>CM024602.1:35455796-35878687 GCA_014182555.1 Eucalyptus erythrocorys
GAGATCCCTGAAAAATTCAAAGTGCCTGAGTGCGAAGGATATGCTGATACCCCCCGCCCAGAAACCTACCTACAAGCCTACCTGGTCCGAAAGATGATTCAATCATACCAGTCGAGCCTAACTAGTCCTGCTTTGCGATGGTACATCATCAGAAAAATTAATCCTCTCAAAACCTGGAAGGAACTAATCCATGTCTTTTACCAAGAATATGACATCGGCCCTGACATAGCCCTACCCTACAAAGAATTAATGACCCTGGAACAAGAAAGGCCACTAATTGCTGAGACGCGAAAAAAGTGTAACGATGAAGCCTTGCATAATGAATGGACAGTTGAACAACAGCCGGCTACCGAAAAGTTCACCACTAGGAAAGGCAAGGAACCTTTGCATGAGATCATAGGTTCGGAGCCTGTTCAAGACTGGGGCATGACAAAACAACTCCCCAAGCTTACTCCAAGAGCCAGGGTCCAAAGAATACCAACCCCTATCAATCCGGAAAGTGACTCGGGAAATAAACCTCGGTATCTCTCACTTCCCTTAACAAAGTAGAGATAGCCAAACATAAAGCCTTACTCAAAAGAGTCGGACCAAGGACCAAGAAAAGAAAGCCTAGCCAGATTAATACATCGTCCGACAACGAGCTACAGTACCAGAGCTCCGAGCATTCCCAAGAATACAACTCAGAAGGCAGCCATCTCCAGGAGTATAATCCTGAAGATTTCCCGCCCCTAGAATACCATCTCAAGGACTACCAGCGCTATTTCAACAGTGAGACTGACAGTTCATCATGTAACCGTTTCCTACTCTCATCCGAGGATGAAGGCCCGTCAGGAGAAGAGGAATACATCTTTATCCGCTACGATCCCGACGAAGTGCTAAGCTTGTCGTTTGACCGTGAGAATAGCTTAAATGCCCCATCATCCCTCAATGATTTTAACTCCGAAGAAAGTAATGGAGTAATCTCGGTAGAGTCCAATGTCCCTGAAGAAGAAGAATTCGATGCTACAATGGGTATGTAGTGGGAAAATCAGTGGCCCGACCAAGACCTATCAGGCCCATCTCACCCTCGTAGGATCTTGACCTCCATAGAGATGTGGATACCCAACCTCCACAAGTACAATGGCACGACTTGCCCCGTGGCTCACTTGCAGTATCTTTACGAAGAAATGAGTCTGTATTATGGTCCAATAATGCTCACAACTCCGGCGTTTCAAGAAACCCTTACAGGATCTGCCTTACAGTGGTTCTTCATAGCAAATATCCATCTCATAGAAGATTGGAGCGAGCTGACTTCCGCATTTCTGCATCAATACCAAAGCCAGATCGGAACCAAGCTGTCATGCGAGGACTCGGCACACTTTAAAAGAAGACCGATGGAGAATTTCCGAACATATGCCGAAAGATGGAGGGCTCCCATAATGCAAATCCACCCTGAGCTGGCCAAAGAAGAATTGATAAAACATTTTATGGAAGCCTTGCCCTGCGACTATCGCTGCTGGCTACACGGGTTGCACTTCCGTACCTTCAACGAAGTAGTCATCACATGCGAATACTTCGAGCCTGCTGAAGACGAAGAATCCAGAGATACTTAGCTCCAAGACTAGCACTACCAAAGCATTCCCTTTATACAGGAGTTGTCATGGGTTTTACTTGTTTTTATGTCATGTTATGTCTAGTGAGCTAGTGTTGTATTTTCCCATTCTAAGAACTCTGATGTATAAATCCTAGTGTTTTGTTTTGAAAAACATGAGGAAGCACTCCAAACCAGCCCAGCGATGTTATCCAACCATGAAAAGAAAACTTCATCCAAGGAGAATACTGAGGGCTGGGCTTCCTCATGCTTTTTCTCCCCAAAAATGCATTTTGAAGATAAAATGTATTTCATCGTCAAAAACCTTTGTCAAAATAAGATGATAAATTTAAGCATGTTTATCCCTCTGATTCTCTCACTTTAGGTTTCAGAATATCATTCCCTTTGATTTAATATCTGAAATTAGCACGTCATGTGAACAGGTCAAACACGAAGACATTGTTCCAAGAAAATGGGGGCAAACAGATACAAAGAATGAAGCATAATAGGTACAGGCATAGAGTTGAAATCCAGGCATCCGTAACATGTCTCGCTCCTGCCCAATTCCCTCCTAAACCGAAGGACTATTTTGCCACACGGCATGTCCAATCAGCCGGACGTCACAGCTTTGACAAATCCAGAAGCATGAGGAAGAAACTCCTTTAAAGCAAATTACCAACCGAGAAAGAATCTAGGCAGTCAAAGCGATCTGTAGCCCATGCCCTGGACAATGACCCTAAAATCTAGAAGCTGCACCCTAGATGCATATTTTCCCCAAGAAGGAGTTGCCATCAGATAGCTTGAGATTTTTGATTACCCATCTCAAGTTCCGTAAAAGCTTGAGGAGCATGGCTTTGCCTAGTTGTTGCTACAATCCAAGACAGAAGGAAAAGTTTTCAAAAAGGAAACAATGAAAAGAATCCTCAGCCGCAAGATACGGAAAATGAAACGTAATAGGTACAGGCATGGAGTTGAAATCAAAGCATCCATGACGTACCTCACTCCCCCCTAAGCGAAAGGACTATCTCGTCACGCGACACAGCCAGGTGCCACGGCTTCGACAGACTCAGGAGCATGAGGAAGAAATTCCTTCTCTACCTTTAAAAGTGATTACTGTCAACAGAGAGAAAATCCAGACAGTTAAGGCAATTTATGACCCCACACGTTAAACAATGACTCTAAAATCCAGAAGCTTCACTCCAGATGCAATCTCTTCCAAAGAGTAGTTGCCACCAGAACTGGAGGTTTTTGATTTGTCCATCTCAAATTCCATAGAAGCTTGAGGTACATGACTTTTGCTCAATAATGCTATAGCCAAAGACAAAAGGAGAAATTCCACAAAAGGAAGGCGTCAAGGATGACCAGCAATCGCACATACGTGACCACAAATGAGGAAGGCCAACGGGAGGAAGCATTGAATTGTGCCGAGATAAATAGGCCGGCATCAACATTCAAGTATCCTTAAGAGCTAGCACGGACAAGCTCTGGTGAAGGGTAATCTGGTATCGTTTCCAATACCCCTACTATTTGAATCCCGTTTTGACATGTTTTCCCTATTTGACAAGAAACTTTACAACTCAAGAACCAAACTCAAAGGTTAGATAAATCAAGACTAGCTAAGCTAATGGACGGAAATGATTTGCATCAAATACACTCGACTTTGTGTAAAGGAATGTGTCATCCACAAGTCGATAATCGACCGGACAAAGTGGGAAGCACGAGACTTCATGTCCCCCTCGTCCACCCGATCATCTCGTAAAACCAAAGAAGAGTAATGTTGTATTGCTTCCAATCGTCCGACTTTTTAAAAAAGAGTTCGTGACTAACATACCCCCTCTTGTCTTTTACAGGATCACCTAACCGTCTAAGATACGGAAAATAGATCAATGAAAGTTTTGTTAGACTCTGATAAACTTTCCAAACAGAATGGCATCTCAAATGTCACCAAAACAGATGACAGAGAGCTCTCAAGCCCCAAGTCGCTTGCAATCTTGGCCCTACCAGTTGAATCATTTCCATAGCGTCTCTTCTGCAAAAAGCAAGAGTAAAAACTCCTGATCAGATCCCCAATCCCCGGCTGATCACACATGTGTCATGTCCCTAACCAATAGGAGTATTTTATTGACACCCACCTGTAAATAACCCTCTCAAATAACCTCTTTGATGTTCAAATTTTCAACACGTTTGTAAATACCATTTCACCAAGTAAACTCTCTTGAAGTTGTTTCTTGAGTAAAAAGCCGTTCATTTATTTTTGGAAAACATAAACTCTTTCACATCATATACTTTGCATGCCTCTTTTTGTAAATTGTGCATGATGATTTCGTCTGTCTAAATCTTTGATTCTATTAAAGGATTATTAGAACAGACAGCCAAGTAAAGAATACAAGACTAATTGAGCATGCTGGATGAGGCACGTCAGAATGATGACAAGCAAGTCGTATCCCATACACAGTCCCCCCATCTATACACTTGTGAGATAGGTGCAGAAAATTCCATGACTACAGGGTAAAGAGCTCTCTCGCGAATGGTACGATAACCAAAATAGTGGGAGGCGTTCCATCGCCCGCTTTGAGCCCCATACACTGGCCAAATTTCCATCTCACCCCCCCGTCAAAGAATCACCCCACACTGGGGCAAGCCAAAGGCAAGTCAGCATCACGAGGTGAGGAAAGGAATAGAGATTCTCTTGCTTGCACTTGCATCAATCTTTGAGTGTCTTTATTTGTATCCGAACACTCGCGTTAATTTAAGTGCCCTAGAGTCATGAAGAGCAATTCTTTCTTTACGCACTTGTAACCATTGTACAACTCAATTGAGTCTCGTAAAATCACCCTCACAAAGAGGCAAAGCGGAAGCCGTCATCCAAGTAGCATAATCGAAGAGCCAGCAAAAGATGAAGACTCAACAAAGTCTAGTGAAGGCATGCACTCGAACTCGTCAAGACCAGTTCCTCAAGCAACAAAGACAAAACCCTGGGCATAAAAAGCAAGCACTGGTAAAAGTAAGGTCAATGCCCGTGAATAAAAAATTGAAAAAAGGAATGGGGGCATAAAAAAGCAGTGTGCTTGGTAAAAGCAAGGCCGATGCCCCGAACAAAAAGGCAGTCATTTGTATCCCCAAGAGGAGTTACCATTGAGATCCATGGAACCTTTGCCAGACTGTAAGAAGAGAGATCGGTGACAAACGCCCAAACGATCACCAGCTGTCACAAGAGTCAAGCCTACGCAGCGTCCTATTGTAAAAAGTCTCTTCAAACTAGGGGCACTTCAATTAACGTAGGATTTCATATGTTCAAACATCGCTCGAAGAAGTACGAGCAAGATTATCCTATATCTTTTCGCAGATCCTCGACTTGCAAACACCCGAGAGATAACCATGCAACATCCTCCCTACAAAGCCTTGACCTTATTGGTCCCCTTTGAAAAACCATTATCCGAGCCTTCATCACAACTCCAAAAAAAGACCTCTCACATTGGTAAAGTCGTATCATTTGCGAAAATACTCGGACCCCTGCTGACATGATGACAGTGAGATAGTGTGGTCCTTATAAACCCCGCATCAATGGTCGGGATAAAACAGCCTTTCCCATGAGAGTGAGTGGAAAGTCCTTTCGGACCGAAAATCCCTCATCCGGCATGCTCAAGACATCTTCATTCTAAACAAAGGTTGTCTTTCAAAATCTTCCCAAAGTGGAATTCAAATGATGCAAAACTGACAAGGTCATCATGCATGAATCACATCTTTATTTACAAATTTACAGCACATACAATCATTGCATACACATGTGCACATTGTACAAATGACAAGCATGCTCATAAAAATGAAAAATGTCACCAAAAAGAAGCATATCCCCATTCCTGTTCCCAGAGCCTTATGTTTGATAATCTTCGAGTACCCCCCACTCACCGAGTACTCCTTTTATTGACACTCAGCCTGTGCGAGTTGTCCCTAGAGTATTGATATTTGTGACTGGCCAAGTATCCCTCTATCTTTAAGTACCTACCACTGTCTAGGTACCCATGCTTAGCTTGATTTGTCATTCAGATATTGATATCTGCATTTGCCCAAAGCATCCCCTTGTTTCCGAGTGTTGGCCACTACTCAAGTGCCATCTTTGTTAAACATTCGACCTATTTATACTGTCGTTAAAGTTTAGATGCTTGTGACTGTCCAAGTATCCTCTCATCTCAAGGTATCGACCACTGTTCGAGTACCCCATTTCTGTGACACTCGACCTGCTAGAGTTGTCCTCAAAATTATGTCATTTAATGCTAACAATCACTCCAGCATTCCTCCACATCATGCGCCTGCAATTACCCAGGTATGCACCCTTGCACTTGGACCAATTGAGTGGTCCCTGATCATATTGTTAAATATTTATGTTCATCCAAATATTCCTCTACTGTGTACACCTGAGTACCCGCAGCCATCCAGGTAAGCCTCGTGTTGTATCTAAAATCACCAAAAGGTAGCAACCTACATGAACATCTCAGGTACGCCCTCGGTGTTCCCAATTTCCAAAAGGCGAGAGGCCTTCATGAACATCTCAGGTACGCCCTCGGTGTTCCCAATTTCCAGAAGGCGGGAGGCCTTCACCAATATCCGAGGTACGTCCTCGGCATTTTCAAATTCCAAAAGGCGGGAGGCCTTCACCAGTATCCGAGGTACGTCCTCGGCATTCTACAAATTACCAGGAGGTGAGAAACGTTCATGAACATCTCAGGTACATCCTCGATGTTCCCCAAAATTACCAGAAGGCAGGAGGCCTTCCCGAATACACGGGGCATGTCCTCTGTATTTCCCTTTACCAGGAGGTGAGAGACCTTCATGAATACATGAGGCATGTCCTCGGTATTCCCAATTACCAGGAGGTGAGAGACCTTCATGAATATGCGAGGCATGTCCTCGATATTCCCAATTACCAGGAGGTGAGAGACCTTCATGAATATCCAAGGTACGTCCTTGATATTCCAATTACCAGGAGGTGAGAGACCTTCATGAATACACGAGGCATGTCCTCAGTATTCCCAATTACCAGGAGGTGAGAGACCTTCATGAACACACGGGGCATGTCCTCGGTATTCCCCATTACCAGGAGGTGAGAGACCTTCATGAATATCCAAGGTACGTCCTCAATATTACCAAATTACCAGGAGGTGAGAGATCTTCATGAATACACGAGGCATGTCCTCGGTATTCCCCATTACCAAGAGGTGAGAGACCTTCATGAATGTCCAAGATACGTCCTCGACATTCCCATTACCAGGAGGTGAGAGACCTTCATGAATATGCGAGGCATGTCCTCGATATTCCCAATTACCAGGAGGTGAGAGACCTTCATGAATATCCAAGGTGCGTCCTCGATATTCCCCTTTACCAAGAGGTGAGAGACCTTCATGAATATCCAAGGTACGTCCTCGATATTCCCAATTACCAGGAGGTGAGAAACCTTCATGAATATCCAAGGTACATCCTCGATATTCCCCTTTACCAGGAGGTGAGAGACCTTCATGAATATCCAAGGTGCATCCTCGATATTCCCCTTTACCAGGAGGTGAGAGACCTTCATGAATATCCAAGGTACGTCTTTGATATTCCCAATTACCGGGAGGTGAGAGACCTTCATGAATATCCAAGGTGCGTCCTCGATATTCCCCTTTACCAGGAGGTGAGAGACCTTCATGAATATGCGAGGCATGTCCTCGATATTCCCAATTACCAGGAGGTGAGAGACCTTCATGAATATCCAAGGTGTGTCCTCGATATTCCCAATTACTAGGAGGTGAGAGACCTTCATGAATGTCCAAGGTACGTCCTCGACATTCCCATTACCAGGAGGTGAGAGACCTTCATAAATATCCGAGGCATGTCCTCGGTATTTCCAGTTACCAGGAGGTGAGAGACCTTCATGAATATCCAAGGTACGTCCTCGATATTCCCATTACCAGGAGATGAGAGACCTTCATGGATATGTGAGGTACGTCCTCAATATTCTCAATTGCAAAGAGGTAAGAAACTTCTACGAATACCCGAGGTATGTCCTCGGTATTCCCAAATGCACAAGGTATGCTCTCCATGTTATCAAAAACTCCTTTCAATGCTCGTGAATGTTCGAGTATCCCTAAAAGCTCGTACTTGTGATCATCCAAGTACCCCTTCAATGCTTATGACGCCTGCCAAAGCTCAAATATCCGTCAGGTTAGTACTTGTGAATATCCATGTACTCTTTAATATCTCTCGTGAATGTCCGAGGTAGCTTCCGGAGCGAGATCTCCCGAGAAAGGTCGGGTTCCAACGGTGTCCTTGACGTAAGTCAAACACCCCCAGAGCAGATGCCCTGAGAAAAGTTGGCGCATCCCCCAAGAAAGGTCGGGTTCCAACTGGTGTCCCTGATAAAAGTCAAACACCCCCCAAAACAGATGCCCTGAAAAAGGTCGGTGCATCTCATGAGAATGGTCAGGTATCAACTGGTGTCCCTGACGAAGTCAAACACCCCCAAAGCAGATGCCCTGAGAAAGGTCGGCGTATCTCCTGAGAATGGTCGTTTCAACCGGTGTCTCGACGAAGTCAAACACCCCCAAAACAGAGATGCCCTAAGAAAGGTCGGGCGCATCTCCCGAGAATGGTCGGGTATCAATTGGTGTTCTCGATACAAATCAGACACCCCCAAATGAGATGCCCTGAGAAAGGTCAGCGCATCTCCCGTCAAGGCGACCGAAGAATGGTTTGGGTCCTGGAGAAGTAATTTCCCGTCACGGCGACCGAAGAATGGTTTGGGTCCGAGACAACCCCGATTGCTCCGACAGCGACCGAAGAATGGTTCGGGTCCGAGACACCCCCCTGATTGCTCCAACAGGCGACCGAAGAATGGTTCGAGTCCTGAAGAAGTAATTCCCCGTCACGGCAACCGAAGAATGGTTCGGGTCCGAGACACCCCTTTGATTGCTCCAACAAGCGACCGAAGAATGGTTCGGGTCCGAGACACCTCCTGATTGCTCCAACAGGCGACCGAAGAATGGTTCAGGTCCTGGAGAAGTAATTTCCCGTCACGGCGACCGAAGAATGGTTCGAGTCCAAGACAACCCCTGATTGCTCCGACAAGCGACCGAAGAATGGTTCGGGCCCCGGAGAAGTAATTTCCGTCAAGGCGACCGAAGAAAGGTTCGGGTCCTAGACAAATTACCTCTTTGTTTTAACAGGGCGACCGAAGAATGGTTCGAGTCCCGGAGAAGCAGCCTCCTCATATCACCGGGTAAGACGACACCTTGATACTTGCCAAAAACCCGGGTTCACACCCTATCTCACTCTCTCCCTAAGTAACTCCGTGTATCCTCTTATCTACCTTAGTATATGTAAAGTTATATCGCACTCTTTTGGCATAGGGTAGTGTGTCTCAAATAAGATATAATCTCGCCCCACACTAAGTAAAAATTAGGCATCAGTTTGTCTTTGAATGCAACCTCTGCGAGCTCACCTTCAAAGAGGGGCAGCTGTTGACGCCTAATTTTTAATTTTTAGGTTTTTTATCATTATTACTTTTTTTCTTTAGGTTTTATTTTATTTTGTTAAAAACCGATAAAAAACGGAAAAACCAGAAAAAAAAAACGAGAAAAACGGAAAACTAAAAACAAAAAAACGGCCCCTGGGCCTTCGCGGCCCAAACCGCGCCCCCGCGGGTCAGCCCGACCCAGCCTCCGACCCGCGGGGTCATCTTCCTCGCCCGGCTCCGTGCTCAGGACGTGCATGCGAGTGCGTCACCGGAGAAGGCAGAGCAGCATGCGCAGCGGAGCACGTGGGGAAGGACGGGGCAGACGGCCGACGGGACGCGTTGGATGGGACGCCGGTTCGGCCGGCCGGAGCCACGGCAGTCCCCTCCGGTCGAACCCCCGTCGGCCGGCCACCCTTGGCCTATAAATAGGGCCTCCCCCCCTTCGATTTTGAAGGAACAGAGAGCAACGGCAAGGATCTGGGGTTGCAGATCCTCGAATCCTCCCAGTTGAGAGACTTCAGACAGGGGAGCCGAGGACGAGCAACACCAGATCTGAGGTCGGCCGGCTTCGAGAGAGAGAGAGAGAGAAGCAGGGGCCTCGTTGTCTCCACCGCCGCCCTCGTCGCGCCACCGCGAGCAGGTATACCCACGATGACGTCGCTGTCGCCGTCCCTCTCCCAGCCTAGCCGTCGCCTCCACCATCGCCGTTCTCGCCATCGCCGTCTTCGCGATCCCCTTGGCGCCCCCAAATCGGAACCCTAGGGTTCCCGATTTTCCGGGTCACGATCCCGGGTCGCCGGGTCGGACCCGGATCGGGAACCGGGTAGGGTTCCGCGAAGCATAGGGGCGGCCAGGAGCCGGGTCACGAAGCGGGTCGGGCCGGGTCTGATATCCGTGAAACGGCGTCGTTTCACATTTTGGAGGAAGTCGGGTCGTCGTCGGGTCGAGTCCGGGTAGAGCCGCTGGAGAAACGGCGCCGTATCGCCTGACGAACCAGGTCGTGGAGCGGGTCGAACGCGTGACCCGCGGGTTGCGCACGACCCGTCCTCTCCATAGCGTCGTTTCGCGAGGAGTCAGAACGGCGTCGCTTCGTGTATCGCTACGGCATCGTTTCACGCTGAACAGGAGCCGGGTCGTCCGAACGGGTCGTTGGGCCGGGTCGGGCATCCACACCCGGCACGACGCCGTTTTGGCTTCTCGCCCCAAAACACAGCTCCCGTCCGCGTTTCGGGTCGGCCCGAGGCAGATCCGACCCATGGATCCGACTCGAGTCGGTTTTTAAATATTTTTATAATATTTTATTTTCAAAATATATTAAAAATCATTTTAATTTCAAAAAAATCAAAAATGTTTTAAAAATGTTTTATTTCTCAAAAAAATCAAAAATCAAAATAAAAATAATATTATTTTCGAAAATACTTAAAATACAAAAATATTTAATTTTCCAAAAATCAAAGAAAATCAAAAATATTTTATATTTTTCAAAAATCCAAAAATATCAAAAAATCCCAAAAAAAATCCCAAAAGACTTGTATTTTCCCAAAAATACCCTAAAAATCCAAAAATCCCTTTTATGTCCAAAAATGAGGAAAATACCCAAAAAATGTGATTTTTCCTGAAATGCATGAAAAATCCCCAAACATCCAAAAAATCTTAGAGTTTAAACAAGATTAGGTACCGAAAGGGCATTAGTGATTAACTAGTGTAATCAAGTCCCCGATCCTAATTTCTCCGATTACGCAGAACAAGTATTTCTCCCGATACTTTGCTTGGGTTTTTAATCGCCTACCCCAAATTGATTAGTGGCGACTCCGTTTTAAAAATCAATTTACAAACCAAATATTTTAAAGTCGTGAATTGGCGGACTTGGGAGAGTCCAGGCTTTAATTAAATCCAGTCAAGCCATTAGCCTCCTTTAGGCGCTCGAACCCGATCCGGCCGGGCGCCCCCGAAAAAAAGGGGTCGCGACAAGCGAGGACCAACAAGCCAAGCAAGCATCAAGCAGCAAGCGGCATGAGTGACCCAAAGCGAGCGAGATGAGTGTTGAGTGGCGAGTAGAGAAGTTATTTCTTTCGATTTTGGCAAATTGAAAACTAAGAAGACAAATAAGACAAAAGAGAAGGAGTATTAGAGGAGGATGCCGTAAAAAGCTATTTATGCCATTTTGGACGCCATGAGAACTCCTCATAAAAATATTTTTCTCTTTTATAAATTATGACTATTGACGTTGTAAAAGACATTAAAAATCTAAGTTATTATAGAACAATGTAAAATGACTTAAACTTCTCATTAAAAAGCTGTTTAATGTTAATGACGTCGTTTATTTTAAGGTTTTCTCTAAAAAAATTATAAATAATATATATTTATATAGTTATGGATGGTTAGGGTTGGACCAATTCTGAACTTCCAAGACTGATGACTAACCCGTACATTACTAGTTCAAGAATCTTAGGATCAAGGACCGACCCAGTCTCTCTAGAAACCAGATCGGGACCGGCAGAGTTGGGCCGGTCCAGGATCGGTCCAAGGTTGATCCTAAACCGATGCTCACCCCTAATTGATCCCACATTCCATCACGTATAATAAAATAAATAAAAACTCAAATAAAGCAGAATGTCTTTTCGCTCTTCATACCCATGCGTTTATTCATTATAAATACCCACCAGCATAGAGCTCTCTCCATCGCAACCTCTCTCTCTCTCTCTCTCTCTCTCCTCCCCTCTCTCTCTGTTAGATACTAACAAGTGTTGCCTGATCGCCGCCGGCACCACCATGGCCATGGGGGTCCTAACAGCCATCTTAGTCGTACTCTTGAGTCTGCTAATTAAGGGTGCTTACGAGACCATCTCATGTTACTGGTGGACGCCGAGACGCATCAAGAAAATAATGGAGAGGCAAGGCGTGCGTGGCCCGAGGCCTCGCCTTCTGATCGGCAACATCCTGGACATGGCCTCCCTCGTTGCCAAGGCCACCTCCGACGACATGGACTCCATCCGCCACGACATCGTCCCCCGCCTCTTGCCCCACTACGTCCTCTGGTCCCAGCAGTATGGTATGTATATGTCAAATATCCGTACCACACACTCACACATGCTCCTTAATAATGCTTTTCCCAGCGAGGAACCAGAGGGGTGGACCAGAGTCCCTGACGATTTCTCGATGCCATTTTTCGGCGCAGGAAAACGTTTCATTTATTGGAACGGGACGGAGCCGCGGATGTGCCTGACCGAGACCGAGCTGATCAAGGAGCTCCTGTCCAAATACAGCAGTCTATCTGGGAAGTCGTGGCTGCAACAGCAAGGCTCGAAGCATTTCATCGGGAAGGGACTCCTGATGGCAAACGGTGACGATTGGTACCACCAACGGCACATCGTCGCCCCCGCCTTCATGGGAGACAAACTCAAGGTACTCATCAATATACTGCGAAACCAATCTGATTCGCAAGCAAATGCTTACTGCTAGTTCGTGGTTTCAGCAATGCGAAGAAGTTCCATTTTGCTTTGATCCAATTGGGGACTAATAAATTAATCGTGATTTAAATGTTTTTAATTAGAGCTATGCGGGATATATGGTGGAGTGCACTAACCAGATGCTCCAATCGCTGAAGAAGGCAGTGGACTCGGGCCAGACCGAGTTTGAGATCAGCGAGTACATGGCCAGGCTCACAGCGGACATCATCTCCAGGACTGAGTTCGACAGTAGTTACGAGAAGGGCAAGCAAATCTTCCGCCTCCTCACCCTCCTCCAAAACCTCTGCGCCCAAGCAAGCCGCCACCTATGCCTTCCTGGTAGCCGGTACGTCCCATTTGGCAGTGTTCACATAACTTTCTATAACTCCCATTACTTTTTCGCGAACTTTTCCAACCATACCTAACGCATCGATAAAGGAAGCAATTGAGAGTTAACTAATGGCAATTATTGTTTATTTATTAGGTTCTTTCCAAGTAAGTACAATAGGGAGATAAAGTCACTGAAGATGGAGGTGGAAAGGCTGCTGATGGAGATAATCCAGAGCCGGAGGGACTGCGTCGAGGTTGGGCGTAGCAGCTCATACGGGAACGACCTGCTTGGGATGCTGCTCAACGAGATGCAGAAGAAGAGATCAGGGAATGGATTCAGCTTGAATCTTCAGTTGATCATGGACGAATGCAAGACCTTCTTCTTCGCCGGGCACGACACCACGGCACTGCTGCTGACGTGGACGGTCATGCTTCTTGCCAGCAACCCATCCTGGCAAGAGAGAGTGAGGGAGGAGGTCGCTCAGGTCTGCAATGGTGCCGATCCCTCAGTCGAGCACCTCTCCAAGCTCACCCTGGTAAGCTTGAAATTCTATCCCTCTTATTGTTTCTCCTTTTCTAACTGCGGACAATTTGCAAGCTCGTAATTGAGGACTCATTTCATGGCATGTTATCACATTAGTGTCGATAAATAATTAATCAGCTTGAATTGTATGTTTGATTCTTCATAAAGAAATCAAAAAGAAAAACGTGGGGTAAAAAGGTCAGATTCAAAAAAAAAAAGAAAAGATAAATTGTGTTATTGTCTTGTGTAGATATTAGCAGCCTCTCTTGTTAGAAAGTACCGCACTAATTATTAGAGTATAGAATATTTTGTGTGGTTTATATCCTCTCTTTTTAAAAAATTTTGAGTTCATGGGTTGTGCTATCGATTGATGAGGGAAAAAAATTAAAGTTTTGCCGCCAATGCAAGCGACTTCTTGGTGCTGGACATAAAAGATGTACGTAACGTGTACAAATGGTGCATGCTATGGCAAGTGGCATAATGCTCCAAAGGAAATACAACTCACCTTCGGGAATCGTTGCAACAGAGTCGCACGATTTCATGACCAATGTGTGGTTAATGCTACCCAGCCATTTATAGTCCCTGCCATATTCTTGTCATTTTATCCCAATTTTTATCAATTATCAAGATGACGTCATAATTGATAAGTTTATCGCCATTCCCACCCGAATAATTTAATTTTTCTTCTCCTATTGCTCTATCATTTCCTAGGTTACCAATCACTAACCTTTCCTTCTTTTTTCTACTTTGCCATAGTTAAATATGGTGATTAATGAATCGCTAAGGCTCTATCCGCCGGCGTCGGTGCTTCCCCGGATGGCATTTGAGGACATCAAGTTAGGCGACCTCCACATCCCTAAGGGACTTTCGATTTGGATTCCGGTCCTTGCCATTCACCACAGCGAGGAGCTGTGGGGCAAGGATGCGAACGAGTTCAATCCAGAGCGGTTCGCGTCGAAGGCTTTCGCACCAGGGCGGTTCGTGCCCTTCGCGATGGGCCCACGGAACTGCGTCGGCCAGTCCTTTGCTCTCATGGAGGCCAAGATCATACTGGCCATGTTGATATCCCGGTTCAGCTTCACAATCTCGGAGAGCTATCGCCACGCCCCCGTCATCGTGCTCACCATAAAACCCAAGTACGGGGTTCAGATATGCTTGAAGCCCTTAAAACCATAGAAACATGCAAGATTTGAGGTTTGAGATAGAAAATTTTGGTGGCACAATTTACCATGCACCTTCTTTCTTGTGAAATAAAGAGATACAAGATGAGAAGTATGGTTGTAAAGATGACGAGACGGGAAAGCAAGAGCTCTTCGTTTTTCGAAAGATGAATGGACTGATATACATTATTTGTTAACGGGCTTTGTTATCGTAACAGTGTTTAGGGTAATACGAGAATAACAGTTTATTATAAATCATAAATTATTAAAAGGATGGTCCCACAATAATTTATAATTATCTATTTTTTGGTTTTATGTAATTTACAATAAATTGTTATTAGTTGTTTCTCTTTATTGATAGCAATCCTCATTTAAGACAATAAACAAACCAGTGCAAAAGCAGAGATGCTGCGTCGGCCGTTTAGGTCAGCCTTCAATGACCGTGCAAAAAAGGATTGATCAAAGGCATTAGGACAAAGTAGTGATGGGGCAAAGTGCTTCAGCTCTCGAATCGGAAAATGGCCAGCTTGTTGTGTTTGACAAAAAGGCAAGAGGTCTGAATTTTTTTTCTCTTGCAGTCATCACCATCATCCGCTTGCACCATTGTTATGATACTGCTCCTCCCACTACTCTCGTTTTCCCCTCATTTTTTGATCTGTCGGTCTCATTTTTTCACTTTATCTTTTCTCTCGGTCAATCACCACCGAGGCAGTGGTCACAGTGAAATTTGGAACTAGTAGTGGGATTTTTGGAGGCAAAGGATAATGTTCTTGGAATAAATTTGAGAGATACTAAAACTAGTGACGGGCTCACGAGACGGCCGAGCAGTCAGCTGTCGGGCCCTACCATTTATCTTTTGAGAATATATACTATGATTAATGAGGTTTGTATAAAGTTTCGATATTTGATCCACCTCGAGTTAAGATACATGGAATGTTAAACCATAGATTTAATGTTCAATTTTTCGAATTTATTTTTTTTTTGGGTTTCTCTTCTTTAAACATTATGAGTTCCGATCTTTACCAAAAAAAAACATTATGAGTTCCGATAACTCTTCTGTCCGTGAATCCACGCATTCCAAGAAGAGGAGAGATTAGAGGCTTGTCTGAATCCACTTCTTATTTTAGATTATACTCAAGATTAATACCATAAAAAACTTAAAACTATTATAACTATGACAAATTTACCCTAAAAAAAAATTGACTACCAAAAACCCCCAAGTGGTGTACTTGTGGCAAATTTCTCCTAAATTAATCTTTTGATCGCTAAAAACCTTTAATAGGTATATTTGTGATAAATTTATCATATGTCAGTTTTCATTAAATTAAATTGATATCTCGAAAATCATAAGATCAGTACACTTGAGACAAACATAGGGTAAAACTTCAAATTGGTTTGTCATTCAATAAAATTTCATGGAAACTAGCGAAGAATTAATTTATTATAAATGTACTAGTTGAAAGTTTTTTGTGGTCAAAGAATTAGCTTGGAATAAATTTATCACAAGTATATTAATTTGAGCTTTTTTTTTATATTAATCCCAAGATCTTTATGGTTTTTGCACTTTAACTTTTTTATAATTCGAAACGCCTAAAATTTTTAACAACATAAAAATTTTGACAAGGTAAATCAACATAAAATATTTTCATAATTTTCCGAAATTCAAATAATATTCAAATGCCGACAGCAAGTCAAGAATATTATACCTAAACCTACTTTTAAATTTGCGATTAATGGCAAACAATCCGGCCTTCATGCTTTTCCATATTGCCAAAAGGCCGTTTTGGCCATTAGATCTTTTTATGGTAGTGGGAAAATTAGAACCCATTAGTATAATGTACATTGCGGGCGTGAACTTATATTAGTCATTATCCTATGACCAATGAAAATGATTGGACACGAACCTTTTTCTCCTCGCACGGGTGCAATTTTTAGTGCCTCGAGAAGTGGTCTCTCTCTCCAAAAAAAAAAATATATATATAAAAAAACTATAGAGAGAAAACCAAAAAAAAAAAAAAAAAAAAACAAAACAAAAAAAGAGGTGGATGCTAGTCCTTTGAGAGAGGAGGTCCTATACTAGACGTTGAAAAGCCTCAAGGAGAGTCAAAATGGGACAAGACGGCCAAACTCGATCAGTTTCGAGATCATTACTTTAATAATAAGAGGTGATAAATTAGTGCATAAGATAATATCATGTGTTTGTTTATGCGCCACCATGAACTACTCTGACCCTCCACCCACCTTATCTTCCTCCACCTCCTTACCTCCCCTCCCCAACCCATTATTTTATTTCTTCCTCTCGAGTGATATTGCATTATGTACCAATCGAGTGCTCATCCTTTTTCGCATTATTGTAATCCCCCCCATGCGCCCCAAGGCCCTCAAAAATTGCGAAATGAATTCTCATTTTCTCTTTTTTTTTTTCCTCGAGTGCCTACACAACTTTACATTCTTTTAGCAAGGGATAATAACCCCGTGCGGGTTGTATTAAAAATTAGGATTGTCAATTGTCGATATGGATTGATGTGGACTGTGGGATTCATAGAGGGTTTACACGAGTGGTGACTTTTAAGCTTCTTTGTTAGGCCACAATAGACACCTCAAAAATGTTCTTCATTTGACCAAAAGCTCTCTCGACTTAGTGGTGGCACGTTTAATATACATAGCACCATTCAGTAGTCGTCTGCTCGACATGTGCCAATTTCTCAATGAAGGGTCGATATAGAGTTTGGCATCACCAAAGACCAGCCAAGTAATTCCTGGCATGGGAAGGAGTGGTAGGCCAGAAAATAATCATGGCGAGTACAACATGTGTACCTAGATGGGGTCCATGACCACGGATAGTTGGTAAATCGCTAATTCAACAGCATTATGTAACTACATTTTTTAGGAACTACAATAATAACTAGCATGAAAAACAAAAGAAATTTAAAAAAAAAAAAGTTCCGCATTTTTTAAGCCAAAAAAAAAAAAAAGGAGGCGGGCCTTTGGCACTCATACATTCTCAAGCGTGCATGTTCTTGTGGAGCCTATGCGCTTCGCTCTTCAGATGGCGTATATTTTATACTTAGCTTTACTCAGACTAGGATATTCCCATAGATTACTACGCCCATGATTACCCATCATTGCATTATTATTAATACTTATGCATCTTTGACGATTATCAGAAAAAGTCGATTTGCTCGATTATACCACCTCCCACAAACTCGTATTAAAGTATACAGTAGCTCTATAATCGTACGAAAGGGTAAGAACTCTTTTTTTGCCCATGTAATTTAGTTCTCTAACGAATTCTATCGAGCTCAAATACGCCAATCTTTTACGTTTTCTCATAAAGAAAAGGACGTGCACCATTGAGAAATTACAGATCATTTGTAAATAAATATCCTATTTAAGACTATAGGGTTTTATCGGTACATGATTTCTGATCAGACGATATCTCGTCACCCTTCCCTCAACATGACACAAGTGAGGGGCTCCGAGACCCACAATTCTTGATCTCTACTAAGTCGAGTCAAAACATTTTAAAAAATCAGATGATTTAGAGCACGCAAGTCATAACGAAGTTAATTAGACATTCAGGTAGGTATAGTCCAATCAACTCTATATGAGTAAGCAAGTCCGATTATCGTAATTTATTTATATAAGCTTAACACCCATCTTGAATTGGGATGTAAATTCTAACCATATTGCGGATTAAGAATTCTTAGTAGCTGATTTCATATCGAGTAGAATGGACATGTGCTCTACCAATCAGATAGTGACCAAGTGCTTGATGCATCTAGTCCCCCCTCTCTCTCTCCCATTTGCGAACAAGCAATCATTAAGCCAGTGGAATATTATGCTTGAAAGGACAGTTGCCCTATAGTCAACGATTGATCACGCCCCTCTGTCTCTTCCTCGATTAGGGTTTCAATTATCATATATTTTTACAAGTTTCAATCATATCATACTCACGGAACTAAATATTAACTTTCATAATGTATGTTTGTATCCAATTTTTTTTTATATAAATTCATTTCTCATATAAGTATTCGAAAATTTCTCATTCTATCGTATCCAATTTTTCTAGTCAAATAATCCCCCGACAATCTTACATTAAATAAACTTAAAAGAAGTGAAGACTTCTGATTGCTCTAGTGGGAGGCATTTTGACTCCACGACATGATTTATCAATTGGCCAGGCCTTTGACCCAATTCCTAATTCTGCACGATCGACATGAAAAGCAAAAAGATCTTGATTTCCGCCCAAGATTGAATATGCTTTGCTTCTAGCTAAGTTCACGTTTGACTAAGGGGGAGGAGAAGATCCTTCAAGATCTTCACGAACCAATATTATGTACCAACAAGATTTAGTGCTCAAACGATCTGCATTATCTTAATCTAGGCTTATTGTAGCTTAATCAGAGGCGGGACACACTAGCATGACGTATTAGTCGGGTCAAAGTCTTTCTTTTTGCTCGTCTACTCCATATCTTGCGAAAGATTCCCAAGAAAAGGAGCCACGCGATTCGATCGGAAGATTTCTTCCCTTGCGTGGTTTTCTTGAAATTGCAAAGGTCAGGGTCCACGTACATTTCACGTAATTTAGCATGGATTTATCATCTACCCTTATACTTAGTTAATTCCACACTTGACGATGTCCACATTTTGTAATCCACCGATCAATAGAGTGTAGGAAAGAAGATATAACCCGTTAAGTTTATCGCAATTTTACTTTTGAACATCTTCTCCAACCTTGCTCTCATAAAAGGGCTTCAAGGAAAACGACCCCTTCAGCATTCAGGCTTCAAAGGAACTTTATAACAATTTCTTTTTGTTTGCTTTAAGAAAGACAATGTGTGTGGGGAAAACTTTGGTAAAGGATCAACTTAGGCAAAAAGTACCTAGATTTTCTTATATTAATTCGTTCGGATCAATCCGTGTTTTGACTTGTTGACTTCTCCCGAGCCTTAATTTGCGATATCTACCGCAAGAGGCGGGGTGGCTTTCATTATCCATGTGCCTTGGGCTTAGGATCAGGTCAATTCAACCTGGCGTGCGTGCACCTTACTCTCGAGATAAAGCCTTGCCAAACTTTCGTAGAAAATTCAATCGAGTACCTTCAAAAAAGTTGTGCAATTGAACCCCTAAATTATATTCTTTTTTGTACGAGTCAGTCATTCGGTTTAAATTACATAGACGGAAATACTGACGTAAATGTTCAATGTCCATCCCCTTCTCTATTTTGGTTCTTTTTCCTGTATTTGTTTTTCAGATTTTTAATATTTCTAAACTTCTTAAAACAATTTCTTATATTTTGATTGCTAGGTAAGATGGGTGTAAGGTGACACGTCAGCATTTAACAGTCACGTCAGCATCTTCGTTTATATTTTTAACTGAAGGATCAACTCAAAAAAAAAAAAAAGTATTTATAGAGGGACCTAGTTGCAAAAAAAAAAAAATTAAGGAACCTAATTGTAAAAATTTTGTGAGATTTTCAGAGATTAAATAATCGAAAATTATGTGAGAAAGGAAGGGTTACACAAGATCTAATTAATCATGGTTGCTTTAATGAATGGGCTTAGATGGTTATTAAGACTACAAAAAAATAATTATTGCTAAAAAAAATTATTGCTCGTCTAAAAATTACAAATAAAATTATTGAAGAGAAAATGAGAAGAACACACCAAAAGTCTTTGATCTTATACACGACGGTGTCTTAAGCTATTCGCCCTAATCTTTTTCCATGAAAAGTGCAACCAAAGTGCTTCCAAATATCATTTTCCAAATTTATGCTTGTTGTAGGCCTTCTATGTAAATCATGATAAAAAAGATTTAATAATTAAAACTAGTTTAGTAGCTTACGACTTGATTATATTAATTTGGAAATTTCACAGTGAGTTGCATTCTGTTTATGAAAATTAAGAACTTTGAGTGGCTTTTCTTTTAAATAAACAAACTAATTAATAATTATTTCCCCAACTATTGAATTTTTCCATTCTTTTGAGAATACCCAATATTTTTTTAAATAAAGATAAGCTGTTGATTGAATCCATCACGGCACACATGATTAGATGATACGATATGATGGGAAATTTTAACTCTCTTTTACTTTATGGAGATATATGTGACAAAATAAAAATAACCCAAAAAGACGGCGACTTTGGTGTAAAGTGTACCTTATGAGATAAGCACGCGCAAGTATATCATATCAATCATGAGCTTTTCCCTCAAAAAGATTATCATTCATCCTGATTAGAAAAAGCACTTGAAGAAGCGTCGATCGAAGTTGATGTCCGCAATTATAGTAATCTCCTTACCTAGGTGAACGTCCATTGCCACTGGGGGTAGGCGGCTGAGTGCATGCTGACCTCTCTCCCCCCATTTCAGATAGATTCTATTTGACTTAGTGACGAAACTATTGTCCATTGCTTTCAAATCCATTCCGGAAATCGACCCGCATAGATAGGCATTTGCCGTGCCGATTGAATGGTTCGAGAGAAAATCCGATAGATCGACTCAAATCCGATCCAAACAGACCATAACGAGACCATGATTTTACTTGACATCCTGTTGAACCGGGCGGTGCTGTGTGATTCTTAGAATAAGCTGACATTGCGGACGTTGAGTTTTGGCATTTGCACGTAAGTGGCCTGGTACCCAGCCATGATTATATCCACGTACAGACCAATGCAGCAAACGTTCACAAGGAATACAAAGTAAGTAGGGTTTGTATGATGTGCGTCGACCCACCTTTCCACTGCCCCGTGCACTTTTATCAGCGTCCTGTAGCAATCTCACCACTTGATGAAATTTGAGTTTGTTTTGGAGTATCAAACATGTGACATGAACATGTCGTTTCTAATGAAACACGGATGACCATCTATGGCTCCTTGTACGCCTGGCCCTTATTGCTCCATTATGTAGTTGATGTTCCAGAGAAACCAACAACAAATGCCCTCTTACGGAGAGCAAGTGATCAAATATTAAAATAGATCAAAACGAGAACATAACTCAAATGTCAGATTTACGTGGCTCATTATATGCACTAGAAAAGTAGTAAAGAATTTTACTATAAATTAAGCGATATAATGGAAATTACAATCACATTCAAATAATACAAACTCTCGGTGTTTTCCAACTCCTAATTATACCTAATATTTCACACAGTATTTAATATTTTTTTCAATTTCTTACGAAATAATCTCTTAATCTCATTAAAAAAAAAAGTGCACAACATTTTAACACTAGATTTTCACAGTTTAAAACACTTAGGATGTAATTCACGAGTACAAACTCCTCTTGGGTGCTCTTCACCCACCAAAAAAAAAAAAAGCTTACTTTTTATATAGAAGATAGGTGGATCAAGGGGTGAGCAAAACGAATTGCTTGAACAGGCCAGCTCCAAGCGATTTTCATGAGATTGGTTCCTAGTTGCCAAAAATTAGAATTAATGAATATCAGTCCGATTCCAAGTGTCTAGACCACCTAGACTAGACCGATATATATTTTTAATTCTTATATTTAACAAAAATAAACACCTTAATTACTAGTTTGCCGTAATTCACTTCACTAATTAGAGTACGCTAATTCACTTCACTCTCTCCTCGATCACGCAGTGCACTCATGTAGGGACATCAAGCTCAAAACCCTAATTACCATTTGCCCCAACTAGCTTCTTCACTCAAGTCTCACGCGTCTCCCTTGCAGCACACTCTTTACTTGGACATTGGCAAAAAAGCAAAGGTCCCTCCTCCATCTCCTTCATTGTCGATTGTCTTGAGCTCGTTTCTCCATTGACGTACATCTCACAGATTTTCTCGTACATTGTTTTGTTCAATCGTTTGTTTCAAAAAAAAAAAAAAATTGTTTGCGTGTTGTTGTGGTTGTTTATGTTACATATCTTCTCTACAAGGACTACCAAAGTGACCACAAGTTGACCATCACTGCCTCCTCCATCACAGGAGTTGTGAGTTGCCCTGTGTTTTTTGGAGTCCTTTGCATGTTTATTTACTTCTTTGAGCTGCGATTTAAAGGTGTTCATGGCCGTGTATCCCATATTGCTTTTGATTTTGGTCTTAAATCTCGATATGTAGCTGTGGAAGGCTTGGTAAATCAAAGTGTTACAGAATTGGCGAAGGATTGTTTCTTCTTAGACTTTGATATGTTGTTTCTACTTAGGCTCTCTTTCGCATATATACATCTCCCGTCACTTTTTTAGACCAAAACATTTCTTATTATCTAGACACAACGGTTCTTGGACTCACCTAGGGTTCCTAGGTGGGTCCAGGACTGGGTCTGGGGTTCCCAATTCAAGAATGGGAACCAGCCCACTCGAAAACCAATCACCCCTAATTAGATCCAAAATAAGAAATCTACTCAAATGGGAAAGCAATTGACTGAAAAACCTATTCAAATCATGAAACTTTCCTTTTTGGGCTCAAACTCGAAATATATTTTCAACTTGCCTAAGGATTTGAAATTTGTACTTGCTCTACACGTCGTAGAAACACTCCATTTAATAAGGTGCAGATACTCATATTTGTCCAGGATCAATGTGACATCGATTATTGTAGATGGACAAGGTCTGAGTGACTACGGTTAAACCAAGAGCCTAGGTCGTCCGTCACAAAAACAGGTTTCATCATTCTGGAACTTAGAGCTCACTCTTGTAATGCCCAAAACCCTACAACTCCCTGTATTGTTATATGGTATTCCTCGAGGTGTGAATCGTATCCAGTTACATATATTTTGTACGTTGAATCAACATGAAGACTATATATCATAACAATGTAATGATAAGACCCTCACTTATATAGGGGATTATATGGTTGCATTTGGCAACATTTTGCCAAAGCCCTTTGAGGTCTAAAAGCTTTTGGCAAATTTTTTGAAGAGTTTTGAGGAGATGCATTGGCATTTCCAATGGCCTTTAGGCCAAGGCAGTTCCAAAGGAGTTTTACGTTTTGAGCATTTAAAGAAGTTTTAAGTTTTGAGCATTTCCAAAATGCTTAATATACTTATTTTTCTTCTAATTTTACCTTCGCTTAACTTTCATAGTTCTCATAATGCTCTCACCTCACGCGACGTCACCGCAGAAACCGCCAATGAGGCTAAATTTGGCTCACCAATGAAGGTTTGAAGTCTTTCTATTAAAAAACAATAAAAATCTTTTACAAGTGTAATTTTTTTCAGAACAGTATTAAATTAAGGTTATTTCTCAATGTATTTAAAATTATATTTTACCAAAC
Source organism: Eucalyptus erythrocorys (assembly GCA_014182555.1). Classification (NCBI taxonomy): domain Eukaryota; kingdom Viridiplantae; phylum Streptophyta; class Magnoliopsida; order Myrtales; family Myrtaceae; genus Eucalyptus; species Eucalyptus erythrocorys. The sequence continues at coordinate 35,479,554 of CM024602.1, forward strand.
ATTATTTTCATTTTTTTTTAATTTGTCCAAAAGCTTTTGTATTTTTTCAGAGACTTTCTCTAAAAAGTCTCCAAACGTGACCCATATGTCAGTTTGCCTTGTACCAAATCAGAGGTCCAAGGAAGGTGGTGGACAATGGGAAACCCCCATCGATCTTATGGACACAAGGGCGACTCCAGAAATGAGAACATTCACCCAAGTACGCAACTAAGGAAATTTCATGTTTGTCAACGGGATATCGAAATGATCTCCCTGTTGTTGTTGTGATGTGACAAGATATGCGTGTGCGTGTCTCTCTCTCTTGAAATGACAGTGGCAATAATGATCACAGGGCCACAGAGTTCCATTTATGGGCAGTGAGAGAGTGTGTTTTCTCTTCCCCACGCGATCGAGGACATGGAATGAGAGATTGAGATGATGAGGACAAAGCCCTAAAAGAAAATTCTACACAGGAAAGACCACCATATAAAGCCCTAAAGGCCAAGTTGCCAAGTGGGTGAAGCACTTCTCTTGTGTGGAGGATGAAGAGATAACCATGTTACTTCCCTCTTTTTCCCCTTCGTTTCCTTTTCGGCAAGGTTAGGAGCCTCTTAAGCAAATCTCATATTGTACACTTTGTGCAAAATGGTATGACTCGCATTGTCTTGAATTGTATTCCTCGCAACCAGAAGACGAATTCCCAAGCCTCTAGGACCTCGGGAGATGTGCTAGTCCTCCCGTTTTTGCAAATATGGGATATGTCTATCATTGAGAAGTATTTTATGAACTTGATTTCCTTATTTTCTCATATCCCTACATCATTTGAAAAGTTACATTTTTGCCCACTTTATTAAAGGGTTCATCATATTGCCCTAACTTGTCAACGGTATTAGCACACCTCAAACATCTGTATTCTTTTCAGTGGTTCTCACTTTAATAATGATATCGCGGGAGAAAATGCGATAATGCGCTTCTTATCACATTCATAATTTCATTTCATTTTCACTCGTGTATATACAGTTTGGACATTTCGAAATTTAAAATCCACAAATCCACTGGAATTGGAGCGGACCCCGCATGATTTCTATACAGTGATTGATTAACTTAGTCTAGAGAAAATAATTTGCCACACGAAGGCTTATCCACACCGGGGGCACTTCGAAGTGGTGAAGAGTATGGGATCGAAGTCAACGTATGACTTGACGTAACCTATGTATTGATATTGTACTTTCTCTGTTCCAAGTGGTGAATCACTACAGACGAGGCCCAAAGTCAACGCCTCAAAAAAAATGAAAATTTGGGCTAAAAAGTGCTATTTCCTCCCTTACGTCCACACACAGGAAAGCTAAGCAAGATTGGACGCGACCTGTCGGCACTCGTTTGGGCACAATTTTGGCATCGGCCACTGCAACACTGTTCGAGTGATTTTACTCGCGCAATGTGCGGATCATGCTGGAAAAAATCATACAACCCTCATGAACGATTTCGTTTCGTGGAGGTCGTACTCCGAGTTTTAGCCGGGACTGGGACTCAGAGGGGTGATTGATACGATTGTCGAGCAATGGCAGAAATTGGATTTCAAAAGTTGACTTATTGAAAAATTCTCCCTCGTGGAGAGTTATTGCTCATCTTATCGGGTATAGGTGGAGAATTCTGTCCCTGAATCCAAGTCTAATTCCCTTTTTGCTTAATGTCTCATATGAGTCACTTCGTGAAGAAGGGTAAAACGTCTGAACACCATTCTTGTACGTTGAATCGTGTGTGAAGCCCAGATGATTCTCCCATAGTTAAACTTAGCCCGGAACACTTGGAGAACATGGGTGATCCTGTCAAGCATTACAAGTTAATGGCTAATCTTTTATTTTGATCCAGAGTCCGATTCTAGTTGCAAGACCCCAGAACAAAGCTTAATTATTCTGGTGATTTAGCATAAGAATGGAAAGGGTTCAATTCTCGTCCAGGCCCATAAAGTTTGCTCCCCTATTCCACAAAGGCCCTTCAAGGCTGGAGCGACATCGTTTACTCATGCTTGCAAGGAAGATGAGATGAACAAATCAAAACCCAACAACAGTTGCTCATTCCAACTGAATTTTGCCACAAATTGGAAAAATCTCTGTGAAACCTATAATATTACACGTAACTCACCGACTTGCCATTCAATTCACTAGCCTCCATTTCCTAAAATAATGAGAAATTTACATAATCCGACGATACAAGAATCCAACTATTTGGGAACAGCCCGTTCAAATTTAGCAGCAGAAACAGGTGAACAATCTGCCATAGCCCGACACAAGATTATCCGCTCTATCTAAGCTTATCCAATTCAATGAACAGTGACCTCTATTTATAGCTGTCAGATTGCCGAAATGATGCTGACCATTGTGAGGAACTTGTAAATTAATATACAAAAATGTCCGAACTGATGTCAGTACCGGAAGGGGCCTTCTTGAGCCCTTATGTTCTGGTAGCCATAGGCACCTTGTGGTGCACCAATGAAAGGTGATGCATCTTGCTGGGTATATGGGCTATGGGGAGGATATATGCTTGGTTGATCGCTGATACTCTGGTAAGAGCCACGATGAGCAGCCGTGCTCTGATAGGCACCTTGCTGACTAGTCATGCTCTGCCCACCAGACCTTGTAAAGGAATGAAAGTGAGGATTAGATCCACGACTCTCCAGAGCAGAATGTGGACCACCAGATTGCATATCCCGAAGTTTCACACTACCTCCAAGGACCTGAATATCAAAGTCAAGATATTAACTGTCAATTCCCATCAAAAGATTTGAATAGATAACGCAAACTTTAAGGAAGATAACTCATGAAAAAAATAAAACCAGAGAATAGTCATTATATCTTTATTCCTTAAACTCATGTATAAATATAGAAAACACACAAGAATTTACACTATTTGCTTAATCTTGCAAAATATTTCTAAGGCCCTACTAGGACTTGATCTACTCATAGTTGACTTTAAGTGGTCCATGAGTAGCTTGCAGCTCACTTGTCAGTTAATTCCAAGAAAGTAAAATCAGCCCCTCGTTGCAAAGGGTGAGGATTGTTTCTTTGGGTCTAGAGATGTGCTAGGAGACATTCAAGACATAGTAATGTCATCTGGAAGGATGAGATCATGTCTTTATTTGACTTGTTGAAATTTGAGCATATGGCACTATACTGACTCAATAGGCCAAAAGCCAAACTGGGAATAGCAAAGACTTCCACATCTGGGGTGAGTTCCTGGGTGGAATTCAATTTCCAGTTTCAGAACGCAGTAACATACTTGAAAGGCTGTTTCTCCTCTATATTTTCTGCTAAATTCAGTCACGTTTCTCTTTCCATTTGAACTTTATGGCCAAATCGGAGACCATGTTGCCAACCTCTTTCACATTAGAATAACAACCACACCACTTTGTTAATCCTATCATCCTTTGATGACAAACTTTTTTCCATCCCGAAACCAATAATGACAATGCTATATTCTTCTACAAGGGCATGAAAATACTAATTGCGACTTCTAGAATTAGATAAAACTATTTCTACCATGCAGTCTAATGGAAATAGAAAACTCATAGAAACAGGAAAGAGAATTTACACTTCCATTTGAGAGTTACAGCTGCATCGGTCTGGTTAGTAAAGAATAGTTCAATTATTCCCAGATTACAATATAGCCACCAAAGTGACATTTTATAGGTTAGGTGCATGATTCAGTAATACACTAATCTCCAAGACCCCACTATAAGTTCTATCCATATATCTGAATTGGTGATTTGGATTCTTCTACTACACTGCATCCCTTCTACCCACATATCCTTCAAAGTTCTGAGGATCAAGAAACTCTCTCCTAAAACCCATATATACCCAAAAATCTCAATTTTCTTTGCAAGAAACTCTTCCCACGATAAGTTCTATATTAGACTCTTACAACCTTTTTTCTGGCGACAGTGTGGCAAGGTCCATATTTGGTTTCAGAAAATTGAGCTCTGATTAAGGACGATCCAAAAGAGGTGATTGGCCAAATAGTAACTATTTCTATTCTTTTACTCCTCAAAACACCAAAAAAAAAAAAGGATATATTCATTAGAAGTCTGAAAACTCGTTGGGAAAGTGCAATTGAGTCCTAAAACTTATAAAAAGTGCACTTAGATTCTAAAACTTGTCAAATTGGTTCAATCGAGTCCTTCCATTAATTTCGTCGGATTTGGCTAATGGAAAATGCTACATGGCTCTTTTTGATATTATCTCTCCCCTACATAGCGATGAGATGGCTAAATTATAAAATATAAAACTAAAACAATATCATTTTGGTCTACATCCGATTTTTTATACTAATTTTCTAAAATTAAATTTAATAAATAAATAAATAAAGGAGAAGTCAAGCAGGTAGGGCTACAAGCCCTCGCCGTTGTCGCCCCACCATAGCCAAGAGGGGCCGGCAGGCATTGCTGGGGCTTGGCTAGGGGCCGACGACCCTCACCAATAGCAAGCAAGGGCCTTGCGAGGGTGGCGACCCTCCCCCAACCCTTGTCCAAATCGGGTGAGGGTCCAACCTCCCCCGACCCGACCCTAGCATAGATCAAGCGAGGGTTGTCAGCCGGCTCTAGGTCGAGCCCTAGCAACCTCCACTAACTCACCCCCAACCCTCACTAATCCCTACCGGCAATGGTGGGCAACGACAGCAAGGGCTTGCAGCCCTACCCCCCTAACTTCTCCTTTCTTTTTCCTTTTTTTTTAACTTAGCTTATTTTTAAATTTAATTTAAATAATATTAATTTTAGAACTTATATTTATACCAAAGCGACTTCGTTTTGGTCATATATTTTATGATTTAGCCACATCAGAGAGATAATATTAAAAAGAGCCGAGTCAATATTTTCCGTTAATCCAATTAGATGAAATTAACGGAAGAACTTGATTAAACCAATTTGACAAGTTGTATGACTTGATTACCATTTCGTGACAAGTTTTAGGATTTCTAGTAAACATATCTCCAAAAAAAAAACATAAATTCATTTGGTAAGATTTTTGTCTTCGGAAATAGATTTGAAACAGAATCAAGTAAAAAAAAAAAAATTGTTTCTTTATTTCCGAGAACAACTCCATAATCAAGTCTTTTCTTTTCTTCATTTTCTTTTCTTCTTCTTCTTCTTCCTCTTGTTGGTCGCCAGCCTCGGCCATAGCCGACAAATAGCCAAGCAAGGGCTAGTGACCTCGCCAGAGCATCGCCACCCTCAGCTTGGTCAAGCCTCACCATGGCTAGGCCAACCTTGTGGTGGCCCCGCGAGGTTGAGCCTAGCTGAGGGCTGGCAACGCTCTGATGAGGTCGCCAGCCATAGCTGAAGCCAACAACCAGTGAAAGGAAGAAGAAGCCAAAGAAGAATAAGAAAAGAAAAGAGAGAGAGAGAGAGAGAGAGAGAGAGAGAGAGAGATGTAATGAAATTATTTAAAAATTAAAAAAAATTACCCAAAAAAAAACGATAGTCATACAGAACGCATTTCTATTTCAAAATTAGAAATTCTAAACAATTACTAAATGCCATCAAATGGTCAGAAACCCGTACAGGAAACAGAATCAGAAAAAACCATTTCTGAGCAGAAATTCTTCTTGAGAACAGAATGGTTACCACACACATCCTATCCTATGCGTCCTCAATCAAAGATTTCAAGCCAATTAGTATCCCAGGGAAGATTGCCAATTGAGACCAAGCAAGACCCACAACTTGAGTAGGCCAATTTGGCATCCTCTACACAAAGGGAGACATAATGCCTCCATCGGTAACCATAACATGGACAGTGAATACATGCTAAAACAGGGGCATACACAAAATTGCCAGGGGAATGAGTGCGATCACGCCTCAAAAGGACAACTAATGAATAAGTGCAAGTGCATCAACTCTTCCCCAACTATTCCTTTTGGTGCACATTATAACACTAAGTGGACAGCTTTTTATTTTGTTCATGCACCTAACTTTGTCCTTGCAGCATCGATTTACCCATGCCTTGCACAAAACACAAGATGTAAAAAACCTACCTCACCAAAATTTGCAATCTTGCTGCCTCCAACACCAGGACCAACCGCATTCCTAGAAATTCTAGTCTCCAAATCGCTGCTGACAGTGTGGTATCTAGGGCTCAAAAGGAAAAAAAAAATTAATCAAGGTACTTGCACTTAGCTTTTAGGTATTATAACAATGAAGGAGAACCATAGGTATTACCTAATAGCAGCAGCTCGTGGTCCCAGATAATCAAGCGGTTCATAGTCAGGTTGACCACCCTTTAATAAGAATAGAACAGGAAGAATATTAATGTTATCTATTTTTGCAAAAACATATCTCCTCCAATACATCACAACTGAGTATCTAGTTATTATCATGCATGACTTTCCCATCCCACAAACTCCAGAAAAGCCTAGACAATCTATTTCCATTTTGTTCCTTAAATAAGATTTAAGAGATCAGTATCATGACACAGCTAAATGGAATTATGGCACAGTTAGTTATGCAAAATATTTTATATAGATACTGAGATGACAAATCGACTTCTTCCCAATGATCTGACAGTTGTAAAAGATTGGATATCACCGGCACTGCTCGAAACTTTTATGCTAATTTTCGTTGCAAATAGGAGCTTTTAGAGCAAAATGTACATTGCCAGCAAGAATTTGCATTTACAATAAGATGCTTTTCCCTAAACTTCTAATGCCAATTTACATTGCCAATGGGAGATGGGAGACTTTAGGCAAAATACACATTGCAGCAACAAACTGACACAGAATAGAATATGGGCTATAGCTCACCATCTATCCACAAGTAGAAGAAGAAATTCATACAGAAAAATAGGCAGAAACATGATGTTACCTTGAAATGTTCATATTCATAAGAGCTGCCAACACCCACAGGTCCAGAGAGTGGGAGCCTTCTAGCATGAAGGCTTCCTCCAGAAGCAAATCCTTGAGGAGGTCCTACGGAATCAGCTTTACCTCCAGCATTTTCATCCCGAAGTGTCCTCACTCTAAGTCTCGAAGAGATCTCTGCCAAAGCATCTTTAGCAACACCAAAACTTCCTGATACCTAAAGTATCAAAAGCATGAATCAGATCAAATTCCCATGCGAGATTTAACTACTACACCCTTTATCTTAACAAAATATAGAATAAGGACAATGTCTATCACAGAATTAAGTAAACATAATCACCTGCACAAGTTCTTCATCTTCAGATGCACACCTGGGCTTATCATCCTTCGAAAAAACACGAATATCTGCCAGAGTTCGCCTTCTCATTTCGTTGATAACATGGCCTCCTTGTCCAAGGATACATCCCACCTTACTTGAAGGAACAAGAAGTCTAGTCGTAATAGTACCCTTTTCAGAAAATTCATTCACTTTATCCTGAAGCTGAAGGATTGCCTCGATGGTCTGTGATCGGGGATCTGCAAGAACCTGAAACAACTCCACTACAATTATTCAGAAGTACATTGCTAGCTAAAAAATCTGCACTACACCAATATACGAAAACAAGCAGCTGTATGGCTAAACTATTTGAAGAGATGTAACATGAGAGCTGCTATTGCTGGAGGAGTGCAGTGCATACCTCAACAGCAGAGACACGAATGACTCGCTCATCTGACTCTGTCGATGCTTCTTCAACATGGATACTTGCTCCAGTTTCCTTTTGTAACTGTTTCACATTATACCCTCCTTTACCAATTACTCCTCCAATTTTTGCAACAGAGCATAAAATCTTCATTGAAAACTCAGCAGAAGCTTCCATTGCACGGCCAGGGGAAACACCATCAAAACTACCTGGTGTAAAGCATGGAGGCTGGTCGCCCGCCCAAGGCATTGGTGGCGGCATATCATAGGGGTCTGAGGCATGGTGGGACCACATTGGGTTAATGGGTGGAAGCATATTTGGCATGGGAGCATTTGGAGGGAAACCTTGGCCCCTAGGAGGCATAGGCATATTTAACGGTGGTTCACCCTTTCGAGGATTTCGGTGCAGTAGAGTGGAGATTTCATGAAGAGCTCTCTTCACCACATCAGGTTTACCAGATATCTGCATTACACCTTCTGGGATTACAATTTAAAGGAAGTTGCAATAAATACTACGGTGGATTTAATAAGAACTTGCAAGCAATTAAGCACAGAAAAAGTATATTGTGATAAGTACCATTTGGTCATATGGAAAAATATAATTTGAATAAACACCAATTCAGTAGCGTATTCTTAACTTGATTATCTTGTTCACTTTTCTAAAGGGACCCTCCCAGAAATAAGCCCTGACCTGTTCCTCTAATATCACATAATTTGGCCATAATTAAGTTCGATTTTTTTCGCAACTATTGCTTTAAGGATATATTGCTGATCAATTTTCAGGTTATATATGCTGTTTTATTTTAACATAGCTCGGGTTCAAACCTTGCATTATTGGTTAAAAAGTTGATGAATGATATTGCTTGCGCAACGGATATATATATATAGACAACTGAAGATAATTGATATAAGCAAAAGATAAATTAATGCCATGAAAAGCATCTTTATACATGGTCCGCTAGGCCACTAACAGCAGCAGACACAGTCATGGCTTTTCAATATACTAAGTACGGCAACAAGAAAAACCTCCATTTTTTTGTGAATGAGCAATGTCTATTTTCAACCACTCTCATATTCCTTGAGTGCAAAAGACAACATCAATATAGCCTAGACGATGGATTCAAGTTCCACTTCAAGCTGCGTGATGATCTTGTCATAAATATCATGTGGTTGGGCAAAATGAACAGCTCGCAACAGGTGCCAGGTGTCATGCATGCCTTTTCTCAAGCATCCATAAGTCATCTGTCTAACTTCAGTTCAGTTATCTCCATTTGATTTAATGCCATTGGGGCTTCAACAATGTCCATCCTCCATAATTCCATCCCAAAAAGACCAAAAGACAACAAACCATATGTCTTTGTTTAAATTTAAGAAAGTTCGCCTAATACAGAAAACAAAAACCTAATCCAAGCTCTTTGATATATTTACGATTTGCCATACTGCCTAGAACCTCGAGTCCCAATAATTGCTCTGTTAAATTTTCTCATCTAAGGCAATTATCCTTTAATACACTATTTGGAAAGCAACCATGATAACCTCAACCACTGCAAGCACACTAAGAAGGGCACAAAATGGACATAAGAAATTTTACCTGCACCAATTCATCGGTGCTCATAGCACAAGTAGGGAGATGTTCAGGAGGAAGCACACGAATTGCTGCACCAGTCTCACTTCGCAATCTTTGAATTACATCACCCCGTTTGCCTAGCACACAGCCAACCACATTGTTTGGCACTAGAAGTCGTGCTGTAACTGAAGTCGTGTCATTCTCATCATCAAAAGTCATTCCACCAAAAAGATCTTCCTCGACAATTCTGTCATGCACCTTCAGTAGCGCATCCTGGGCAGCACAATGTATTTCCATGTCTCCCTCAGCCGAATTTCCATCATTTCGCCCCTTTGAAATCTTAGCAGACAAACTATAGAGAGTTATTACTCGCTCATCTGAACCTGGAACTGAATCAGAGACAGTAATCTTTGCTTGGGTCTCATCTCTGAGGGCTTTGATTATGCCACCACCTTTGCCTATAACACCACCAATTTTTCTTGACGGACAGAGTATGCGGTAGACAGTGTCAGCAGCATCATCGCTCCCAAACGATTGCTCATGGCCAGAATTATTAAATCTCCCTTTCTTGCCACCAACCCCTTTTCTCTTAAATTGGGGACTGGAATGTTTCCTGAAGAAATTTTTCCTATTTTCATCCATCTTGCAACCAAAGACGAAACTTCGATATGCTAATGCACAGCAACAAGAGACAACCTGAAAGAAGGCAGATTACAGGTAGGGCCCAGCTTGCAAATTAATCAACTTTAAGCATCACTTAAGTTCAGTACCTCTGCAAAGAGGTGCTTCCGAGGTAAATCAACCAACAAACAAATAGCATAAGAAACTTTCGCCAGCTAAAAAAAGTATGCCAAACAGTTGTTCAAATATCGAACGAGAGAACATTCATTCCTCGATAACCCTCATCGAGCACGTCAGACGCCTCTAAAAACTGAAAATTTCAGACCCAGCAGCCCCGGAAAAACACTCTAAACTCCTAAAGCACCGAGCTCGCGCACCACGACGAAGCAAAGCGAGAGAAGACGATTCCCATTTCAAGACACGAGCCGGGCAACGAGTCGGGCCCACTCAGTTCATCCATATGGAAAGCTCAAAACAACGCCGGCCCCGCGCCATTCGGCAACACTCGACAAGCTCCGGCGCCGAGCCGAAGAAGCCCGAGGCGACGGCGAATCGGCGACCGGAAAGCTAGGGTTCGCCGAGAAAGGGGGGCGGCGAGAAACGAGGGGAGCTGGGGGAGTAGGGAAGGGGGAACGTGAGCTCACCTGGCCCGAAACGGCGCCGGAGAAACGCCCCTGGGGGAGAGCGAGGTCAGCGACGGGATCCGGCGAGCGGCGAGAGAGGGAGGTCGGGGGGAGGAATTTGCGGGGATCGACGGGTCTCGCCGGGGGCGGCGATGGCGTTCTCCATCGGCAGCGCGGGGGAGAAGAGCAAAGAGACGGCGAGGAGGTATGGGCTCTCTCTCTCTCTCTCTCTTTCGCTCCCACTCTTTGTTTCAGCCCATTGGACTTACAAGGAGTCAAGGACTACTTCATGTTTTTTTTTTTTTTAATAATAAAAACAAAAAAAAATCCTATTTCTAAAATAAAAAAAGTTTTTTGCTTTTCTTTTTTTTTTCTTTTTCGTTTTGAGAATATAACCTGCTCCTAAAACCAAACCAAACGCCACTTTGTTGCTGGGCATTGATGTCGAAGCTTCATTTTCGAAACATAAATTATGTTCGTCATGCACGGAAATGTTGATTTTATCGACCTTCGAAGTTGGAAAAGATAATTTTTATCCAAGATTAATTTATCTAATGAACTTTGTAGGCTTGCAAAATGTATGGATTTGAAGTGAATTGACTTTGGTTAGACAAATACGATTGATGTGAGTTTTGATTAATTAGGTTCCATTTATTTCATAGAAGATAAATTATTTGGAAAATATTTTCTTAAGAAAAATATCTTATATCTCTTGTGAAAATGAATGAAAAAGATATATATCTATTATCCACAAAAACATTTAAACATAAATTGTCATTGATAATTAAAATATTTTCAATAATTAATTATCTCAAGCCATATAAATTATCATTTTTAAAAAAATATTTTCTAAATTATTCATCTTTCACAAAATAACAAACATAACCCGAAATAAGTCTTTTCTTTCTCATGGGGGACAATTTATGTTTGAAATCTACAAGTAAATGTTGGACGTAAATTGCGCAACTCCAAGATCTCCATAACCAGAACAAGAGTATGCATAATTAGGTAGAAAGATTAACGCACCTAGGATCCATTGTTGTTGAAGCGGAAGCGGAAACACAATGTTTCTTGCGTAAATCCTTATCCTCTATTGCTCTCCGTATCACTGGCTCAATGAGGCAGCCCCTCACAATGAGCGTTAGAATAACGCCCCTTAGGTGAGAATATCTGAGAATTAGGGTTAAAGGAGAGACTTGAGTATTATTTATAGAGTTTCCAAAATGGTCCCCTCATTTCGGGCCGGGCTCAACTCGGCCCACACTAACCAAATTACCCCATATTAGACTAATTAAGAAACATTCTATCTCACATTAAACCAAACCCCGTAAAACGATAAACGTTAAACGGTAAATAACAACGTCAATTAATTTAGTCCACATTATAGAAAACTCTTACATTCTCCCACTTAGACTATATTAATTAAAATTGTATTATATGTGCGCACATTGGTCCAGAGATAATTCTTAATAGTCAATCATATCTCATAAAGTCTCCATCACCGAATCATAGCGGTAACTGCATGTATATACACAGAGTCTTCCATAGTCACAAGTGCTTTCAACGTTATTGATATGGATTCAATATGGTAGTGTGGCAAATGGCTAACATCTCTCATAGAGAGATCCATTTGTCAATCATCATTCTCTTACCTTAGGCGACACAAAAGCTTGTGCCACAAAAGAATGACATTATGGTTCCGATGAACCCACATATATCTTGTCCTTATGGTTAACCTTTCTTTATGTATCACAAGACATATACACAAGGCTAATAACCAAATGCCCCTAGGCTTCACTCAAGGTTTAAGCAATACCTTGAGACTTTATCAATATGTATTCAACATAACAACACATTCAAAAATATCTTATTGAATGCAAAAGTTGATACATATCAAACCATTATCAAAAGTAACGAACACAAATATGAACTTTATCAAAATAAAGCCAAAATAGCTCCCACTAAACAACAGTATCCGAAGATACTCCTAGACCCATGCTAATGACATGTCACTCAAATACATATGGGCGTAGGCCTTTAGTAAGTGGATCTGCAACCACATCATCTGTGAAAACATGTTATATTATAAGTCACCTTTCTGTACCGTTTCTTTATGATTAAAAATATTTGACCGCCATATATTTAGACCTCTTAAGACATTTGTTATTAATGAAAATACAACAAATTTATTGTCTCAACTCAACTGTATGGGTCTATCCATAAAGTCAAAATGGTCAACTCCTTCATAAGATTCCGAAGCATAATAGTTCAAGTAACAACCTAAAAGAATGTTACAAACTCTACTTACATAGTAGACAATGATATAAAACTTTATTTATTGCACTTCCTGCTAATATGAATATGTATCTTGTTATTGATCTTATATCATCCTAACAGCCAGCAAAGTTAACATTTGAATACCCTACTAACTACAAGAATTAAACTTGTCTGTAAATTAACATATAATCTCTTGTTCTTTTAAAGTACCTTAAAACCTTCTTGGCAACAACCTAGTGATCGCGTCCTAAATTCAATTTATATCTGCCTAGAAGTCCCGTCGCAAAGACGATATTTAATCTAGTGCAAAATCAAGCATATATTATACTTTTAAGTGCACTAACACAAGGTACACCATTTAACTAGATTTTCTCAATATCTAAATAAGGACAATGTGATAGATTCAGTCCATCACCCTTAACAACAGGAGTAAGTTCTGAATTGCAATGATGTATATTGAATATTTCCAAAATACGATCAACAAATGTCCTTTGAGAAAATCTAATAAAATCCAATATATGTGACAAGAACAATCCTTATGGACCTTAGTGTAAAGGACAAAAGATGTCTCAAAGTCACTTACTTGTAAACAAAAATCATGTACATAGAATATGAGAAAAAATAAATTTTCTCCCACTGATGTTGCAGTATATTGAATTACTTTGTTCCTAATTGAACAAAATAACAACACTATGAAACTTTAATAATATTGTTTGGAAACTTGTATAAAACTATTAATAAGACTTTTAGTCTACACACAAGTTTACTTAAAATTGTTGCAAAATCCTCCAATTGCACTATATAGATTTTGTATTTATTTGGCGTAACTAAATAAATAAATTATTAGTGCCACATTCACTCTGAAAGAATCTTCGATGCCCAAGCGGTGCGTGGCCGCGTGTGGGGGCACGTGCGACATCCCCCGACGACGCGCCGCCAACCCTCTTGCTTGTCTCGTCTTCCCAAATCCAAATTTGTGATTTAATTTTACATGTTTGGTAATTTTATGGATGTGAAAATACATACAAAGCCCTAAATGTGTCTTTTTAGTGTATTTTTGCGTATTTTTCTTGTATTTTATGTGATTTTGGAAATACAAGTGTTGGGTTATAGGTATAATATCACATAATCATTATAAATGTGTGATTCATCAATAAAAATCAAACTTTATTGTAAACTGAAGCTGGCTTAATGAGATACAATCATTATGAGATAGTAATTGAACTATATCTTAAGATAATGAAAAAAACTTCTGTTGCTCATGCATACTCTTTTACATGCTGGTAACCTTTGAATGTTGGACGTCTTAAGAATCTGTAACCAAACTGATTGTACTAATTAATACATCTGCTTAGTATAGGTAATGCATGTTAGTGTTATTGCATATTGTACCTAAACTCATATGGTCACTGGCTAACGTCTATCAAGTTAAATATTTTTTTATGGTTAAGGAGTATGGCAATATTTATGCAAAGCAATAGTATCTACTGTTATAGTTTAGATATTTGGTTCTGTGGTTTGACTCAATTTATAGGCCACTGGTTGAAGCAATAATTTTTTGTTACCTAAAATTTATTAATAAATCAGCTGTTGGCCTTAGAGTCATGTTTTGCTTTATGAAACACATGAGCTATAATTGATTAATTGTCAGGCTTATCGATTCGGTGTATCCTGTGTTGCTATGATTGGTGATCTCATTGGAATTTGTCTTTCAGATTTTCTATATATATTTATATATATGTATGATTAATTTTATTAATGAATAAGGCAATGTAATTAGCATGATATGTGATTTCAGTGATATATGCCCATATCACTAAAGTTGAAATCACATGTATATGGTGTATGTGATGTTGAAGAAAAATCCCTTGGAGTTTTGAAGTTGACAAAACATCCTCAACAGTACGGTCTAAAGACTCCAAGACTCAGTTAGTTACGTCTGAAGTTTTCAAAGTCTAAAGGTTTTCAAAAACAGTCAGACCTAGAAGTTCGGTCTGAAGTTTTTCCGTCTAAAGTCAGTCAAGACACAGGTTTCGATCGAAGACCTTCAAGACTCGCCGCCTAATGACCTTCAAGACCCAAATCTAAGTCTGAAGACAGTTCACGATTTTTACAAGCTGGCCACAGGTTATTCTTATGGCTAAGGAAAGTAAGATATTGGATTTCATATTTCATAATCTTAACCATGGAATATCTCTGGCTATGATCGTGAGCTTGCAAGATTTATTCTTCGGATTTTATCCGTTGAAAATCAAGTTTATTCTTGGAAGAATCTAATTTTGGGAACTCAAGATCCTGATTGTATGGGCGAACAGGATTGACGAGCTACTGTCTACTTACGTTTTCGGCGACAAGGAGATCACTTAAATTGATGCAGTCCAACGGGTTGATTGGATGAATTTTTGGTAAGTGCCAATGGGTATGGAGGCACGGAGGCTATTTAAGGTGGATCGATGTGACTTGGAAATAAGGAGAGACTGGGTAGAAAAATCTCAATGTTAGAATCTCCAAAATCACTTGTTCTCAAAAATCTTTCACGTTCAAATTGTGTATCGAAGAGAGTGAGATATAGTGCGAAAGCAAACAGGAAGCCGTAGGAGAGACTCGTCTATTGAAGAAGTCTAGTCCGTATACCGTAATGCTCGTTTGCTACATAGTGATTACAGCCGGTTGGCTGCCAGCGTGGAGAGTGGACGTAGGCTTGGACTAAGCCAAACCACTATAATCCTTGTGTCAATTCTCTCTTACCCCACTTTATTTACTTTATGAATACATGCTTTATTTATTATTGATATATCTTTGATATCAACGTATTCTATCGCAAAAGATTCCAAAAGAATTCCGCAACAACCTATTCACCCCCCTCTAGGTTGATTCACTAGCCCATTTCAATTGGTATTAGAGCAGGTTGCTTATTCATTAGAAGTGTTATTACTTCTGAAGTTAAAGATCTATGGCTAGTGTTTTGGCTCCAGGATTAATTGAAGGGCAAAGCAATACCATACCTCCCTACTTCAATGGCAAGGATTACAACGTATGGAAAAATAAGATGAAGGCATTCGTAAGATCCAAAGATCTTATGGAGTGGGATGTAGTGGAAAATGGAATTACTCCTAAAGCTGTGTCTATCACAGGGAAAGAATTACCTGATGGAGTGGGAACAACGCACACCGATGTCTCAAAGAGACAAGCCCTTGATGCAAAGGCTATCTACTCTCTGTATTTTGCATTATCTCCTACTGAATATAATATAATTTCATCTTGTGAAACAGCCAAAGAAGTTTGGGACAAATTGCACGTCACCTATGAAGGAACAAATCGAGTCAAAGAAACCAAGATCAATATCCTTCTTGATCAATATGAAGCCTTCAAAATGAAGCCAGGAGAAACCATCACGGATATGTTCAGTCGATTTACAAAAATTGTAAACGGCTTGGCATACCAAGGACAGCCAATCTCAGGACCTATGAAGGTCAATAAACTGTTGAGAGGGCTCTCCAAATATTGGAATCACGTCAAGACATCTATAAGAGAAACACAAAGGATCATGCCTCTTTCAGTAGACGAATTGGTCGGCATACTTCAATCCTATGAAGTCGAGCAATTCAATGAGGAATTTGACACAAAAGGTAAGAAGTCAATTGCTTTAAAATCTAATGATGATTCGATGTTACGTTTCGAAGAAGACTTGGATGATGAAGAATTGGCACTTCGATTAGAAAATTCAGAAGGTTAAATAGAAAAGGTAGAAGGTTCAATTGAAAGAAACAAAACAATCAAAGATTTTAAAGGAGATCAAATGAAGAAGAAGATACCAGCAAAGAAGTCGTTTGCTTTGAATGCAAGAAAAAGGGACACATCAGACCCAACTGTCCCTTATTGAAGAAAAAGAAAGGGAAACCTGAAAAGTTCAAGAAAGCACTCAAAACTGAGACGTGGAGTGACACTGAATGTGAGGAGAGATGAAGAATATGCAAACATATGTCTTATGGCAAACTCAGACTCAGACTCAGACTCTGACTCAGACTCAGACTTAGATTCGAGACTCGAGACTCAAACAAAGTGGTATCAAGGTTAGAAATTTAAAAATTCCTACCAAAGTATCAAAATACATTGATGAACTTTGTCTCGCCTTAAAGGCTCTCTTAAAAGGATTTCGAACCGAAAAGGGAGAATTCCAAACTGAAACAACAAGAAAAGATTTTACTTGAAAAAGTTGAAAGTCTAGACAAGTCTCTTGCTGTTTCGAAAGAAAGTGAGAATGAACTTTCAAAAGAGAATGCTTGCTTGAAAGAAGATTTATTGAAAGTCTCAAAGAAATTTTCAATTGGTTCTAAAAAGTTGGATAAAATTCTTTCTATTCAAAGACCTTACTTTAATAAATCCGGTCTAGGAATGACACAAGAAACCGTTCCTTTGATCGATTTCCCAAAGGTAAAGGAAAGAATTAGGAATAGGCCAACAAAAACTTTTTAGAAAAATCATTTCTAAAAGGTTTTTGTAAAGCCTGTTGGTAGAAATGCTCTTACTTGTTCAAAATGTAAAAGTGTAGATCATTTTGAAAAGGAATGTCCCAAAGTTTGGAGACCCGTTAAGAAGAGCTGGGCAAAGACTGTTTATACTACTAACAATGATGGACCCAAGAAGATTTGGGCACCAAAGAAGACATGAGTCTTTCTTTTAAATGCAGGTTACCTTCAAGAAGAAAATCAAGTGGTATTTGAACAGTGGATGTTCAAGACACATGACAGGAGACTCAAGTTGTTTTACAAACTCTCTCATATAAAAGGAGGAAATGTTTCTTTTGGTGGTAATAACAAGGGAAAGATTGTTGGTCAAAGAACTGTGATGATTGGAAATCTCACAATCAATAATGTCTCTCTTGTTGAAGGATTAAACTACAATCTATTGAGTATTAGTCAATTATGCGATTCTGGATACAAAATCAACTTTCAAGAAGATACATGTTTTGGAACAAGCAAGGATCTCTCACAATCCTTTACTTTGGACGAAGACATGAAAATATTTATTTGCTAGACGTAAGGTCCGATGTCCTCAATGCTTGATATCGATTCAAGATGAAGTCATTCTCTGGCGTAGGAAGCTTGGACATGTCAACCTCAAGCAAATCACAAAAATGTCATCCAAAAAGCTTATTCGAGGACTTCTTAACCTCAAGTATCAAAAGCATGAATTATGCACTCCCTATGTACTTGGAAAACAGGTTAGAAATTCCTTTAAATCTATAAATCAAGTATCCACTAATTGTGTTTTGCAGCTATTACACATGGATTTATTCGGGCCAACAAGAGTTCAAAGTATAGGAGGTAAAAGATATTACTTGGTTATAGTTGATGACTATTCTCATTTTACTTGGGTTTTCTTTCTTGCAAATAAATCTGATGGATTGACTCATTTTACTAAGTTTGCAAAGAAAATTCAAATTGAAAAAGGTTATGCGATTTCAAGTATTAAAACTGACCATGGTGGAGAATTTGAAAATCATGATTTTGCTAATACTGTGATGACAATGGTATTCAACATAATTTTTCATCCCCATACACTCCACAACAAAATGGAGTTGTAGAAAGGAAAAACCGTTCTTTACAAGAAATGGCAAGAACTCTTTTAATCGAAAGTAATATTTCATCTCATTTTTGGGCTGAAGCTACTTCTACTGCTTGCTATATTATAAATAGAATTTTTCTAAGACCTATATTGGAAAAAACACCTTATGAACTGCTCAAAGGTAAGAAACCAATTGTTTCATATTTTCATGTATTCGGTTGCAAATGTTTTATCCTAAAGAATTCTAGTGATCGAATTGGTAAGTTTGAAGAAAAATCAGATGAATGAATTTTCCTTGGTTACTCTATGACAAGCAAAGCCTTCAGAGTCTTCAACAAACGCACACAAACTGTGGAAGAATCCATGAATGTGAAGTTTGAAGACTCAGTTCAAAATTAGACTCAACCTGAAGATTTTGAGTCTGACCAAGTGTCTACAAATTCTCTTGAAGAAAATCAAGCCTCAGACACTGAGTCTCAAACAAATTCAGTAATTCCAACTGAAGAAGAGCTTCACCAAACTGACAAACCAACTACAAGTTGGAGGCAAAAGTCAAGCCATCCTCCAGACCTCATTATTGGCAATATTGATGAAGGAGTTCGTACAAGATCTAAAAGACGTGAAGCTTCTAGTGCTCTTGCACTCATTTCTGAGATCGAACCGAAAAACATAGAAGATGCATTGAAAAATGAAAGCTGGATCGAAGCAATGCAAGAAGAACTGAATCAATTCAAAATCAACAACGTTTGGGAGCTAGTTCCTAAACCAAAAGGTAAATCAATCATTGGTACCAAATGGGTTTTCAGGAACAAGCTTGATCAACAAGGAAAAGTGGTAAGAAATAAAGCAAGACTTGTGGCAAAAGGCTACACACAAGAAGAAGGCATCGACTATGACGAAACCTATACTCCGGTGACAAGGTTAGAAGCTATAAGATTACTTCTTGCTTTTGCTTGCTTTAAAAATTTCAAGTTATTCCAAATGGACGTAAAAAGTGCATTCCTAAATGGAATTATCCAAGAAGAAGTTTATGTGGAACAACCACCAGGATTTGAAGATCCTAAAAGACCAAACCTTGTATTCAAGCTGAAGAAAGCCTTATATGGTTTAAAACAAGCACCCCGAGCATGGTATGAAAGGTTAAGCAATTTTTTAATTCAAAATGACTTCTCTAAAGATAAAGTAGATACTACCTTATTTATAAAAAGAGAAGGCAAAGATTTCATACTTGTTCAAATTTATGTTGATGACATTATTTTTGGTTCTTCTAATGAGAAACTTTGCAAGAATTTTTCAAAGTATATGCAGAATGAATTTGAGATGAGCATGATGGGAGAACTAAACTTCTTTTTGAGACTTCAAGTCAAACAATCAAGTGAAGGAACTTTTATTCATCAAGAGAAGTATGCAAAAGACCTTATCAAGAAGTTTGGAATAGAGAATTGCAAGAAAACAGAAACTCCTATGTCAAGCTCATCAAAGTTGGATAAAGATGAAGAAGGAAAGAGTGTAGACCAAAAACTATACAGAAGTATAATCGGGTCACTTCTTTACCTTACAGCTTCTAGACTTGACATTTTGTTTAGTGTTTGCATATGTGCTAGATTTCAATCTAACCCTAAAGAATCTCATATGACTGCTGTTAAGCGTATCATTAAATATATTGCAACTACATCTAAGCTAGGTCTATGGTATTCTAAGCAAGGAGATTTTACTCTCCTAGGATATTCTGATGCTGACCTTGCTGATTGTAAAGTGGATAGAAAAAGCACTACAGGTACATGTCAATTATTGGGAAACATGATGGTGTCTTGGTTCTCAAAAAAAAGGGTACCGTGGCTCTTTCAACCACTGAAGCAGAGTACATAGCTCTTGGAAGTTGCTGCTCTCAAATTCTATGGATGCAACAGCAATTAAGATACTTTGGAGTTGATGAAACACATACGGAAATCAAATGTGACAACACAAGCGCAATCAACCTCACAAAGAATCCAATACTTCATTCAAGAGCAAAGTGTAACACCCCCAAAACACCCTGGAGGCTATTACAGTCATATTGAACATCCTTTAACTTTCTAAAAAGAGCTGTATCTCTTAAGCTCACAACATATATATATATATTTTTTTTAAACGGTCCCTGCACATCACACAAATAGCGGAAGCAAATCTCACAACTATCCCAAACAACATATGAGGGGCAATGCACACACTATAACATAAAAGTATACCATGAAATGGCTCTGCTATTATTTACTAAGGAATGGATAGCTTTCTTATCGTTTGGGGTAGGATACATCATAATAACAACACCATGAACAGCTCTACACTACCCTCGACCAGATCATCAAAAGTAGCCTATACAAAAGGCTAATCAAAAAGAAAGAAAACCATCCACTCTTGGCAGCACCGGTCGGGCCCAAAATTCCCGCCATCCTCCCCGTGTACCATCGGGGTCTATCACCAACCCGGAGGGCTAGGAGGCGGTGGTAACATGCTCCCCATTTCCCCATCTTGACAGGGGAATATCGAAACGTATTCTTGGAAAATTGGGCCACCGAGCAAGCCGACCTCATAACGTACCACCGACAAAGGACACGGAAGTAAGAACGCCCGGTATCATCGAGCTTGGAAACTGGATGACCACGACCTCAAAATTACAGGGAAATCCCGTAATACACACACAGGGGCGATCGACGGCACGTACATATCGGCTAAGCTGAAAATATAGGTCCCCAAAGGGGTAAGTACAACCACTCAGCAAAAAGATAAAATTTCTAGACTACTCATACCTTGCATTGCAACCTAATCACAACATCACATGAACCTCATAGACATGCATTCAAATCACCAAGCTATGAACTCATCATGCTCACAATCCAAAGCACTCAAGTGTAGCATGTACATATCCAACTTGGAAATTAGAATGCAATTCATTCATGGTATTTATTCAATACAAGTACCCATGCACATCACGATTAACATAATGGGTAGATATGCACATATCAATGTCTCATGCCATATATAAAACTCACACGCCCAATTCGACTTATGCTCAAGCATGCATATCAATAATATCGTGTACAGTTTCCACCATGTCCCATGCCACGATATCACAATGCTCATGCACATATGTACCAAGCTCATGTAAATTCACATGTAAATCCCGGTAAGAACCAAACGGCTTCCGGTCCCCCACATTCCGGGCATCTCACACCCAACACTGGCATCGTGAGGCATCACGGCACACACCATCCGTGCTTCCGGCATTTACACTCCCTAGCCGGGCATCTCGCACCCCAACTGGCATCACGAGGCAATCACGGCTCACACACTCCGTGCTTCCGGCACCCCCAACACCCGGCATCTCAACTCCGAGGCCATCCAGTTTACACACACAGGGCTACTGGGCATCCGGCATTTTCACTCCCTGGCCGGGCATCCCGACACTCCCGAGGTAAAATCAATGCATGTCATGCAACAATTTCTTTTTCCATGCATGATTCACAAACATGTCCATGGAACTCAAGCATGACAACAATGCGTACATTTATCACATTCACGTGCCAAAAGTCTACATGCTCGAGTCAATGATCTCATCATAAATACAGCATGCACAGCACATGTATCAAGTGAATTTAACAATGAATGCCCATGTATCAACCCTACATGGCATGTGTACATACACCTCAAGAAGACACTCCATCAATTCCGCATGCACTTTGAAGATTCAGCATGCATTACTCATCAAATATAGTTCATATTACCATCGGCATAGAGTAATTAAAAGAAATATCCAAAAATCCAGCATATAATCCAATTAAGAAACTCTTAGAACCTCATGTCAGTCACTATTAGACATAATAGTCTAGGTCCATACATAAAACAGCAATTGAAAAGGTCATTTATACTTAAGAAAATGATATGAGAATATATAATGTTGCCACATTCATTTTCGGCCACATTCAGCACTTGTCCAGAAAAATTCCAGATTACACCCATGTAAGATATCACGAAATTGAGGCACTAATTTGCCCTTAAAAATTCCCATAAATTCACAAGTCATAGCCAAGAGGTAAATAAACACTTCATTAGAAGAAATGGTCTTCAAATTCGACCTACAAATTATAGTTTAAAAATCAACAACTTCCAACTGTTATTCAGTTATGCACAGTTACACGGCTAACAAGATAAATTCGAAACACCCACTTACACTCGCTCTTTTTATCTCATTTTTGAATATGTTATAGCCAGAACCATACCCTACAACTTCTCTTTGAAGGTCGACATCCAATTCCTCAAAGAAAATATGGTTTACAAGCTCACAAGTCACTGACCCTTTTTCTCGGATAAAATTCCAGTATACAAGCCAATAAAGAAAATTCGAAATCATAAGCTACACTCACTGGAATAGGCTAAAATTTTACCACAAGATACATCATGAAGTCATAAACAATTCATTAGAAGACATCGAATTGAGATACCCCACAGAACCACATGAACAACACGCATTAAGCCAACAGGGTTAACTGATACTCTATCCAGCAGCTTCCCGATTTCAACGGCAGAAAGATTCAGGAAATTCACCTAGCTATCCTAGACAAATTAAGCTCAAATTTTAGTATGTGATTACCCAGAATGTCTCCAACATTTCATTAGAAGAAACCGACTTGAAATTCCCCCTGTAACCATGTGAACAACTAGCAATCATCCAGACGGGTTTACTGGTTCGCCCGAGAACACCCCGTCTCCAAAGAATTCGATTTTCACCCCTTAAATCACCTTCAAAAATTCTCATTTTTGACTATGTTGCAGCTCAGGAAGTGTACAACAGCTTCCTTGAAGAACTAGAGACTCAATTCTCCCTCTAACACACTCTACAGAGACATGCAAGCAAACCGCACACACTGGTTCTTGAAAACCCGAACCTACCCGGTTTTGATCTTCCTCAAAATTTCGTCATTTCAGTCGGTAAGCTCACGATTTCTACCTCTAAATCACAACACAAGAAGCATGAGAGGACTAGAAAGATTATCTTGCCTTTGATTCAGCTAGATTCGGTGAAGAAAAAAAAACGGCAGAATCGGTGAAGAAACGGCGCAACTCCCTCGGCTCTCCTTCCTCCTTGCTCGCCCGACTTTCTCTCTCTCTCCCCTTCTCTCTCTTTCCTCTTGATCGACCCACTCCACTCACTCAACCGGCCTCCTCTCTCTCTCTTACTCCTCCTTAGTTAGTGACATGTGGCGCCACATCACCACATAGCACACACACATCACACTCACACGTACACACACACTCGGTCCCTCCTTGGCCGAAGTCCCCTACATAGGTTTAGTTAGTCCATTTAATTTAACCATTAATCTAACTAATTTAAGTCTTAATCCAGCAAAATAACACTTGGCCACACATTTTTATAATCACATACTCAAGTACAACAAATTCCACTAGCAAATCTAGTCACACACAAACACACACCATAGCTACTATGGCCACTTAATAATTATCATTGCAACACATATCCGCCACCCTCACTAACCTAATTAAATCATAACTTATTAGATTAATGCCCAAGGCCACACCACTCAATTAGTCACAATTTCCACACTCCAAAATTTTATTGCCATTCCAATTGACCATAACCTCTCACCTTGATAGGTTATAAAATTGAGGATGCCACACAAAGCACATTGAAATCAAGCATCATTTCATTCGAGATCATATTCAAAGTGGAGATGTGGTGATTCAGCATGTAGATTCAAAGAATCAATTGGCAGACATATTCACAAAGCCCTTAGAGAAGACTCACTTTGAATCAATTCGCTCAAGATTGAGTATTGTGGAATTTGAAGATGATCAGACTCAAAATTAAAGTTTGAAGGCGGCTCAGACTCATCGCTAAGTCTGAAGGTGGTTCAGACTCAATGCTAGGTCTGAAGGCGGCTCAGACTCAAAGCAAGGTCTAAAAGTGTTTCAGACTCTACATAAAGTCTAATTATGCTCAGACGCAAAGGTAAAGTCTGAAAAAGGGTTCAGACTCAGAGGTACAGTCTGAACAACTGTCAGACTCTATTTGTTTAATCTCTTTACGTATTTTAACTCTCTCTTTACTTTACTTTTGGTAATTATTTTTCGATATTTCAAAATCTCTTTTTACTCTTTTTCTGACACATAATTATGGCAGTTTATATTTTCAAAAAGGCAGTTTTCTTTTTCAATATTACGATTTTTTTTGGCAGTTTTTACCTTTACTTTTTGGCGACGATTCGTATTCCCGTGTGATCTCTCTCACTATTTATACTCTCGAACCGTCACTTTTCACTCACAGCTACTCCTTTACGATTCATCCTCACACTCTTTCGCTTTCAAAACCCTAAAAATATCCCATTTACCGTTTCTGTTCCATCCATTTCTCGTCACAAAGTTTCCATTTTTCCTCGCGTTCAAGTTGAATATTTGCTTGTTCTCCAAGAATGTCGTCTCACAAGTCTTCTAGAATTGCTAGCAGGGGACCACAGAGACAGCAAGAGGGTCCTACTCGAGTGGATCTGACGGAAGAAGATTCGCCTCAACAAGAAGCTGAGAGTCAACACTTTGAGGAAGTGGTTACGGAGGCAGAACCGATAAGAACACTCAAACCTAATGTGGTTTACGATCTCTATAAAAGGCTTAAGGATGGAAAGGTTAGCCTTAAGACGATCGAGGAATATTTGAAGGAAAGAGGGTTTAAGAGCGAGTATATGTTTTTTATGGAGATGGAAAAGCTGAATGTTGTTGATAAAGGTACTGCACAGAGGACGCTCGAGAATATTTCGAGTAATCCACTTGAAAATACTCCTGCTGAGACCCTAGATGATGATGAGATATTGTTCTCTCACTTTGAACCTCGTTTTGGTGTGGCTGCTAATACTGTTTGTCCTTCGGGAAGTCTATTTTGGTCGAGGGAGCATGAGCGAGTTTATGTGAAGCTGTTGAAGAGGGGAGTGGTCAATCCGAGGAGTATAGATTTTGACTTCCTAGATTCGATAAAGATTAATTTAAGAGGGAAGTTTGCTAGATTGCAACTGGAGAATTTCTGCACGGATATGACTGCGGCCCACTCTGAACTGGCGGCTTACTTTTACTCGAATCTATCTTTTTTGGATGCAAATCATTTGTCCTTTTCTTTCATGGACAAAGACTATATTGTTGATGTTGACTTGCTGGTTGACATTATTGGTGTGGAAAGAAGGAGTTTCGAACCAATCAAAGTCTCAACAACCTATGCAACCTTGGAGATTGTACGAGACAGAATTATTGAAGGCAAGATATCCTACACTAGGATGAATGCCACGAATGTTTTGTTGCATAAAATAGTCATCAACTGCATCCGGCCAAAGACGACCTCGAAGACTGATGTTTCCAAAACATAGGCAAAGCTGATGTTTGCCATCAATCAGGGCAGACCCTTCTCTCTCCCGCATGTCATTCTTTTCCATATGTATAGAACTGTGGTAAAGGATAAGGGTCAGTTGCCTTATTCATCCATCATCACCAAACTTTTTAGGCATTTCGATATTCAAGTCCCTGCATCTTTATGCCTAACTAAGTTGAATTCGATGCTTGTTGGTGAGAAAATGGTGATGAAAATGAAATTTCCAGAACTGAATGCGGCACTGGAAAGGTTAAGGAGGGAAACACCTTCAAAAGAAATTCCCACTACTTCGTCGAAAAGAAAGGGCAAAGAGCCCATGGCTGAAAAGAAAAGAAGGAAAATCATCCTGCAAGATGAGGAGGATGAAGAAGATGTCATGACTCTGTCCACTCTCTCTAGGATGAGGAGCCCTGCTGTTTTGAGAACAGAGGCTGAAGAGAGAAGGAGAAGAGAAGCAGAGGAGAAGGAAGCCGAGAGACAGAGGAAAAGAGAAGAGGAAAGAAAGAGAAGAGAGGAAGAAACAAAGAGGAGAAGAAGAGAGAAAAAGAAGAGAAGAAGAGAAGAGGAACAGAGAGAAGAAGAAGAGAGACAGAGGAAAGCTGAAGAAGAAAGAAGGAAGGAAGAAGAAGAGGAAGAACTGAGAAGAGAAGAAGAAGAAGAAAGGAGGAAAAAGGATGAGGAAGAAAGCAAACAGCAAGAGGATATGGCTGCAGGATTAGAGCCATCTTTTGCTGGGGAAGAGATCGAGAAACATCCAAGTGCTGATATGGATGTTGGCGATGAATTTTCTACTCTACCCACTGGCATTCACACAAGGGGAGTTGTTACAGAACAGGGGGACAATATCGCCACTACACTTTAGCGATGTGAGTAGGTCTGGTGCTGACTCTGAGGAGGTTTATGCATCCCACTTCCCTGAACATGAAGAATCCTCACCTGTCGAGAAGGAAAGGGTTTCCAAACTCATTCTGCTGGTCCAAGTGGAAGCAATGCCAATTCCACAGCCTTTACACAGCTGTTGGATATTATGTTGGATCTGAAAAAGCAGGTTTTTGGGATGGACTTCAAGATGAGAGATTTGAAAAAGGCGCTGCTGAGTACTTCAGTGAACATGCAGGAACAGATCAATGCACTGAGAGCACAAATGGAATCGAATCAGACCAGTGCAAAATTAGCTTCAGTGAAGGAAAACCTTGCCAAACTCGAGAAGTCAGTCCAGGAGCTTAGCAAGTTTCAACTTGTTCGTTTCCCTGCAAGCCCCTAAATCTTTTCAAAACTTTATCACATTCACTCTACCTCTTTGATGAGACAAAAAGAGGGAGAGTTGCGCAGATTTGATTGCAGGTTTTGAAGATTGAAGTTTTTGAAGCTTTGAGAAAGCTTTGAGAGTTTTTATTTTGAAGTTTTTGAAGTTTATTTGATTGCTTAGACTGTTTTCGTTTTGGATTTCGATTGGGTTGTTTACTTGAATTTCTATGACTTTATGCTGATTTGATGATTTAGATCTAGACTTGTGAATTTGATTGCAGGGTCATTATATTTGTGAGAATAATTGTTATTGGACTAACACTCTATTTTGCATAAATAATCCTCAAAATATATATGAGTTTTTCCTTGCAGGTTTTTAAATTTGCAAATCTGTCAAGGGTTTGGTCACCATCAAAAAGGGGGAGATTGTTAAAGAAAAATCCCTTGGAGTTTTGAAGTTGACAAAACAACCTCAACAGTATGGTCTAAAGACTCCAAGACTCAGTCAGTTACGTCTGAAGTTTTCAAAGTCTAAAGGTTTTCAAAGACAGTCGGACCCGAAGTTCGGTCCGAAGTTTTTCCGTCTCGAAGTCGGTCAAGACACGGTTTCAATCAAGACCTTCAAGACTCGGTTTCGGTCGATGACCTTCAAGACCCAAATCTAAGTCTAAAGACAGTTCGCGATTTTTACAGGCTGGCCACAGGTTATTCTTATGGCTAAGGAAAGTAAGATATTGGATTTCATATTTCCTAATCTTAACCATGGAATATCTCTGGCTGTGATCGTGAGCTTGGAAGATTTATTCTTCGGATTTTATCCGTTGAAGATCAAGTTTATTCTTGGAAGAATCTAATTTTGGGAACTCAAGATCTTGATTGTATGGGCGAACAGGATTGACGAGCTACTGTCTACTTACGTTTTCGGCGACAATGAGATTACTTAAATTGATTCAGTCCAACGGGTTGATTGGATAAATTTTTGATAAGTGCCAACGGGTATGGAGGCACGGAGGCTATTTAAGGTGGATCGATGTGGCTTGGAAATAAGGAGAGACTTGGTAGAAAAATCTCGTTGTTAGAATCTCCAAAGTCACTTGTTCTCAAAAATCTTTCACGTTCAAATTGTGTATCGAAGAGAGTGAGATATAGTGCGAAAGCAGCAGGAAGCTATAGGAGAGAATGTCTATTGAAGAAGTCTAGTCCGTATACTGTAACAACTCTCGTTTGCTACATAGTGATTACAGCCGGTTGGCTGCCAGTGTGGAGAGTGGACATAGGCTTGGATTAAGCCGACCCACTATAATCCTTGTGTCAATTCTCTCTTACCCTACTCTATTTACTTTATGAATACGTGCTTTATTTATTATTGATATATCTTTGATATCAATGTATTCTATCGCAAAAGATTCCAAAAGAATTCCGCAACAACCTATTCACCCCCTCTAGGTTGATTCACTAGCCCATTTCATGTGAGATGTAGATTTTATATCCCTGGTATGAGAGAGTTTCAAAGATTCAATTGAGTAGTGACCGCCAAAGTGGCACGCTTGATTGGGTTTGAGAAATTTCAGTCTCATATACTGATTGGGATGTCTCCTAATCTAATGCATGGTCATACTCCCAAATGAGGTGATTGTGTATTAATTCATGGAGGGATACATGATGGTGTGGTGGAGGAGTGACTGATCCTATGGGGAGTGTATTCTCATAACCGCTATCATGTGGGGAGTGTACAATTGCATGTCATGTATTCTGCCCAAAGGTAATTATATGATTATGCATGTAACTCTCTAGATGTGTACTTGTACGTTAAGTTACACAATGCTTCAGTCACCTTTTCTATAATTAATAACTCCACTATTATTAAGGTTTTTATTGCTTCAAATTTTAAGTTGTAGACATATGATTTGTTGCTTGAGAAAAGAGCAATAAAATATACTTATTGTCCTTGAAGCGTTTCATTCTGGAGCACTTGAAAAGTAGTTTGCCTACTAACTGCACTGCTAAGAGATAATGGAAGCCTTAGTGGCTTATAATTATGTCTTGTCTAATACCGAAATTAGGACAAATCTGCAAAGATTATGTTTAAGTCCTAATGACATATACATCTCGTATATGGTTAAAAGGTTATTTCCAAAAGTTTTCTATTTAGGGAAAATAATCGAGATAAAGAATAAATAATTACAATTAGTCTTAAAAGGTTGTCAGGCTTAATAGTTGCCGTGAGTACTTTGGCAAATATGACAATGCGAAATAGCTTAAAGGGTCATCTGTCAAATACTTAGTAGATTCTGGGGTAGTAATTTAATTACTATACCTGTAAATCCTGACAAAAGATTTGGTCGAAAGGCATAAATGCACCATTACATGGTGATTAGTATGATTAGTAAGACTAATTTATTCGGTCTTTTATGAGATGGTATTTTGAAAAAAACCTTTTCACATACAAAACGTGTTTCTTATCAAAGTTGTTTCATAAACTTCTTTTGAGTTATGAACTGGATGTAAATTACTTAACTCTTATTAAATTTAGATGTGGTTATTTAATCCAATATTAAATGTGTTGGAATTTAGATTCACTCAGAATTATTTTGTATCTTATCTAGATTGTTCAAAAGGATATTGATTTTAAGACCCTAAAGAAGATACAAGAATTATAATATCACATACTGTAAAGTTTCTACAGTTTGACGGAATTGTAGAGGATAGCTGCTCTCAGACTATTAAGAATAATAGTACGATGGAAAATCACTGTGTCTTTGTCTTTGTCTTTGCCTAAATAAATAATTGTGATACGGACAATTGTGGAATCTCTTATACCATAGACTAAACTTGATGAGGTTTAAGGTATTATTCTTGATATAGTTTATGATGAAATTTTTTCAAACCTCTCAAGTATAGAATGAAGTGGTTGTAGCTTTACTCGGGAGATTTGTTAGAGAAAGACGATCAGTTATTCCATTAGACTATATAATCTATTTGTGAGAGCATGACCCTAATATCCACTACATGGTTGATTTAGCGACATAAATAAATGTTGTTTCTTATCCTCAATTAAGTATGTGATTAGATGCCATAAAAGGCAATATGCAATCTATGAAACATGTTTGAAAATTTACTGACTTGTCTAAAGATCACGAGTTCTTTAGTTGTAAATTGGCGCACAAAACTAAAAGGATTTCAAAGAAAGATTGTGGAATTTAAAGCCAAACTGGTAGCTAAAGTTTTCGCTCTGAAAGAGAGGTGGATTGTTAATAGTGAAAAAATAATTATTGTTAATAGTTAAGAAATAATTATTTATTTACTATTAACAGTAAATACCTAAGTATATTGCAAAATCTATTGCAAAATCAACCAAACGGTAAATCATGTTGTAGTGAAAAAATACAATCTAAGTCTATAGAAACGGATAGTAGCCGATTATGATCTCACATGGATTATACGTAAAAATGTTACTTTTTTTTTTACGAACAATAACTAAAGTGGCAGAGCACCTTAAGTAAAGATTTTGTTGAACAACATAAGTAAGTGGGGGCATGAACACTATTACCGTAATTACAAGGTTAACTTAAAACAAAAAACAAGTACTTTGAAAATTGAAATGACAATTTTTTAAAGAAACTAATTCCTTCATATTGGCAGTCGATTCTCAAACATCATTCCAATTTTAGGATAATAGATCAAATCCATATCTACATAAATATATGATTACAAAGTAGGTATCACCTAGACGCCACATAAGCATTAGAAAAATTTTCCATCAAGTGTTTTTATCATTTCTCAATTATTTCTCTTCATTAGAGATGTCATTTTCCTATCTATACCCATTTTAATTAATTGATTGAACAATTATTTTTACTAGGGCTAGACGATGAAGATGTCTTTATTTTGTGAAAAATGTATGATTTATAAAATATTTTCCAAAAAATATTATTTGTACCGATTACAAAATAAATGAAAAAAATATTTTCATTGTTCATGAAAATGTTTAGATATTAATTATTGTCAATAATAAAATATTACTTATCATTTAGTTATTTCAATAGATATAAGTGGTCATTTATAGGAAAATATTTTCTAAATCATTCATTTTTTTTTGCGAAATAAGTGGAGCTTAAAAGTTATTCACATTTTTTTTAAATAGATACAAGAGTTGATAATGATTAAATTTAATTTTCTAATTTTAGGCAAGTGTATTTTTTTTTTTATGAAAATCGAGCATATTAGATGCTTAAATCTTGGTTGCATTTCTTTTCTCCCTATTAATTACCCAAGTTCTAATTTGTAATTTTTGTTTTTTTATCTTCTAATGGTAAAGATATTGATTTTTTTCTTTTTCATTTGATTAACCACGGATGTATAAGCAAAAAGTTCTATCGACAAAAGGCCAAATGAAAATCGCACATTCAATTACAACTACAATGGGTTTTAGTCACTGAATCCAACTTTTGATTTTCTTCTTTTCGATTTTGTTTCCGTTCCATGTTTATTTGCTGAGATTCCTGCGCATATTATTTGATCAACCACTAATTTATTTAGCAAAAAAGAAAGATTAATAAGTTAATTTTTACCCGTGAAGAAGGCCACAATCACACTAACGCTGCATTTTCCTTTTTGCCCTCAGAAGGTAATTGAGTGGGCTTTTTAACATTTGCCATAACAATCATGAGATATATTCTCACTCAGCAGGAGTGTTACCATTATCACTTTGTAAAATCATACCATCAAGTTGTATGTATCTGAGTCGCAATAGTTTTGACATAAAGTTCACTTAATTTTTACTTTTAATTTTTTCACTCTATTTTGTGTCTTTTTTTTTTTTTTTGGTGACCCGTGAAACCCCGCAAGGCCGGATGCCGGGGAGTAAACCACCTGGGCGACACGTCTTGCTAGCCACCACACACGTGCCACTGCGGTAAGTCACCCTGCGACGCGTTGGGGTTTCGAACCCCTCCCCTTCGTGAGGGGGAGGAGGCCCAAAGCCAACTGCGCCACCTAGGTGGGTGATCTACTTTGTGTCTATTAATCTTTGAAAATGAAAAGATTTATTTTCGAACGTATGATTGGCATAATATAAATATTTACATATATGTTATTAACGATAGAACTGTGGATCCACAAACAAGGCCTCTAAACAAAGTGTATCTCATGGGGCCTGCGGAGGGGAGGCTACCCATTTTTGGGGGAGTGACTTTTTCCCCTGGGCCTTGGTGACCCGATCATCCATATCATTACATGCTCAATTACAATAGTCGATCCATAAGCTTGGAAAGGACAACAGCAGATCGAGATATTCACTGACAAGTTAATTAAACTTGGTATATTTATGTAACTTGAGAAGATGAAAAGCACACATGAATATGCTTCTGCACAAAACGCAGGTTATTGGGTAAGTTAAATTTTTTTAGTACAAGGTATCGTAAGTTGTCTAATGGAAATTGCTGTTTATGTAGTATTTTTACATTGGAAAAACATAATTTTTATTTTCGGTTGATCTTATGAGATGCTTAAGAATCGGTTGGCTTTTCAGTTACATGGTGCAACAGCATTACTTCAGGTGTGGTCAAAAAACTATTCCAGGTACCAAAAAGTGTTCCTCCATTGTAATGGTGTGTGTTGGTTACAAATTGTTCTTGTTTCATTTCCTATCTTTAGGCTTTGCTCTTCCTCTTCCGCCTCTTAAAACTTACCATCTTTACTTCTCATTTCATCTTTCATCCTCATACTTTTCCCAGTTACCCGAACCCCCAAGAGGGAATACACCCAAAACCACAAATTGTTCATAGTTGTAATGAGGGTTCATCACGACCGTCACGGAAGTTCCGCTAGATGGTCTCTTGAAAGCATTGAGATGGACAGTGCGATGGAAACCAGGGAGAGCTCCGCCCCGCTGCATCCTAATGACATACCATTGCCATCGAGGCGGAACCCAAGCACGACGCGGAAGAGGAATGCATCGTATGGCGGCATCCCTAGGATGGAAAGAACGACATCCAGTGCCGCTCGAGGCCTCATGAGCTTGAGGTTTCTGGATAGGACAATTACCGGGAAGGAAGCAGATGCCTGGAGATCGATCGAGAAGCGTTTCCATCAACACGCGACGAACGGCCAACTAGCGAGAGATAAATTTGGAGTCTGCATTGGTTGATCCTTAGAAAGTCTTGCTGCTATCTGAATCATGATTTTCCAAAAAATAATAATAACAATAATTGCACAATTTGATTGAAAAGTGACATTGTTTTATTCTGCGTGGAAGGAATGGGAGATTCCAAGGAATTTGCAGGAGAGTTATTCGACGCCTTATCAAGACGGAGGAAAGTGAATGCCGAGAATGGAATATCAATAGACCAATTGAGACAATTTTGGGAAGACATGACTACTCGAGAAGTCGAATCCCGACTGCAGATATTCTTTGATATGTAAAGCAACTCTCGTCCATCTCCTATTTTCGTTCGCAACCTCAAGCGTATATTGCATTGCTGGTAATACATGTGATGAAGTTTCGCGACGAATGCTGCAGGTGTGACAAGAATGGTGATGGGAGGCTAACTGAGGATGAGGTAAAAGAGGTGAGGCAAAAGGAGACTTACTAATCACTCGTTTAGCGTGTCCTTTGGACTCTTTTATGATGGATGGAAATTTTTCAAAGGTGATACTGTTGAGCGCCGCCTCGAATAGGCTGTCAAATCTCCAGCAGCAAGCGGCATCTCACGCATCTTTGATCATGGAAAGACTTGATCCCGACCATCAAGGATACATCGAGGTACCGAGTCAGATAGTCCATCATGTCCCGTTCAAGTTCGTGTTCCTCCCTTGTTGTTGTTCATCGCTTCTTTGTTTTCAGATGTGGCAATTAAAGACTCTACTGAGAGAAATGGTGAACCCTGATCAAAGGAACAAGATGTCAGTGAAGTCTCAAAACCTGACCAGAACCATGCTTCCCAAAGGATACAGAAACCCAATGAGTCGGCTCGTACACAAGAACATCGAAAGGATCCATGACAATTGGAGGCGAATATGGGTCGTCGGGCTGTGGCTGGTCGCAAACATGATCCTCTTCCTTTGGAAGTTTAACAAAACGAGGCACAGCCCCGCCTTTAACGTCACGGGCTATTGTCTTTGCTACGCGAAGGGCTGTGCCGAGACACTCAATCTCAACATGGCTCTCGTCCTCCTCCCCGTCTGCAGAAGAACTCTCACGAAGCTACGGTCGTCCTTCCTTGGTACCTTCATACCATTCGACGACAACATAAACTTCCACAAGATAATCGCGGTGGCCATAGCTATAGGATCTGTCGTTCACACTGCAATGCATTTTATGTGCAACTTCCCCAGGATAACTTCATGCCCAGAATCACAATTCATGCGAGTGTTTGGCTCGAGCTTCCATTATAGGCAACCTCAATACATCGACTTGGTCAATAACTTGTCCAGCATCACCGGGGTTCTCATGTTCATGATGATGGCCTTCTCTTTCACACTGGCGACTCATTGGTTCAGGAAAAACATCATCAAGCTACCGTGGGGGCTCCATCATTTGGCAGGATTTAATGCCTTCTGGTACGCACATCATTTGCTAGCCGTTGCCTATGTCTTCTTCATACTTCACGGCTACTTCCTCGTGGTCAGTCGACCTTGGTACACGAAAACGGTAAGTACACAATGGTCTAATTCCTTATTCTGTTCACCATTAAATCATAAGGCCTGACTTCTCCAGTAGTACCATCATCCTCTGAAAACACGGCAAGAATCATTATACGGTTGGACTTTCTGCAGGCATGGATGTATGTGATGGTCCCAATCCTACTTTATACAAGCGAGAGAGCATTCACATCTGCTTCTGAACTCCGACATCGAGTTGATATCGTTAAGGTATCGCTCACTTTACCGAACTGCCGTATTCCACATTCCTTTTTGGTTTACACAAATCTTAGTGCTACGATAAATTCATGCTTGGCTCAAAAAACTTTTCAGGCCATCGTTTATTCTGGAAACGTCCTTGCATTGTATATGAGCAAGCCTCCAGGTTTCAAGTACAACAGCGGAATGTACCTTTTCGTCAAATGCCCTGATATATCAAAGTTCGAATGGTGTATAGAACATAATCGCTGAAACCTATTTAGTCGTCATACCACTATGGCTTTTATTGCTGAAACTCATCGGTGTTTTTGCTCGGGACAGGCATCCTTTCTCCATTACTTCCGCACCGGGAGATGTCTTCTTGAGTGTTCACGTGCGAGCCTTGGGTGATTGGACTACAGAACTCAGGAATAGATTCGCCGAGGTATATTCTATTGATTTTCTCATTCGTTTTTTGATTGCACAACCCATGGACTCTAGTCGAAAGATATAAAAAAATCACCACATTTTTCCATGTCAAGCATCGAACTCAATGTTCATCTTCTTCATTGAGAAATTGTTAGGTTTGTGAGCCACCAAGTAAAAAACCAGGGAAGGGAGGTCTAACGAAGATGACCACGAGAACATCCCACAACTTGGAGGAGTTACAAGAGAAGTGAGTGAAAATTATGGCCAAATTCTGTCACACCTTCCATGCAAATGTTTTCGCTCTAACAGATATTCATTGTTGTCCAAGGTTTCCAAAGATTTTCATCAAGGGGCCATACGGTGCTCCAGCTCAGGACTACAAGAAGTACGACATCCTCCTACTCATCGGTCTCGGCATCGGAGCGACTCCTTTCATCAGCATCATAAAAGATATCCTGAATCACGTCAAGTTGAATAAGCTCCAAGCAGTAAGTAGAAAAGAGAAAAAGACACTCACAGAAGCAAATTGAAATTCAGTTAGCACGACCATTTGCCAAAACTTATTGATGCATGCAGGATTCGGATCAAGATCAATCATCAGAGGCAAGAAAAGGTCCTAAAAGAGCATACTTCTACTGGGTTACGAGGGAACAAAACTCTTTTGAGTGGTTCAAGGGCGTCATGGATGATATTGCAGAAAGCGACCATCATGTCAGTTCGCCATTTCCAAATCTACCAAGTGTGATGAATCCTCCATTTAATTATAGTTTTTCAGCTAAATCTCGCTTTGGGTATTGGTGATTGTTGTAGAATGTAATAGAGATGCACAACTACCTGACCTCTCTATATGAGGAAGGAGATGCGAGATCAGCACTCATTGCCATGGTCCAAAAGTTGCAGCACGCAAAGAACGGGGTCGACATCTTCTCGGAAAGTCGGGTAACTCTTGATCAGTCACCCAAAAGAAAAACAAAGAAAAATTCACAGCACCTGTTAAGGCTGTCCTTTAACGTTGCTCGTTCGACAGATAAGAACTCACTTTGCGAGGCCTAATTGGAGAAAGGTGTTGTCTGAAATTGCAATGCGGCACGAGTCGTCTCGTATAGGTATGACATCACGTCTGATGAACGTGTCAACATAATGACACTTGATTTGGTTGTTCTAGCCAGTTTGGAGCATGAGCCTGTGATTTTCTAACCGTTGGAACTTGAACATTCTATGAATTCGGGTCTGATATGTCGGTAATAATTCTCCTGCAGGTGTTTTCTATTGTGGGAGTTCGGTGCTCACCAAAACACTGAGGAAGCTTTGTCAAGAACTCAGCCTAGAGTCGTCAACTCGCTTCCAATTCCACAAGGAAAACTTTTAGACTATCTAAAGGCTGTTGCATACGTAGAACTTTGTCAGCTAGAACAGAAAATTAGAAATTCGATATACCTTTTTCTTCCTTAATTAGATAATACAAATGGAGAGAGGAAAAACTAGATGCACAAGAAATCGACAGAAACATACTTCTGTCGTTCTTATGTCGTTGTCTTACACATATGTTCGATTTTCAGCTATAATGAGATCGCGAATTCTTCCTAATACCTACCGATATTTGAGCTTTGAGGAAGATCACGGGCCCTTTTTCTTTTCAAGACCATCTGTCCCGAAATCGCTATCGACACGAGTTTCTTTTTATTTTTGCGGCCATGAGCTAAACTTAATGGTTACGCATACAGACACCTCTTCCCTATTGAAAGGGAAATTGCTAATTTTCCCGAAACGACAGGAGGGAGGACAATCATGAGCCTTTTGACGTAAACTGAAAAGCTGGTTTTTTGGGAATATGTATCGAGGTCTAACATGAAAAAATCACTAAAATTTTGTAGGATGCACCTGAAATTTGTGAAATCCATGATTGCGATTAATTCGGTATCCAAGAGGCGGTCCGATAATTGACGTGCAGATCCGAGTCCATCCAAGAATTCTACAGCTTGAGCACTTGACTTGTACTGGGTTTGGCATTTGTTTTTGCAACTTGATGTAACGAGGACGGCTCTCTTCAGCTGGCCATCACCTGCGTGGCCATACTCAGTCACATGTTTCGTACCACCTCAGTTTTCCGTCATTCCAAGAAGACTTCTCTCCCTCTCTCTCTCTCTCTCTCTTCATGAAGAATAATGCTTCGTTCTCCTCCCAGAATCTGATCTGATCGCGTTCTCTGCCTACCCTTTCCTAATAACCCCACGTTTGACTTCTCTGACCCCATTAATGTCATCAAATGATCAGTCCGTCCTCGTAGCCAAGAAGATAGATTACCTGACATCTGATTTCTCGTACCTCACCATGAATATGTCTGATTCGATGAGCTTCGCACCCAATTTAACTCCAACCGAATTGTGCTCGATCAATCATTTAAGTTCCGCGCATGCATTAGTCTCAGGATTGTACTTCTTTCTGGGTTATCGACGAACTTGGAAAGCCACGGATAAAACCGATACGGGCTTCACCATACGATCCTCCGAAAGGGAAACAGACTAGTACAACTTCCGAGCCTAATGTCGAGGTCGGCAGAACGGGTTTGAGATGGCGAAAACTCAAGTAGAACCTCGCATGCATACTTACACATCACCTCGTACGCACAAGCATATGAAGCCGACCGACAAGCATGCGATGACGCGCATCCATCGGCTTCGCGGTTCACGGTACATCGAACCTAGAAAGGCGATGCAGACGCGACGTTGGGCCAATTCTGTACCCAAACAGAAAAACCAAAAAGGAGGTGCCGTTCTCACATGGCTTGGAACGTAGCGCGCGAGGCATGCAATCAAAGTGTCAGGTCAGATCGCGAGGGCATTCCATGTGCCCTCCCTTGCTTCCGCGAGGCCAAATACTCAGGACAATTGCAGCCTTCATGTGACATACATATATGGATTTGGAATGATTCATGATTCCAGTGCTACAGAAGGACGAACAAAGGGAAGCGCTTCAAGAACAATATTTCTTTTGGATGAAAGGTATATTTCACTCTGTACGTTTCGCAAAGGAAACATCGATCATGCTAAATTCCTAAGGCTGAAAGTTAGCCAGAAACCATGAAGGAAAATGGGTTCCGCAACTCTTCTACCGAATCCAAACCCAAGAGTGAAAGAGAAAAAGGAAAATATATGAAAAACTCTTCTACCGAATTCTCAGAGCCGTCGGCCTAAAAAGAAGGGAAGAAAAAAGGAAAACTTGGGACTCAAGTCAAAGCCCCAGCTTCATGCTGCACGCTTCGTCTCTCTGGTCGAACCTCCTCTTCTTGACTGGGATCACGTGGTCCTCACGTGACGCCGGCTTGAACCCTAGCGTCAGCTCGAGCCCCACTTCGCTCTCTGGCTCGGCGGATGCTCCGTCCTCCCGCTCGGCCGCCCCCACCGCAGCCGCCGCTTCCGGCTCGAGCTGCTGAGGGGGCTCGGCCACTGTCGTCGTCGTGGTCTCCGCCGACACCATGCTGTTGCTCTCCGTCTCCTTGCTGTCGCCGCCGTCGAACCCGACCCCCGCGTTCGCGGCCCCCAGCACCGACTGGTGGCTCAGCGACGAGTCGTGGCTCGGCGACCGGTTAGAATCTTCGTCACGGCACTCGACCGCCGGGGGCGGCGGCGCCTGGTGCTGTTGAGCCTTCGCCCGGGCTCCGGGCCGCTTGAACCGACCGGACCGGATCGGCCTGGCCCGGTTGGCCTCGCCCGCGGCCGCCATCATCGCAGCCGCGGCGGCGGGGTTCTCCTGCCTCGGGATATGCCGGATGTCGTAGGTCTTCAGGGGCGGCGCGGCTGCCTCGGAGGCGGCCGACGCGATCGGCGTGATGGGCACGCCGCTGAGGACGGCTTCCATGGCGGCGTGGCAGAGCTGCCAGCTCCCGTCCCAGAGCAGCCCGACCGACCCGTAAATCGGGTTCAGGATCCGGCCGCAGGCCTCGTATAGCAAGGATCGGAAAATCGCTGAAAAACCCAAAAACCAACGCGAGTCAGAGTCAAGATTTTTCAACCTTTCGCATGCTTCGAAAGCCAAAAGAAGAATCTTTACTTAGGTTTTCAGTTCGAAACTTACCAAAACAAGGCAAAAAAAAAAATGGACCAAGAACAAGAACAAGAACAAGAAGGGGAAGAGAGAAGGTACCGGGGCGGAGGTGTTCGGGGCCGGCGTTGATGAGGTTCATGAGGCCGGCGCGGCCGTAGAACTTGGCGAGGAAGACGGTGGCGTGGGCTTGGGAGTCGGGCGACTTGATCCATTGCAGGCAAGGCCGGATGCTGCAGTCGTCGCCGCAGCCCTTCCGCAGCACTCTGCATCCGTTACAACTCATCCTCATCCTCCTCCTCCTCCTCCTCCTCCTCCTCCTCCTTCCACTATCTTGCTCGTCACACAGAGAATACAGAACACGTAGCCTCAAAGAGAGAAGGAGAAGCCAAGTGGGAGTTTCAGGGTTTCCGCCGAGGTCTGGGAGCTGTGAGGGTATTTAACTGGGGAGAGAGAGAGAGAGTAATTATGCATAGATACATTTATCTATATACATATATATATATATATATATATATTAATGGGAAAGGGCTATCGGCTTTTTTTTTTTTTTTTTTTTTTTAATTGGTTTCGTATGAGTAGTAAGGCGTGACGCGGATGGGTCGGTTTTGGTTTTCTTCGAGGAGGAGGCGCTGCGGATTCTGCTGTTTTTTTTTCCCCCGTTCAAGGAAACTTGGGGAAGGCCACGTCATCCCAAATCGCGACCCGACACCACTCGACGACTCCGGCGCGTGCGAATCACGCTCACGCCATCCGGACCCACGGAGTCCCACTCCCCATCGGCCGTACCGGCTCCGACGGGCTCGAGAGCCGTCGAAGCTTATCCAGAATCCGGACTTTGGTGAGGAGATCTAATCTTGCTCATGCTTAAATTGGATTCACACGATTAAAGATGACTCTTGGAATTCCAGTTCACTCCGAAAAATTTGATCTCGATTCTTAATTTGAATTTTGTTTATCCTATTTACTTACCTGTTACCAAAAAAAAAAAAAAAAAAAAAAATTGTTCATCTTATATCTCTCTTTAACTTATCTGTAACATAAATTTTAAACTCAACAATTGAAGCTTATATTGAATCCGAACTTTAATGAATAGATCAAATTTCTTGTGTGAAATTTGTTTTTTCCCCTTTAAGGAAACTTGGGGAAGGCAATGACATGAAAAGCATTACAACTCCGACACATGTGACTTGTGCTCTCACCGTTGGGACCCGGAGTCCACTTCCCATCAGGCATCCCGACTCCAAGGGGTTTAAGAATAGTCGAAGCTTATCTCGAATCCGGACTTTGGTGAGAAGATCGGATCTTACTCATGCTCGAATCAGATTCGCGCGATTAAAGATGTTTCTTGAAAACCTAGTTCGCTTTAGGAAATTCGATCTCGATTCCTAATTGGGATTTTGTTTATCCTACATCTCTCTTCAATTTGTCCATAACGTAGATTCTAAACTCTTCCCATGTGACATGGATTTGGCAATATCTTCATCCCCAATAGCAGAGGACCCAACCTTTTTCACATAATTGATGTCGAATCTAGGTCTCACATCGTCTTTGATACGCGGTATAGTTCGCCTCTTATATTTATGTGTGTGGCAGTAAAACACTATACGATTTGCTGTTCATGTAATTACCAATAAGGACAAAAGCATAAACAATTTCTAAATTTTAATTATGTAATCTTATTTTTAAATTTTTAATTTATGCAACATGACTTCTAAACATTGATTCAATATTTAATTAATACTCGATGTGATTTATGAATTATGAAAATGTTTAAAAATTTATTAATCACATCAAACAAATCAAAAATTCGGGGATAACATGATAAGATCGAATGAAAGTTTGGGGTCCATTTGGACTTTTGCTAATGAAATGTACTTCGTGAAGAAGAATCTTTAAATCAATATACACCGGACCGAACGTGAAGTAAAGGAAGAGAGGTACGAGGTCAAAGTCGTAATTCCCCATGCAGCACGGCGGGGTGGCCCGAGCGTGTGTGGGGGGAGAACCTCCCGCTCCCAGGTCTCGCCATGCAAAAAGTGGGCCCAGAGATCAGAGCCGAGGGGAGAGCGCGTGGCGGGCACGTTCCATCAGGTGTCAGACGGCGGTCGAATCGCCACATACATCGAAACAAAGAAAAGGACGTCCTCCCTCCCCCGCCCCCGCGCCCCATGTGGTCCCCACCTCCAGCTGTCGGTTCCGCCACTATAATCCCAAATAATATAAAAAAAATAATAACCAAGAAACTGGAGAGCTCCTGGTTTTCGGGAAGTCTCCGCAGCTGAAATTTCTTTTTTTTAGAAAGGAAGAAAGCAGCTTTAGGGAAAAACCGGCTCCCGGTTTCCGGTTTTGAGCTGGGGCTGTGGGCGCAGTGGAGTGGCCAACAGTTTTGGAGTCCAAACTCATATTCTCCATCTCTTTCTCTCTCTTGTGTCGCTCGTTCTCATTGACTTTTGGAGTCGGCGTTTGATGCTTATCCCCAATCATCCCATAATCAATTTGACTAAAAAACCTCTCTCGATCTCTAAAGTCAAGGTTTACTCGGTGATAAATCTTCTGTGGGATTGCGGATTAACTTCCGGGCCTTCCTTCGCTGGATACCATATCGCCCCCAACTTTCTCATTTTGACAAACGTGTCGATACATTCATTAGTAGGAATCATGCCTTTTTCATGTACCGTTTGTTCTTTTTAGGATATGTTTTTCGAGATTCTCGGTTGCTTTCCACCTTTATTGCCGCGATATGCTTTTTAACTTGCATTGAATATCATTGGTGGTAACTCATAAAGTTGATCGATTTCAATACGAGTTGATTCTCGAATGGGAATCGAGAAATCAAATCGCCGATTCTATAGAACTAGAAATCGATTCCATGTACCCGAAAAGTAGGAATTGAGAATTAGGATAGGAACAACCAATCCCAGTTCAATTCTTGGCTTGTCCTGAGAATTGGCAATGTTATTTTTGTTCTTTTTATGATTTCTGCTATAAAAAAAGAATGGAGACAAACTTATAAGGAATCGAGAACATATTGCTCGATCAATACTTTATCTTCAAACTTTTATCATGAATTGTGCTATAAAAAATAATATATAAGTATGAGCTGGTTTCTCTAGTTCAGTCAGTATGATTCCTTTTTAGAAATGGAAAAATATCAATTCCTATGCAAATAACTCAGATTCGATCAATTTGATCCGGTTTTCGAGTTGGACCATTAATGATGCGCGCCCCTTAATAACTGAAGCGAATGCGGAGGACATCACTTCCAAGTTCCAACTTCGTCACAAGATGGCAATGCAATGAGAACGAGGATCCACCATCCACGCTTAGAATAAACGCCCACTTGCAATACCCCCCCATCTAAACGCAACTTGCTCGCGTTTCCCACGCCACAATGTTTAAAACGCAATGGATTGGCCGCCTCCCCAAATCCCCCTATAGGACCGAATTCCCCCCACACAAACGGAACATGTCATCATGCACGATCGGGACGGAAGATTTGCCGAAATCTCGGGACGATAATGTGCGTATGCATTTCCCCACGATGCAATTCGAAAGAAAGAGGGTGGGGTGGCCACATGGATCATGTGATCCTCATTGCCATTTCTCCTTTTGATCTCCATCCGGATTCCGCACCATTTATTTTTTTTGCCAAAAGCTGGTGGCGAGGTTGACCCGCATGCACACCCATTGTTTTGGAAAAAAAAAAAAAGCATGTGCCCGCCCCCCTAAGCCCACCACCAGTCCCACACACATCTCCATCTTGACTCTAGAGTCCCTCTCTCTCTCTCTCTCTCTCTCTCTCTCTCTCTCTTCCCTTCCCCTCAATTATTCCC
Organism: Eucalyptus erythrocorys; assembly: GCA_014182555.1. Lineage (NCBI taxonomy): Eukaryota > Viridiplantae > Streptophyta > Magnoliopsida > Myrtales > Myrtaceae > Eucalyptus > Eucalyptus erythrocorys. Next base: position 35,522,578 of record CM024602.1, read on the forward strand.
TACTTTTGAAATTGGTGCGTCCGCTTAATAGGTTACTCAGTTTAGTACCTAAACTAGCTAACTATATTGATACTTAGCTCGGTTCATTCCCCCTGGTTCACCCAATTTGTCAAATTGATTAAGGTCATCATTACTCCCCAAAAGAAGACTCCAATTTGGCCACTTATAGGGCCTGCGAGAACTCAGCTCTCCGTGCCCACCGATTATTTATTAGATAATCTTGCCGCTGTCTTGGAAGCTTTGCAATTCAAATTGCACCCCACCACATCACGTCGACATTATGTCAATGCTACGATTCTAAGTGTGGGGTACAAATTTAGGCCTATAGGACATTAGCTCAATGCCAATTCTTGATATTTATTAGACGGTCTCGCCGGTCCCCACCTTTTTAGGAATCTTATGATATCTCCTATATCAATGTTGGTAATATATGTATATGATATTGATAATTACTAGCTACTATATAATCTTGAGAATACTTATTGTCCTTCCTTTTTATGATTAAGATTACAACTTGCCTTTAAAATTGAAAAGGGTGTAATCTTAATCTTTAAAGTAAAGATAGAAGATTACGCATTGCTTTTAATCTTGAGAATACTTACACTTTTTTCGAGCATACTGATTTCTTTATTATGTGCTAATTTTTTTAGATGACTTTTCCATTCAATCTTACTGACTAAGTTAAAACTTGGGGTCATCCCTCCCAATCCATTATTGGCATTCTAATCGAATTGTAATATTTTAAACGGATGTTGTTGAGCATGAAATAATAAATTGAAAACCTCACGAACTTCTTTCTTCATTAGTTTTTCAAAATTGATATTTTGAAGAGGAGGAGAGGCCCATACTTTATCTTGAATGGCTGATTTGAGATTATCCATCCATAATTTTGGGTTTAAACAAATATCCAATCTATTTCGAATTTAACTTGGATAATTGTCAATATAAAATTATCTACTCAAACGATTGTCCATTAACAAACCGCTCTTATCATATTCTTTACTAAAGCTTTCTCATTTTTGAAATTAAGTAGATTTTAAACAAATTATCTCAAGGTATTTTTATCTTTATCTCTATCTTTATCTATGTACTAGTCTAATATATTTTAACATGCTTTCTTTCAATCAACTCCTACATCTCGAATCTCAATCTAAACTCTAATACGCGACAAATTTTTTGGCTGACATGTCATTGGACTGATGCTAATTGATCGAATATGAGCCATGCGGCATGGTCCTGTAAGGTACCAAACATGTGACCCATTTTTTATGCACCAAGTTGCCAACTTTGTTAAAGAGTTTTACAAATTGAACTTTTAGAAATATATATTTTATCCGGAAAAAAAATATACGTGTGTGTATATATATATATATATATATATTTATTTATTTATTTATTTATTTATTTATTGTGGGTCAAGTAGTAATTTCGCGGAACTGTAGAAATGAATGTTTTTGTTATTAAAAAAAATCAAAAAGAAAACTTGCCTTCGGAAGGACGGTGAGAACAGGAAGTAAGTGGCGTCCATGCAAAAGAGGAAGAGGACTCGGCCGCGGAGGACCCACGTGACGGGGTCGCGGGCGGCACGTGCCGAGAATTTGGGAAACCGACCACCGGGAGACGTGACCCGCCACGTCCGCTCCTGGTTCGTGGGAAGCAGCCCAAAACCGCCGTCGGCGATACCGGTTGCCGGTTTTGTTAAAAAAATAAAAATACCGGTTGCCGGTTTCCGGTTTTTTCCTTCTTTTCTATGGCGGTGGTGGGGCACGTTGTTTTCTGGTTTGTTGGAGAGCAAAAAAAGGGTGAAAAAAAAAAAGGTGATTAGCATTGAGATTTGGATTAAGAAGCCCGCCAAGTTCGATTAGTTTAGTGATTATGTCGTACGTAGATTCGATTTTTGCATCACCATTTGGCTCGTGCCTTTTTATTTTCTGTAAATAATTCCAAGATTTTCAATCTCGTACATTGATATTAGGTCTATTCTTTCATTTTTTTCATTAATAAGTTTTATTATATATTTTCTGCAACAATGTGCGCACGCCATTTTCATCGGCAGCATCTTCGTTGATTTCATAGATATGCGAGTTTCTCTTTCGATAACACATAGCTTAGGAAAATACTAAGGTTAATCGACTCCCACCTTGGAACCTGAAATCTGATCTGTCTTACTAGGATTGATTCCCAATTTGTGGAATTTGACCGATTCCGAGGTCGGTCTCACAACCAGTGATTTTTTTTCTTTTATTCCTTACAAGTGGGAGTTTCCTAACATTAAAAGAAAGGAGCATTATTTTCGATTTATTCATTAAATAAATGTTTGCGTGATCAAGGGTACGATCAACTAGATTTTGTAGGTACCCTATTTCATGGTGTCATATTAATTTGTTAAATAATAGTAGAATGTATATGTATCTATATATATATGGATAGGCGAAATAATGAACAAGTGCATAGGGTTTGTTTCATTACTCTATTTCATTAAAAATTGAAACATAATTTACTAATTAGGGTTTGCTTCTGAACAAATAAAAAAAAAATTAAGTAATATGGACCAGTATGTTGATTGGGTCTAGTCCCTTATGTGAACGAGCAACCACCCAGAACTAGTCAATTCGGGCTCATTCACACTAGCAATGGTTTAAATTATCAAATTAGTCCTAAATCTATTATGCAAATATTAATTCAATCATAATTTTTTCAATTTTGTCGAATTAATTATAAACTTTTGTGAAATATTCAAATGAAGTCCTTCCAGCTAGTTTTTGCCCAAAAATTGCTGACGTAATCATTTAGTCCTCACCAATTGTCTTACGTGGCACCCCACCATATTAACAATCTTCAGCAAAAATTGATTAAAATGACTACAGTAGAATTTCGCGCAAGAAGACTCACTTGATAAAATTGAGAAGTTTATAATTATATTGATATTCGTGCAATATATTTAATACTGATTGGATGACTCTCCTAAAAATGGTTATGCTTCACCAATTTTTGATAGTGATCTTTAGCCAATAATACGGATATAGCAACCTTACCATCAAGTAAATGTTTTATGTGACTCTTAAAACAAAATAGTTAGCGCAACTCTTAATGCAAATTCCAAGTTTTTATTTAATGGATTCGTTCGATTTTTGGTTTATGTGAAAGAGGCCATGTGTTTTGACACGGACATGCATGAACGACGTGTTTGGTGTTCAAAACCTAGGCACCAACCCATAGTTTCGAGGAGCGACCATATGCACCACTGCTCCATTCTAGCGTCATCATAAAGATTTCGCACATGTTATTGATGTTTGGTTTAAATTGTAATTACTAACTTCGTTCTTAAGTATTCGAACCCTTTTCACCGCTTTATAAACATGATGGAGTGCTTTCATCTATAGTACAATGAACACAAAAAAGCGGTGGATGGAAAGGGTGACGAGTAGGTTCTCATTGTTGAATCTTCATATTCTTATTATTAATGGATCGCAAAGATCTCTTAACCTCATGATCAGTATGTTGCCATCTATAGTGAATTATTCACGGATCCATTCGCAAATTTTCATCAAGGAATTTAGAGCTCAAAATTAGAGGTCTTTTAGTGTTTCACCGGTCTTTAGGCTTCATATAGCTAGGCCATTGCGTTTGTACCATTGGATTAGATATTTACCCGCTAAAGGCGGATATCTGCATGATATATTATGTGTGTATGGAAATAGTAGCAAAAGAAATTTGAAAATCCTGTTCATATTTTGCAACTACTCTATTTTTATCGTCTTTGTTTCAAAACAACTATCTTTGTTTCAAAATTAAAGGTCTGAGTTACATATATATATATATATATATATATATATATATATATATTAGGCAATGACATCAAATGTCACTTCAAATTGCTTTTATTAATTTTACAGAACAACCACTTGAATTATTTTAATTTTAAAGGAAAATTCAAACGATAAAAAAGTTTCCTTATTACCGACATTAAACATGCGCCGTACACTGGATTCACTGTCTTATTCTTTTTGGGGGAATCTAGGGCTGGCCCACTAGTCGTCAAGTTGTGGGATTTTCTACATATATAATTATTACATTTATTAGGCAAATGACCCACTAATCTTATAATTTTGGAATTTTGCCCCCACACATATGAATATTTTAATTTGTTATACCAAGTTGCCTTCGGTGCAGCCGCCACATTTTCCCCTCCTTTTCATTTCATTGATATTTTTTTTTTCTTTTTAATCTTGCCTTGGCTACTTTAAGGAATGATATTACGCTGCTCTCTCTAATTCGTTGAACTTTGCTTCTTTACCGAAGTTTCTAAATTTTATAAAAAGAAAAAAAGGCATATAAACGACAGTCCAGACGTGTTTTACTGTTCATCATGGCTTTTGCCCTTTAGGGCCATGTAAATGGTAAGGTGGCGCCCCTTCCCGCCCCACCTCCAATTTGCTCCTTTTACTTTATTTTATTTTCCAACGATAATCTTGTTTTGTGTTTCTGGAATCTCCCAGAGTTTTATCGCGTCGTCCTTGGAAAGGTTTAAGACAAACTAATCTTGATTACTTATCAACTTGTTCTTTTTATGGGCGTTGATTCCAGTGATTAGACTAACTAAGCACATCATTCGACTTTTCCCTTGAAAAAGTGATGCGGAGAGGTGATAAATAGGGTTACGCAACCAGACTGGTTATAGCCAGTAAATAGATCGGACCACCTTACAAATCCATTCGGTTTCAGGTTTCCCTTGATATTTTTTCTCTATTCTATCCAAAAATCCTACCTCAATCAAATATATCATGATTCTCTCTCTCTCATCTCACCCTCTTCCTCACTTGGTTGAGCCTCACAACCCTCACTCATTCTCAATTCGCCTTCACTTAGACTATTGTTCAATAATTAAGTATGTTATTTGTTTTATTTTCATATAGTTATAATCTAAAGCAATATTTATATGGATGAATGAGAAATTAAGCTATATAATTTATGTTTTGTGTTATGTTTTTTGAACTTTTTATTATTTATAATTGTACATGACTACATGTTCATCTTATGAATTGTTGCTTTTGCCTAGTAAGAGATTTCTATTGTTCATCTTGACTTTGAACTGCTTTGTTGCTCATATAATTTTAATGTAAAAAATAAAAACAAAAAAGGGAACAAATGAAGATTAGATTTTTAGGTAGACCTTGGAACCATACCGAAAAAAGGGGTAGATTCTTAGGGCAAATAAGGTACACTTAAGGTTTAACATTGCGAGTTCTGGATTTCAGATTTAGAATCTATCCACCCTTCAACCAATCACCTCTTTCCCTTTTTTTATTTTTTGTTCAGAAGTGTTTCTTTCCTTTAAAGAAGGGAAATTAGTCATATTTAGTCTCGGATTCCTTCCTACGTTCTAAAGTTGTACCGCCAAATTGCGGAATGCAAATTGATAAAATTGCGAAAGTAGAGGCTGGTTTTACGTATTTTTCCATCTATTCATTTGTCTTTAGTCTCAGCTACTTTGGACCCATTAATTCGAAATTTTTAAATGGACCCTCTTAGAGCCCTTTTAACGAGTCCATCTTCCTATATGAATTTGAAGTCTTCGTCAGAAACAAATGGTAGCTTGGAGCCTTGGGGGAGCCTCTTCACCTTACACATCGGAGATAATGATCCTTTTTAGTCTTTTGAACTGCAGATCATGTGAGCTGAAATTCAGATGGGCCGGCCACCGGATACGAATAAGATAGTTTTGGGTCCAATTTCAGTACCATTGCTACGTTAGACGACACCAACTTGTGAGAATTGCATGCCAGTACTTCTGCGAATCAGAAAAGAGCCCCTTAATTTCCTCTCGACATGATGACGCAATCATACAACCAATACACAGTCTACTCGAACCATGACATGAAATGCGAAACAGTTGCTAACAACTCATGAAGATGCTCAACAAAAAGAACATTATCAGGTTGTCTACCACACAAAAGAATGTAAGGTATTACGTTGCTCCTCAATAGCTGTCGAATCGTTGAGACAGCACTCATTTTCTCAAAAGAGTCACCGTATCAGAATAATCTTTCCTTTTGAAATCTAATGCTGACGACCATTTCGATTTTTCTTTTTTGGGTACTGAAACATCCATCACATATACCCTTTGAAGGCGATGACGGTACCACAAAGATAGCAAAACCGAAATCGCTTTAAAGCAGTGGTTAAACAATACGAATGACGACCAACCGATGCAGTCATCTAGAGCAAGACTACTAAAAGCAAGTTCACTAGCGTAGAGAATAGTCAGACAAGCGCTGAAACGGTAAGCTCTTCCCTGCGCTGCTTTGATGATGGGGAGAAATGCACCGCGGATAAGGAGAAAATATTAGGTGCGCCGGGCGCTCCACGTCACCGTGCGCCCCTCCGAATCAGGATGCGACACGTGTCGCCACGTGGAGCCGGGTTCCGCTTTTTCTTTTAGCCAAATTTTTGCCGCGTCTTCTGCCTTCTTCCTCTCTCTCCTCTTCCTAGCCTGTCGAGGCCCTCTCCTCTTCTAGACTGTAGGCTCTCTCTCCTGTCAGAGCATTTATTGCGACTTAAATTTTTCTCTTTCCTTCGTTTGAGAAAGAACACGCCTGTTCGTTCCTCTGTCCCTCTCCATTTCTTTCCTTTCGAATTTTTGAATCTGAAATTCTCTCTCCGCGCTCGTTGCTGCTCCGCCGGACATCAAGCGGCCGTTCCCCTGCTGTCGCCGACGAACCACATTACGGCCACCCCTACTCCGGTGCTCGCTCGCTCCTCTCTTTGGACTCGTTGCTGCTCCGTCGTTCGTTCCGGCATTCCCGGGATCGCAGATGCAGCACGCGGAGGAGAAGTAGGCCTCTTCGAGCTCCCCTCAACGTCGGCGAGCGTCGCCCGCCGAACGAGACCCCTGCACACCGGAAGGCTCGGAGGCGAGGTTGCTGGAGAAGCTGGTGCCGTACACGAAACGCGACGCCGATGGCCCTCCACCTCCACCTCCGCCTCCGCCGGTTGACTCCGTCGCCCTCGACGCCGACGCCGACGCCGACGCCGACGCCACCTCCTCCCCTGAACCCGACTCTGACGCCGACGCCCCTCCGCCTCCCTCTCGCGACCTCTAGTCTGCTCTCTCTCTTTCGTCCTCGAAGTCGCGCCTCTCTCCCAGCAAACCTCGACGCCGACGCCCCTCCGCCGATTGCCTCCGTCGAAGATTTTCCCAAAAGGGTAAAAAGCCTGGAAAAACTCTCTCACTTGCTCTGCATTCCATCTCGATATACATTTTAGGTTAAAGAGCTTGGGTATTCTAGAAACCTTTTCTTATCCGTTATTAGCTATGTCCAAAGTGGCACCATGTAGGCTCTTTTTCACTTCATGATCCTGAAGAGTAAAGAGTTGATCATGCTTGTAAGTCTTGAATGCGGTATAATGCATCTGATATCGTTACTTGTCATGGTAATATAATTAATCTCATCCTTTATCCACATCGAGCGTTTTTGTACTTGTGTTTTGACTGGAGAATGGTATTGTTGAGACACTTCTGATTGTGTTTTTAAATTGCAGAAGGAACTGCTCGACATTCTTGACAGGGTCGCCATAGATGATCTTCTGGTAGTTCTGTCTGTTGCAAATATGTGTAGTAATGCGTGTGAGGGTTTGTCAGCTCGTTGCATTGAGCTTGTTGTTAAATCATATGTTGATGTTGTTACCCTAGACAGAGCTTTGCCCCATTATATTGTTAAGTAGATCATGGATGCCAGAATGGAACTTGGCTTGAATAGGCCAGAATGTGACATCTTTCCTAATAAGCACGTGAAGAGAATACACAGGGCTTTGGATTCGGATGATGTTGAGCTAGTCAGAATGCTACTCAGGGAGGCACGTGCTACTCTTGATCATGCATGTGCACTCCATTATGCGGTTGCTTACTGTGATGCCAAGACTACCACGGAACTTCTTGATCTTGGTATTGCTGATATTAATCAAAGAAATCCCAGAGGCTATACCGTTCTACATGTTGCAGCATTGAGGAAAGAGCCCAAGATTATTGTGTCTCTTTTAGTAAAAGGAGCCCGGGTATCCGACCTCACTTTGGATGGTAGAAAAGCACTTCAGATATCTAAGAGGCCCACTAGGGCTGCGGATTACTATAAATCAACTGAGGAAGGAAAAGCAACTTCCGAGGAGCGACTGTGTGTGGAGATATTGGAGCAAGCTGAAAGAAGAGATTTTTTTACTAGGAGAAGCTGCTCTTTCTCTTGCTATAGCGGGGGATGATCTGTGCAAGAAATTGTTATACCTGGAAACTAGAGGTGACTTTCTTGTTTCCCTGTTGTCTTCAATGTAAACATGCACACCAGTGATCATTGGGAATGTTTCTGTATATGCATGTATGGACACATAATCACATATTCATGTCGCATTTGAGCTGTTGTTGCTTGCTAGAGAGCTGTTTGGGTTGCATAAGAAAATCACCCAAAATTTTACACTTGATGGTGTCAATACATGTGTAACCTCAAGAAAAAAGTTGAACTAAGTAGCTTAGTTTAAGATGTCTATCTTTGATTGGGTGATATAGTATGTGCCAAAAACGTAAACAATTTTAATTTTCTTCGACATAACTTTGCTGGTAAATCATAATAACCTCATTTATATGAACCTATCTTGGATGCACAAACATCTGATGTTAGACAAATTCTATGGTCTATGAATTAGTTGCAGTATCCTAGCCTGCGTGTTACAGGAAACATGATCAATTAGTTGAATGATATCTGTTTTGAATTACAAAATTAAGTGACTAAGAAGTAGGCAAGATATTAGCAATAGCCAGGTTGTACGTTGTTCACTTACTCTTACTTTTTCCTAGAAATTGGTTGATCAATGTAGTTTGTGTGGTCTATGAGAGCAGGCTAATAATGGAAAGAATGAATCCGGTAAGGTTCATTACAAAGTATACAAGATATGACATTCATCAAGCACTTAATAAGGCATGCGAAATGAATGAAGAGTACTACTTTTTCTGTTTTCATTGGGTTTTAATTCTGAAGGCATTACAATAAAGCAAGGTGAGGAAATTTCAGGTACTTTTGATGTATCCTCTTCTTATGTTGTTTGAAAGTCTGATGGTGATTCTTACCCATGTTTCATTTGTCAGTTGCATTGGCTAAGCTCCTCTTTCCAATAGAAGCTAAAGTGGCAATGGATATTGCTCAAGTGGACGAAACTTCTGAGTATCCTTTGGTAAGCATCGAGAATTTGGCTCGTAAACAAGGGGCAACTGTGGATTTAAATGAAGCCCCTTTCAAAATCCAAGAGGAGCATCTGAATAGGATGAGAGCACTCTCCAAAACAGGTAATACTCCTTTTGCATTGAGTTTAGCTTATCTCTAGAGTTAGAACAGTTGGTTGGGCGTTGCAGATTTCTAGCACAGCTCTAAGTTAGGGTCACCTGCATAGGTCAAAAGCTTGGAGACTTAACTGGCTCATGGGGCTTACCGGATGTTTCCTCAATCTCCAGGCAGTGGGGCCTTAATATGTGTTCCCTCGGATTATAAAAAAAAAAAAAAAAAAAATGAAAATAAATAATTGGACTTAGCTTGTGTTGATAATGCAGTGATACCCTGGCACTGTTAAAGTGCACTTCTCATAAGCTTATTAGGTCTAAGAGACGAAAAAGTAGCCTTATTAGGTGATGTTTTTTCTCTGAATTCTTATATACTTTCCATGGCCTTCCATGGCCGAACTGACATCTTTTGGCACCAAAAATGGTGACATACTCATCATGTCGATCATTGACGAGTTAATACCCATAACTTAGGCTTCTCTTTTTGATAAATGCTTATTTGACGTTGGACTCTACAATGCATATGATCAGTGGCTGGGGTCATCAGGTACAGATACATGACTCGAGAAAGGAACATTGGCTGTGGCCGAAAGTAGACAAACCATCCTGTTTTCGTAAATAATACTGATCAAAATGAAATTGGATTTGTGATGCAGATGGGCTTGGATGGAGAGAAGGTCCGAGTGTACACACAGTCAGGGTCGCACCGAGTGCAATGGACGGAAGCTACTAAGGGAGTCGGGCGTGCTCTTAACATGGTACAAGGTAAGGCATAAATGATCTCTCTTTAACAACATACCATGATATGGCATCCTGAATTATCGCACTTCAGGTCATCGTGAGATTGGAATTTACTAGTAAAATGCAGAGAATATGACAATAGATCCAACATTAGCATCCCATCAACACTTGGCTAGTTTCTGAATTCCTGAGGAGAGACCTCATGAGAATTCAGTGTAAATTTGACTAGCTACATCTTTTCAAATCGTCTGAAAACTCGATTGTCATGTATAAGACTGTCTAATGCAATCGCCTATTGATCATTGCTTTTGCAGACATACTTAGATGCTCCAGAAGGAGATGAACCCGTCGCCATTCGATTGCCTCAAATGACCAAGGGAATGGTTTGGGTCAATGGCAAGAGCATTGGCCGCTACTGGTACACTTACCTTTCCCCTCTCGGACAACCAACTCAATCAGAGTAAGTACCTACAAAAGTTCACCCAAGAAAGATACCGCCAACTAAAATGTAACGCAATTTTGATTTATCCGGTTTTCCCTTCACTTTATCAGGTACCATATCCCAAGATCCTTCATAAAGCCAACCGACGATCTACTCGTCGTGCTGGATGAAGACGGAGGCAACCCTGAATCAATAGAGATCCTCAATGTCAACAGGGATACAATTTGCAGTTACGTCATTGAGAACCATCCCCCTAGTGTGAAGTCATGGGCAAGAAAGAACAGCCACTTCCGCACGGTCTTGGATGAAGTGAAAATGGCGGCACACCTGAAGTGCGCGAACCACAAGAAGATTGTGGGCATTGATTTTGCGAGCTTTGGCAGCCCGTATGGCATCTGCAGGAACTTCAACTACGGAAAGTGCACATCACCCATTTCCAAGGACATCGTCGAAACATTGCCTGGGAAAAACTAGCTATGCGATTCCGATTGAGCAAGGGCTCTTTGACAAGGGCAATGATGGCTGTCCCAGTATCATTAAGACATTTGGCTATCCCGGCCAAGTGCTCCCACTAGAAGCACAGGGTGGCCTATAATTTTCCTCTACATATGGTTTTAAAAGCATTACTTAGCTAACATTTGTAATTCTTCACGACACATGAATAAATTTTCATCCTCTGTATTCATCCAGAGACTTCATCCTGGCTGATATGAAGTAAAATCCATGCTCCACGCTTTTTACAAGGTCCTGGTTATGTAATCAGGGGTTCATTCAGCTCATTTTCATGTAATTGAGCAAAAATTTAGCAAACAAGGCGTGGGAAGGACAACTTTCGCTCCTGCTACCACGAAAACCCAAAGAAAATGCTTGTTAAGGGTGGTCTCTCTTACTCGAGAGATGCAGGGACGCAGCGTTGTGTCCGATATGCTCCCCCTCCGCCTTTTCGCATACAAATCACCAATCGTATCGAGGCTTGTCAGGAGAATCCTTTAACTATCTAGTGACGGTGCATAAGTGGAGACTTCCACATCTTCAAACTGAGATGAGTTGACCTCCCTTCAAAGGCCTACCATCTACGATGAACTTATGAACCCAATGCCGACAATATCCTAATGCGAACATGTGCAAGCACAACACCACAAAGTCCCCTTAAAGACTAGGTCTTCTGGCTCATCGAAGGGGCTATGAGCAGCTTATTCTCTTCATCAGAAACCATGAAAGCATCTCGGAAAAGAACAGTCGGCACAAGGATCAAACTCGTCCACGGTAAATTTTTTGAACATGAATTGGCAAAACATCCAACATAACTAGCACGGATGGTTCCCTGATCATCATGGTTTCACCAAACTAGATATTCTTTCTGCATTAGAAACCACAAATGCAGACGCCACACATCCACGAGCAAACCAATTGAACGAAATTGCTTCCATTTGATTATGCAATAATAGAATAAACATTGAAAGTAGGTATAGAAGAGGATAAAGCTATGTGTCGTTTCTTATTCCCTTCAAATCCATCTTTTATGACATACATGTATGATAGTTAAACAGAGCAAGTTAAAAAGGAAAGGGGGCAAAAACAAATGGGCACTACTTATTTATACGCTCTAGCAGGCTGCAAGGGTAGGCTTCAAATTCTCTCTCCTTACAGCTCCAGGCTTCCTGAATAAAATCCAATCAAAATCTGAAAGAAGAAGATGCAAAGACTTAGCAACAGTTGTCAAGAAAAACAGAAGCTGCCAACAAACCAAGACTGCAAAACCTTACATGGGATGACAGAGCTGACATTTGGATTGCCTCTATTTAGGACAAAAAATGATGCCATTTCTTGGGAAAACTGCAGAACATGATGCTACTTCCAACACCAAGATCATCAAAGACCAGATATTGACCCTATGTTCTAATATACAGAGACCTTGTTGTTAGTCTTAAAATCTCACGATAACACAAAAGATCCTTGCCCTTCATTGATAGCGTAAAGCAATTTCTTGTACATAATCTCCTGTTTAAGTTGCAGCAAATAGTTAGCGATAGATGCAAATGACAAATGACAGTGAACAGACAGAATAATGAACTTCTACAATTATATATGGTACCTTTGAAGAATATGGGGGAAGTTTTAAGTAATTAGCACAAGTCATCACGCTTGGCAAGTCGTCATCTGCCGACTCTGAAGGACCAGTTCCATTAGTTGGTACAGTACTGGCAGTAGAAGAATGCTGCACAAATGAGAACAAAATAATTACGGCTTGTATTACTTGGTGATCCACAACTAAATCAGCACATGCAGCTAGATCTTCATAAAAATGAGTGATCAATAAAGCAAGCATATAAAATTCCAAATGACACTGTATCCACATGAGCTAGGAGCCTAATTACACCAAATGCTACAGGGTACTTGTAAATCCATATCTGATGCTACTTGGCAAGTTCATGAAGTAATGCAAAAATCAAGAGTGCCCCTTCGATATGGATCCATGTTATCTAATCATTTCATACCTTCCACACAATTGTCAGCTTTGGATTCAGTACAGCCAGACCACCTGGTGGAAGTCTTGGAGCCCCGGTAACAAACTGGCAGAAGGCCCGCTGCTGCTCAGGTGTGAACTCTCCCATGATCTCAAGTAACTATTGTTAAAAACAAAAACAAAAATCTGTGAGCTTTTAAGAAGCCAATAACCACAACCAAAACAGAGCTCCAGATCTACTGAAGAAACACACACATAAAATTGCTGGGCTCTTAGCAGTGTAGCCATGATCAAATTTTATGTGCTCCGCAAGTGTCTCCACCTGGGAAAATTTCTATGGACAACTAAAATACATTTGCCGAGTGTCTGGTGAAGCTTGATGACAATGCCAATGCCAAATTTACCTCCCACATCTCTCTATGGCCACAGAGCAGATAGTCCAGTTCATGTGGAGTAAATATTTGTAGAGATGAGATGTCAAAAACCTGACCAACATATACCACAAATTAGGTACAATTCTAAAGCGAGAAAAGAGAATCACGCTCACCATTATATTTTTAGTTTTAAAGCATGAGTCAACTGAGTTGCCATGCAAGAATAAAGCCATGACAGAATCGTCAAATCAAGATGTTTGGTGTAACTGCACAATACTTTATGCCATTCCTATCAAAGCTGTATGGCCTTAAAGCCCTCTTGTTTTCATATCACACATTTTTCTAATAGAGGATTGTCCCTTTCAGGCAACAAAGTTGGTGAAGTTTCAGGCAACAAAGTTGGTGAAGTTATAACAATGGTTTCATTGCACACGAACTTATTCCATCAAAGACCATGAAGGCACTTAACCTGATTGAACCCTGCTCTGAATGCCTCCATCTGTCGAGCAATTCCCGTTTTGACAGTTGCATCAACCACGAAGGATAAGTATTCCTCCAGGTTATTTACGTCAACCTGAAAAATAACAAGGAAATAAATTCCAAATAAAGAACAAAAGCTCTAGACGCAATTAGTAATGTAAGTCAGAAAGCCATACAGTTTCATCCCCTGACTTCAGGACATAGTCCGGATAACCAGGAAGTGTAAAATCGAAACAGAGATCTTCAATTTGGGCCCCGCGAAAATGTAATCAGCAATTGCATCACGATTGTCGTCAACAGCCTTGTATGCTGAATCCACAGTTGTACCAACAGCACAAGCAATATGCTCTTTCCCATCAGCACTGATAAGTTTCACAGTTGCCGTCGACAGACCAAGAGTTCCACATGTAACCTGCATGGCATTTGCTATGATTTTCAAACCAGACGGATTGGCATCGGAATCACCACAGTATAGCTGGAAAAATTAGGCACATAAACCTGTAAATCATGAAGCTTCCATACAACCGTTGGTTAGAAAACTTCATCAGATACCAGGGCTCTTATGTCAGCATCAGTAACTCTCTGGCACATAGCACAACAAAGAAAGCAGTCACATAACACGCCTTCCTAAGAGCCAAAAGAAGCAAGCATTCAAAGCCACAACTCGCAAAGGGGATGAACTTATTATTGCTTTCCATATGAAAACTTTGCATCACTTTTGCAGCTTACCAGTCTTACTACTCAACGTATGTTCAGCCACAATTATAAAATGCCTGCAACTATGTGTTAACTACTCAATTGAAGTGCCAGATGAGCATTTGATTCTCTTGTTGATGTTGCCCGTTCAAGTCTAACTCTGTGCACTAGTACTTTCTTGTCAATGTCCACTGTTCAATTGCTGCTTAAACGTCTCCACAGATTCAAGAGTTCTGCCATTTGTAAAAGGTGGGGGATGGTCTCTAAGTTCTTTTTGACTTGGTATTCATGCTACCAATGATGTGCGTATTATTATATCTATGTGCATGTATGCTGAGACAAAAGGAGTACAAAATGGTTCACATCGCAGTAACATACAGCAGACCTGAACCAACCATCCAGTGAACTAAACATGGCAAGAAACAGACTTAAGCTATCCATTTTGCTCTGACCACCTTATGGATTCACGAGGACACAAAGAAGATTATAAAAACAAGATAATTGTAAAACTCTTTAAAATAGACCCTTGCAGTGATGGAAGGGATATGCAGCAGCAGTGCCCACTTTCCTATTACCCAGAGAAAAAAAGTTGCAGTCATATTTTCTATGATGTTCTGTTTTGTATTATTCCAACCGAGGTTTGAAAAGAGTGACACCATGAATATGTATAACTAATATGAATGCAAGTAACAATTTATCAAATAGTCAAATTATGGAACTATTCTAATCCAGTAAAATCAGAAGGTCAAACATACAGCATCTTACCAACCTTTTTCTGCTCAGCTACTGCCTTAAACCGCCAGAAGATATTGTCCAGTTGTTCACCATCAATATCATAACCAAACTGAGGAGGGCAGATAGTACATGAGACAATGATCAAGATAAGGAAACTCACAACTAGGGCAAACATGGAGTAGGAAGAAAAATGCCGCCTACCTCTACAAGTTTCATTTTCAAAGCATGGCGCCCGCTGTACCAGATAGATTTGCCAAGAAAGAGAATAAATTTAAGACATATTTGAATATGTAAGAGCAAACTTCAAAACTTCAAACAACCCAAATGCACAAAGGAAGTGACATGATTCTGGGAGGGGAATATAACACTTACAAATAAATGAACTACATTGTTAATGACACATTTTCCCACCAATTCATCATACTTATCAATTAATGCCCTCTATCCAATTAATTCACAGATAATTCACAAAATAAGTGATATTAGAAACATCAAATTTCAATTGATACCCTTTATCCAAGTTATTCACTGATCATTCACAAAATAGAATGTCCTCACTAGTCTTGCTATATAAGATGAAATCTGGTCTTTTCTAGTTTTGTCATCTTCTCTGAAATTATAACTTTATCAAGTACAATATCGCAAGGGGCTGCTAATTTCAGAAAATGTTGCCATTTACCATCCACTTTTGACAGAGCCAGGATAATTCCAAACCTATGTCGGCTCCATCCATACCTTAATAAGGTAAAATCACAAAAGAACCCACACTTTGATATCGTCCACCTACTTCCTGTGCCCTTCAGCTTCTCCCCTGTTCATCAATTTCTTTTTGGGTATGCATGTGCCATAAATATCTGTTGGTTATGGCTTCTAGCATATACTTTTCTACTATTTTTTCTATTCAGACTAGAGTTTGAACTAATGATGGCCAGATTCGTGCATGAATGGTTTTACGACACACTTGAACCATTTCAAGGAGATCTATGTGCAGGAGGTCATCAATTTTATCTAATCTGTTTCGCTCATCTTAGATCCACGACAAAACTTTACAGTCCCCTTCAAGAACTATCTTTTGCAAACCCAGATCATCAGCAAGTCCACTTTCCACACAAACAAATTACATTTATTGCAATAACAACGGACACAGACCCTCTCATCACCATCTAGATCCTCGTGGCAATCATGATCACTTCACCAACGGGTTTCTTTCACTATCATCCATCACCAACTCTCAAAGTCTCAACCAAATTCCTCATCTTCCCAGACACCAAAGCTGCCCCTGCACCGCACCAGCCCACACGCAAATCCAGAGCCACTGCTTTGCTGGCCAGCTCGGCCAGACCAACAACATTGCTGCCAGACCAAGCTACAAGTCGTTAGTTGCTGCTGTTCGGGTTTCCATTGCTACATCAACGAAAACACCGATCAGAAACTTATGCGCTAAACAATATTGTAAACGAGGAAACTCCAACAAAATCAAATAAATCCACCAAGACTGCTTACATCGCTACCACATTGAAGGTGACATTGTTGCAGGAGACCCCTCTCCACACACAATAATCAGAGGATGGTGAATCTGTCCAGTCGTGAACGCCCGGTGCATCACTCGTCAAGAACTCGTAATCGGCGTGGAAGGCGTCCCGCCAGAACTTGGGCAATCTACCGCTGTTGCTCTGCGTGTACACATCCCGCAAATCTCGTAACTGGCTTGGAAGGCGTCGACGCTGCTTTGCAGGTGGTTGCAGAAATGGGATCCTCAAATCTCGGCCGCCCAAGCAGATTAATGCGCGAAGGAAAGCGGCGCCGGAGCAGAGATGGAGCGAGCAATGGAGCAAAGAGAGAGTGCCGAAGCAGAGACGGAGGAAGCGACAGGACCAGCAAGCAAGCGAGCGCCGGGCGACGGCGGGGAAAGGCGGCTTGACAAACGCAATGTCGGAGTAGCAACGGCGAGCGCGGAATAACAAACGAGAGCGAAACCAGAGATTCAAATTTTAAAAGTTTCTCTCGCCGGAATGGCTTTTCTTCTTCGAACGGAGAAAATATTAGGTACCCTCAAAGGACCATGTCATCTGTGCTCTGATCCACTCACGCGCCGACACCTGTCCGTTGGCAGGTCCACGTCAGCTCTCTCTTCTCTCCCACGTCGTTCCAGTTCAAAACAACGCGCGGGCGGAAAAGCTTGGCATTCTCTCTCCTCTGGCTTGTCTCTCCTCTTTACCTTCTCTCTCTTCCGACGACGACGACGCTCGACGCCATCTCCCGATGACGGTCTAGCGGTTCCTTCGACGATAGTCGCTCCCTCCCGACGACGGCCTTTCTCTCTCCACTCGACGGCCTCATCTCAGGGCTGCATTCTCTCGGCGCACTTCTTCCTAAATCGCGCTCTCCCTCGACGGCCGATTTCGCTCGCCTCTCTCCGTCCCCCGACTCGCGACCGAGAAGCAATCGCTCCGCCCTGCTCGAAGTAGTCCCTTGAGAAGCCCTAAATTTGCGACCGCATGTCAGGTTCGATTTTATTTCCTGAGTTTTTATGTTCGCATCTTTGTTTTGGGGAGAAAGCTTGGCCTAAATCTGCGACCGAAGTTCACTGGTTTATTGCTTCGATTCTAAGCGCAAAGAACGCGAGAAGTGAAACTGCGACTGTCTCTCTCTCTACCCTTGTCCGGTTTTTCCGTTCTTGGCATATTCGAAGATGAGCCCACTTCTGGATACATGATCTTAGGCCAACCCGTCAAGTCGAAGCCCGACGTAATCTCGCAGCTTCGCTCCATCGAGCTGTTGAATCGCTTGTGTCCTGGGGTTTCAAGATTTTTCCTGGGGGGCAATCGCCTGTTCCGTCATTGCAGACTTCTAGGCGAGAAAGAAATGTGCCCACAATGATCACCCCAACAACGAACCGCCTCCTTTGTCCTCTCTCGGTATGTCGTCATCCCTTCTCTGCTTTCGTTTTTTCCCTCGTCGTTTGGTTTCGGGAAGTGGTGGGGATGTTATAAGTCAAAGAAAGGAATCGGGCCGTGAGGTTTCGCCTGAATTGTGAGAGATTAACGCGGGAGTGGTCGACCCCACATCCCGTATATGGCGAACGGTATGATTTTTGAATGAAAGTGGGTTTGCATGAGCTATGAGCATTGGTGGGGAATGAGCAAGAAATTGGGTTTTGCTGAAAATTTTGATCTTGTTGAAGTTGGATTTAAGGGTAGGGATTTTCTTGGATTTTGGGCTCTCTCTCTTTCTTGGTCGCGCGAGCACAATCTTATGCGTGGAAATACTTGTTGATCCGTTCTTTTCTTTCAGTGGGACTTTGATTGTGTATTTTCCCTTTGGAAATTGTGACTAGACTTTCGATTATAAGTCCCTCCGCAACCTGAACTGTTGACCCAATTTTGCCGCACTAAGTGGATTTTTAGATCAGGCTGCCGTAACAAAATCATGCACGGGTATCTATCTGTCTCGATTATTGATAAGTTGGTATTCGCAGCATTTCTGTTTGTTGAAAGCTAGTTAATCTTAGATGCTGTTTTTCAAGAAAAATTATAGGAAGAGTAGACACTGAACAAATGTGACTCTTTTGATGAACTGAACACATGAGGAAGCTGATATTACTTGAGATCTCTTGGAATAGTTGGTGGGTGTATCTAGATTCATGAACACCCTAGAATTGAATCAAATGGTTGCATTTCTTCTATTGATAAACATTTTCTGCTCAACTGCTCATGCTTTGTATCTGACTTTAGTGTCCATTTTTCTTGTTTTCTCATTCTCTTTTTGGGTTTTGCCGTAAAGGGAATTAGTCGAATTGCTTGTCATCAATGATCGCGGTTAACCTTTTGACCTTGTTTTTGCTCACACTCTGTCTTGAGTTAGTTTATCTTTTTAATTCTGTCGGTCTTACTAAGTTCATGGGACTTGGCGGTTCAAAGATTTTAATCTTATAATTTTGTCAATTTTGATTGTTCATACGGGTTCGTGCGTCGTGCAATATTATCTGAGAAGGCCATGCCAGAATGGTTAAATGGTTTATTTGTACGGATTTATCACCTGACTGCACCTTTTATGATTCAGCACTTTTCGTTACTCCTTTCCATGTGCTGCACGGAAAGCTTTTTGACTTTGGTTCCATTTAACTATTATAACTTTCTCAGTATAAGCAAAGTATCAAAACTATCATGTTTACTTCTTAATATTGCTTGCATTCAATTGTTACTTGGGTCACTTATGTGAGAATTTAGTGAGCATGGCAATAATTGGCTTTCATTTGATTCCACTGTGGAAGTATTCCATTTAGGATGTCATGGCATATTTGCTTCTTTTGACAAAGAGGATCACTACTCTAGAGTGTCCTTGCCAAATGAATCTTTCATATGGGGCATGATCAGAAAAATTCCGTTCATGCTGTAGTTATATTGGATTCATAGCTTTTAGGCCAATACTGAGAGTTCTTTGCCCATCATATGCCAGGTGCATAATCTTGCAAAATGCACGATTAGTTTTAAATCATCGTTATTTTTTCTCTCTGTAGAAAGCAATCTTTGTTATGGATTGATGAGGGCAGGAGTTGAAGAAATCCTTGTTGTCCCAACTGCTCAACAGTGCTTCCACGGATGGCAAAAGCTCATCTGAGTTGAGCCTTCCCTGGTTCTGGATTATTGAGTATTTGGCAAAATTCAAGCAAGTTAAGCCATCCCTCTTGCATGGTATTCACCTTCGACAGTAGCATTTTGCAAGTTTTGGTCCACTTTCTCATCATTTTTGTTGGGCATTCACATGGTTTATGCTTTTCAGGTATCATTAAAGCGGCTCCAGAGTTACCTGCTCACTTGGGAAAAAATATGGAGGAAGTTGTTTCTCTCTTGCAGCTTTTATACATTTTCACAGATGAGAGAGGTGAAGGAAATTATTGTAGTTTGTGATCCATCGTACAAAGACATATTTGAAGGTACCGTGGCTCACACCTTCCTCTCCAACTGTTTTTATTTATTTATCTTTGAGTCTGTTTGCTTGGTGGGCTCTACTTTTCTTTTCTGGTTTGGCGTTTGCTCTGCCTCATTTAAGGCACGCTGTTTCCTTCTTCGTGCTCATTAGAATATGAAAACCAATTTGTTCCTTTGTCTCAGACACCAAAGAGGAGATTCAGGTGGATCTTAAATTTACGCTGCCTGGGAAGGAGAGACAGGATTCGGTGTACAGTGGCCTTCAGGTGCAATAGTGCTTTCTTGTCAATAAAGGCTTAAGATTTGCTTCAATTATTATGCTGTTTGCGTTTTGTAATGGAAGGCTGCCAATGTTTTCCTCTTTGATTGAGTTGACAATCACACTGTGTAGGATCAACTTACTCAATTAACCTTGCAGAACTTCTGATGTGGTTGTTCCAACCCTAGTTTTCATTGGACATTGGAGTTCCTTGCTGTTGCCAGCACTTCATTTAGTATTTTTGTTTCCTTTGTCTCTTCTTTGCATGCATTGTAATTTTCATTCTTTCTTCAGCTCTTATATTTCTACACAATAGAACTGCACTTTGCCAACATATTAACAAAGAGCCCTAGTGGCAACAGCCAGTGCAGGCATAGCAAGGGTAGATTCTGAAACTTTAGCTTTAGGAAGGTGGAAAAGCTAGGGTCATGTTAAAGGTTCTACTTACTAGTTCAGCTAGGGTGAGGAGGAAATGTTTTTCTTCTTGTTGTAAAAGGAAGAGGAAAAGCTAAAGAAACTAAGTCATGCGTTGCCAAGCTTCACATGAGAATAATGAAAGAACTTGCACATTTTATATCATGTCAATGCGTTAGATACATGTATAGTTTCTCAGTCACACATGTCTGTTGACACTTTAGTCATTTTACCATGAAAAGTATTGTCCACATTTTTTGGTGAAAGAACGAAAGAAAATGAGTCCACAAAGAATTTCGATGTCCCTCCTCCTGTCCATTTGTGATAGCATTGTAATTTCATATGCATTGCTTTATTTTTATATTTCATAAGACTAAAATCTGATGCATCATGTTTGATTCAGTTATTATGAGACTGCAAATCTTCTGCCCTTTGTTTGCAAGAAAGTCTAAATGTTAGCAGTTGCTGATTCAAGCATTGTCATGTATCAGCTTATTTTTCTAGTGACCATGTATCAAAGGAAATTTATATTTGATTGGAATATACTTGTAATTCTGTGAAGAATGTGAAGGTAAGATTTAAGGTTGAACAAGCTTTTATGTTATTTCCTAGAGATGATGGTTTATTAACTTCCATTTGTGTGGAACATTTACCTTCAGGCAGTTGATAGTGGGTCTGAGCTTGTCTGCATTCATGATTCAGCAAGACCTCTTGTATCACGTGGAGACATAGAAAAGGTCTGATTGCATTCAGCAGTTTTCTTTACCGAGTATTTTTGCTGACTTAAGGGGTGCATGTTACTCTCATGGGAGACAATTGGGGTTGATTTTGTCAGTTCATTGTGCGGAAGCTGACATAAATATCTATATTCGTGAGGTCAATATGTCATGAACTTTCTTATCCAGAAGATGTATGAGAAAATGTGCATATGGTCTATTACTCTTTCCAGAAGGGGAAAGAATGACCAAACTGCTCCTTTTCCTTTGTTTGTCCTTGTAGTGTGCCAAACTGCAGCTCTTTGTGATCATGCAACCACGCTTTCAAACCTTTCCTCTCTCCTTAGAGTAAGATTAAAATTCTATTTATTTGATCAACAAGCTCTTGATACAAAGAAGAGAGTCCTTGTTTTTAAACAGTTTCGTTGAAGCCTCCTATTCCTTTGTGATGAATGCTCGAGGGGTGGGTCTTGTAGTCAAGCTCCCCTCTGCCTTTAATCTGCCATAGAGGAGACTGTAACTGAGATTGCATCAACAGTACCTGTTGCATAGACTTGACTGATGTATGTGCTTCAGCCTTGTCTGGTCTGGTTGGGGCTTCACTTGCATAGTCTGACCTAAGGATTAGTTCAATTTATATGGCAAAAACTGCATAAGAGAAAGCAGTGCGGCTGTAACCTGACTTACATCACTTAGCCAGAAGCTTACTCAGCTGGCTAGATCCTAAAAATAGAATATCCTCAAAAAATAAAAGGATTTGTAATATATATAGGGTTATATCCAACCTAAGTTGGTCCAGCACTATTAAATGGGATTGCTAGGGTACGCATGCGCATCTGAGCTTGGAGCATTTTCACTGACGTTGTTTTGTAGAAGTCACGACCAGTGTATGTGAAGTTTCCTTCATTATGTACTAATAGATTTGTTTTTTACCAATTGTACCTGCAACGGTGTATTGTGATCCTAGAGAAGTAATTCAGCCTTGTCTGAATACATTATCTGTTCTTTATATAAGGTTTGATGTAAGAAGTTTCATTTCAACCATCATTTGAAAAGTTTAATAGCTTGCTTATCTGTAAGAATAAGCGTGGACCTGGACATTCTAAGAAAGCTGTTGTGAGTTCAGCTGGCTAAATTATGTTAATTGTTGATGTTGAACCCATAGGTCTTAAGTGTTTTGCACCTTTTAATGAAAGCCCAGTTACATTCTGCGAGTTTCTTGTGTAGGGCGTGCCTTTTTTGTTTTTGAAGTGGTTAGATGAATATGTGCAAAGCTCCTTCATGGCTTTCTTGTTCACATTGAATTCTATTTGACATTGCATCAACAGTTGGCCTTTTTCTACCCATATTTTCTCCTCATTCTGTGCAGTTCCTTCAAATATATTTGCATTACAATGTGAGTATTGGTATTTATATTAAGTTGATTTTGTTTATAGGTACTTAAAGATGGCTGGGAAAATGGAGCTGCTGTTCTTGGGGTTCCTGTCAAAGCTACCATCAAAGAGGTGAGTTCTTCTGAGTTCATGTAATTGAATGTTATATTTACCTCTTGTGTTCCTTTCTTTGCACGATTTCCTACTAATCTCTTGGTGTTTCTATTCTATAACTTAATCTTTCTTGTACAACTTGTTCTGCTGGTAGTTTTAGTTGTTACTGCAGCTAGTAGCCTGTACGGGTTTTGTTCTACCTTTTGCTGCTTTCAATTAATGCCTTTTCTCTGAGCCTGAACTCTTTCTGCATGTCTTTTCCTCATCAAATTCATTGTATCTGTTGCTGCTTCTTGTATTCCAGTTGATACATTACATTGGAACATCTCTTATTGGGTATTTGTCATATACATCTTTATTGGCTGCCGAGCTGGTTTTGGCTTGTAAATCTCTGAATATATATTTGGTCACTTATGGGAAGTTGTTTTGTTGTCTAGTGCAAGTCTGTATGAATGCGCATACACAGCCTTACGCGTCAGTACATGTTGACCTCTTTGTCCTACAACTGCATCATGATAAGCATCATTTTTATGTCGGGATGAACCTTGGTTTTAAGAATTGGCAGCACCATTGATGCTGCCTATTTCCGCAATTATAGACATCGTGGTGGCCATTTACATGTACATTTCTGATGAATTACATTTTTCATTTTCAACGAAATACTTTTTCTTTTAATTGCCAAAAAGTAGACATGAGGTGTGAACATAATTGTTTCTGCCAGTTCATGTACTGAATGGTGGAATTACATCGATCCTTTACAGGCAAATAGTGAATCATTTGTTGTGAGAACTCTGGATCGAAAAACACTTTGGGAGATGCAAACACCTCAGGTTTGTTGTCAAGGAGGTAAGCACTTGAATTTGTGGACCACTTGTGACCAGCTCTCTTAATTTGTTACAGGTGATCGAGCCTTCGCTGCTTAAGAGAGGCTTTGAACTAGTCAATAGGTACTGAGTGTGCCCTTTCTGCATTTTCATTTCATTCTGTTGGGCAGAGAATCATATTATATGAACTCCCTTTGTTTTTGTTGTTTATATCCCAATCCCTGAGAGCAAAATAAGTCTGTTTTTATCTTTATTCTTATTTTTGGTTATTACACTTGTTTCAATGTTGGCACTGCCTTAAATATCTGAAAGTTTGAAATGCTGCATTACTGGGCTATGGATGATTGGGTAGGATAACCTTTTAACAGAGGCAACATAATAATAATGTCTTATTAGCAGCTGTTTTGAAGGCATAAGGGAGTAATTCTGGTTCAGAATTTTGCACTGTGCTTATTTCTGCTTGGCATGTTAAAAATTTTAGGGTTCAAGCCTGAAGTGAGGTTTAACCTGCTCAAAATAGAGGTAATTAAATTATGGTGACATAGACTATAGACTTCAATGGCAGACTTCCTGCATATCGTCTAGGTCCTTTATCCCAAGGAAACTGCTGTAGAAGGAGCTGAGGTTCAAAATTAGACTGTAAAATCAGTTGCAGAAAATCCTTAATACCGATTGCTTATACAGTGGCCGATGGTGAGCAACTTACAGGCTCGCGTGATTGAGATAATCTGGTAGCTGTTGTAACCTGGCAAATCTCTGAAGGACAAAATGGGAAGTTTGAATTAATGATTGGACAATGGACAATCCTAACAAACCTCTAAAAATTTATTTGGTGGCTAGTATCGCAGAAAATTTGGAGCTAATTGTAAACTCCTATTAGAAACGCCTATATCACTGATGGCTGTAGAAGGTGCCAGCTAACCTGGTTGGCCCTTGGCTCTGAACAACCATATTGTACATGTAACCTTCTAAGTACTGGTTTAAGGATGGTAGGTACGTTTTAAACAAATCCAAGTCCCACATTGGGGAATGTGGAGATTGGGAACTGATGCATAAGTGTAGACAGATCTGAAGGTCACTCGAGGGTACTCCTTTAAGTGGGTTTCAGTATCTGACTAACCTTAAGTTCAGTGGCACACTGAATCTGAGTAATGCTTAGCTAGGTGGGCATGTGCTTGTAGGCGTAAACTGACTTTCAGTGTGCAGTCTCACGTGGGTAATTGTGCAACCTTATGAGTGTGAAATGGAAGCATATGCTTATGCGCGGGCATATTGTGGTGGATTTTGTATTGGTGACGGAACTCTTTTGGAGCTTACTTGATGCCATAACTTTTGAATTATGATATATTGACATTACATCGAATGGGATGCCATAAATTACAGAGAAGGCCTTGAAGTGACTGATGATGTATCTATCGTGGAGCACCTCAGGCATCCTGTATGTCACTGAAGGATCTTACACCAACATCAAGGTGAAAATCTAAAAACCAGCATTAGTTAAACCATGCTTTGAAATGCCTGAACTATTGAATCCTTGCTTGGATACTTTTTTTCCCCCCAATAGTGGTTAGATACTTGTTACTCTTATCTGCTTGCCTATAACATAGTAGTTATTGCCTTTCAGGTCAGGACTCCTGATGATCTGTTACTAGCTGAGAGAATATTGAACATTGACGTCGGAGTGCCATCACCATAGAAACTTCAGACTGAGCTGTTTGACGATTTATCCAAAATCAAAATGGAGCTCCTCAAATTTTAATGATGTTATTCTTGCAGCAAGAAGTTCCAAGTGGCGGGACAGCAGTTCAAGAGTGCCTTTGGTAGCGACACTTGAGCTTGATGCAACTTGTTGGGCTTGATTGGTTTAATGAGCCGAATAATGGTGAATAAACATGAGGGAAATGTTACACGGGGGAGTCCCTCAATTTTAGGCATCTTGGTTTCATGGGAAAAAACGCAAATGTCTCTTTGAATGTGGAAACATATTTCGACATTGACACTTGGAAGGAAAAACTTACATTATATGCCAGCAGCAGATGTGACATCTTTAGTTACCCCTATTGTTAAAAACATAATAATAGTATCTTGTAGACTTATTTGCTTATGCTCACTTTCAGAAAATCGCCCTCGTTAGATTGAGGCTCCAGCAAAATCTTTGGTAATTGTTTCTCCCAAAGTACAATTTCTTGTTGAGTCGCTCCGAAAAAAGCTCTCTTAAAGATTCATACAAACGGTTCAGTGGGGACAACAATCCCATCGCCATCTGCATACAACCATTTTTCTAAAGTAGAAATGTAGTTCTCATATGAACACGAACAATCAACACGAACAATCAACACGAACGCATGGGTTCAATCATTCATTACATGAAAAGGCAATGTAATTTTCATGGGAACATGACACGTTTGTGGACAAGAGCAATAGTTGCTTTGAAGCTTCGATGGGTCTCTTATGAGCTTTATTTGAATGTTGTGAAGCAGGTTTGTCTTTGAACATCTTCTGGCTAAGCGCATTCAGCATCGCTCTCAACTACTGACGTGAAGCCATTTTCCAGTCCATGCCTGTTTTCATCGTGGCCTTGAATTCATCATAACTGATTCAACTATCCTGGAATACATCCACCACAAAATGAGCACTCTATTTCATATACGAACAAGATATACATAGATTCCAAATTACAGGTTGTTCTGGTTATGTATTATCTTATCTAGATCAACATCAAAAATGATGTATTCAATAATTTTTTCATTGTTCGGACCAAGATTGTCATCTATCAAAGCTTCTTTCAACTCATCGAATTCAATATATCCGCTTCAATTCTTGTCAAAGAATTCAAAAGCTCAAGTAAGGTGGTCATCGCTGCCAATCCTTCTCAAGTGGACTAACATAGTCAAACTCCTGACAGTTTAGCGTTTCGCTTCCATCTTCATCAGCCTGTTCTCATATAAGATGAAGTTATATTTTTAGATGCTAATACAAGAAATCGTGACTCATCAAATTATCAGAAACCCACGATTTTGCAAGAAGTTCTATCAATTACGTGAAATGGTGATACAACCTCATGATCAAATCTTTGACTAACTGATGAAAAACATATTTCGGAATTATGTAATCAGTCCCTAATCTTCCATATGCCTCGCAATTTAAGCAAAATCATGCACTGGATGAAAGATCTGCTTACCTCCTCTAGAGCAGTTTTTGGCACAGAGGTTCTCTTGTGGGTTAAAAATGAGTGAAGGTCCCATTTGAACAACTCATTTCCAGTCACTTCAAGATCAGATGCAGAGCCCTAAGATATAACAAATTCATAAACAGGGGAATAGACACTGGACTTCAGCAATCATTAGAACAGAACCAGTGGAAAGATGTCATGAAGAAAATCAAACACATTTTCACTGCATCATTTATTAGAACTCACATTATGGAACATTTACAGTAGGACATTTTTGCAGCTCTTTGATGTATCAATTTTCGCCTTTGATCCCAATGAGGACCTGTACACTGCCATCATATCAACCGTACAAGACTTTGAGTACTGGCTGCTGTAGGATTTGTCCCGTCATCTATGAAGCTATCCTCATATGTATCTTGTTAGAAGTAAGGAGGGTAATTAGAAGTAATAAGGGCAAATGGGTCTTTACCACTTTTAGGGTTTATTTTGATGTATATATATTTAACTTTATTGATTAATACGATGTACGTTTTCCTCACATGGTATTAGAGCCTAGGGATTAACCCTAGTCGACGGAGCAGCCACTTGCCGCCGTCGACTCGCCGGAACAGTCGGTCGTCGCCGCCGTGGCTTGTCACCGTCGAGTGTCTCCTTCTTTTTCTCCTTCTTGCACGATTCTTTCTTGACCTTTCGTGCGGCTCCCTCGCACGGTTTGCGCAGCTCACGCACCTGCACGACTTGTGCGACTTGTGCGGCTCGCACGGCTCACGCGGCTAGTGCGACACCATCTCGCGGCTCCATCGCGTGACCCACACCGCTCGCTGGGTCGCTAATTTTGGTCGCGCAGCTCCATCATGTCTCACGCAGCTTGCTGGGCAGATTTTGGTTGTTGATTTGGTTGACTCGCATGAGGACAAACAACATATAATGGAGCTTCGTGAGACGCACTGGTGTGGAGAGTGGATTTTGGTGTGAGATGCACTGGTGTGGAGAGTGGATTTTGGTGCAAAGCACACGCACTGGTGCCCCCACGCAGGTCGCTGATTTACAGACCTTCAGTTTACAAGACTGAGGCTGATTTTGGTTCACAGGTTGTTGATTTTGGTGCCCCCATGCAGGAAAGGACTCTGAGGTGTTTTCTTTGTCGACTGTGTTGCTTTGTCTTTGATGGCTGGGAAGCTTACTGACCATTTTTAGATTACAAATTTGTTAATTTGAGAGTTTGTGAATTGGTGGCAGTCTCTATTATTTTATGTGGGTTGTGGAGATCTTGTGTGCTAATATTGGGTTATTAAATTATTGAGGCTGAATTGTTTGACGGAAGCTAAGGTCAGAGTTTGCTTATTATTATTTGAAAATGGGTGATCACTCGAAGAGTACAATTGAAGTAAATCATGAGAAGAATAATACTGTGATGACTGAGGTGATTTCCTCTTCCTCTAATCGAATTACTGATAGGAAGCTCGCAGGTTGTGCTAACTTTCACCAATGGAAGAAAATCGTGAAGCTTACTTTGACAGGCAGGAATCAACATAGACACTTAACAGAGTTTAAGCCCAGAGATGATGTAACTTGGGATGGTGTTGATGCACGTATTCTTGGCCAAATGCTGAATTCTATGGAGAGTAATGTAGTTGACTTGGTAACTCATATTGATATAGTCAGAGAACTATGGGAGTATTTGAATGTGTTATATTCTAGCCAAGATAATTTGTCACAGATTTATGAGCTATCGCAGGAGTTTTATCGATTTGAAAGGAAGGGACGCCCTATTACCCAGTGCTTTGCAGACTTTAAGAGATTGTATAAGGAGTTGAATGCTGTTCTCCCTATTTCAGCTGATGTTCAACAAATGCAACGTCAGAGGGAACAATTGGCTGTAATGGGATTCTTAGGATGTCTTGGTTCTGAGTATGAAACTGTTAGGTCTCAGATCCTTGGAGGAGAGAATATCGCGTCACTCACAGATACGTTTGCTCGAGTTCTTCGAGTATCTCGTGAGTCTTCTCAGGATACTACATCTATGGTGGGGAGTTCAGCTCTTGTGTCCCAGACTCGAACTGGTAGTGGTAATAAGAGTGATGGAGGAACTCGTGGCGGATATAGTGGGCGTGGTGTCCGAGGAGGAGGCCGAGGCATAGGAATAGGAAGAGGTCAAGGTCAACAGTATCCTTTTGGACAATTCCCCATATCTACTGATAATTCGGGGACTACACGAGTTTGTCATTACTGTGGCAAAATGGTCATATTCAAAAATTTTGTTACAAGCTACATGGGAGACCAGGGCAGCAGCACCAGTTCGCTAATACGGCATCTAATATTGACTCTACTCCATAGTCATCTAAAGACAAGGTGGTGGTTATGTCTGGCGAGGAATATGATCGGTACAAACAGTCTCAAATCTCACAGCCTGTTTCTTCCATTGCTTAAAGGCTCTCGAGATTAATCAAACTTGGGACTTAATACCACTTCCTTTAGGCAAAACTGCTATTGGTTGTCGATGGGTGTATACTGTAAAAGTCAACCCCGATGGTTCTCTTGCTCGTTTAAAAGCAAGACTTGTTGCCAAAGGGTATGCTCAAGTATATGGGGTTGACTATCTAGACACATTTTCTCCTTTGCCAAACTTACTTACTCGTCTTTTGATCTCTCTTGCCGCAACATATAACTCGCGGCCTTTATTTCAGCTTGATGTTAAGAATGCTTTCTTGCATTGCACTCTTCATGAAAAAGTTTATATGGAGCAACCTCCGGGGTTTGTTGCTCAGGGGGAGTCTGGACTAGTTTGCAAATTAAAAAAGTCTTTATATGGTTTGAAACAATCTCCACGGGCATGGTTTGGAAGATTTTCTGAGGTTGTACTATCTTTTGGGCTATCAAGATATGGAAGTGATCATTCTTTCTTTTATAAACAATCAAGGGGAGGCAAACTATTCTTGATTGTGTATGTTGATGATATTATCATCACGGGAGATGACTTGGTTGGTATAGGCCGAGCTAAAAACCTATCTTCAAAGAACAGTTTCAAACTAAAGGCTTAGGAAAATTGAAATATTTCCTAGGAATTGAAGTGGCGCAATCACATAAAGGTATTGTTTTGTCACAGCGAAAATATGTCTTGGATTTGCTCATTGAGACAGGTATGTTGGGATCAAAGCCTCTTGATTCACCCATGGAACAAGGGGTTAAATTGGTTGCTAATGGAGGAGAAATTCTTAATGATCCCGAGAGATATAGAAGACTGGTAGGTAAGTTGAATTATCTTACAGTTACCCAACCAGACATTGCTTTTCCTGTTAGTATAATAAGCCAGTTTTTGTCTTCCCCTCGTACATCTCACTGGGATGCAGTTATTCGGATATTGAGGTATTTGAAGAAAGCTCCAGGGAAAGGAATTGTCTACCAAAATCAAGGTTATATCAGGGTTGAAGGATTTTCTGATGCTGATTGGGCTAGGTCTCCAGATGATAGAAGATCAACTACTGGGTATTGTACCTTAGTTGGAGGAAATTTGGTATCATGGAAAAGTAAGAAACAAAGTGTTGTTGCCCGATCCAGTGCTGAGTCAGAATATAGAGCCATGGCACAAGTGACATGTGAATTAGTGTGGGTTCGACAATTATTGACTGAGTTAGGCTTTAAAGCTTTAGTACCCATGACTCTTTGGTGCGATAATAAAGCTGCAGTGCATATAGCTTCCAACCCTGTGTTTCATGAGAGAACAAAACACATTGAGGTTGATTGTCATTTTATCCGAGAGAAGTTGCAGAGTGGAGTAATTCTTCCCAGTCATATTCGAACCAGCGAACAACTAGCGGACATCTTCACTAAATCCTTGGGTACTAGAAGGATAGAATATATTTGTAACAAGCTGGGCATGATTAATATTTATGCTCCAGCTTGAGGGGGAGTGTTAGAAGTAAGAAGGGTAATTAGAAGTAATAAGGGTAAATGGGTCTTTACCACTTTTAGGGTTTATTTTGATGTATATATATTTAACTTTATTGATTAATACGATGTACGTTTTCCTCACACTGTCGAGGTCATCTTCTTCATCCTCAGATGCTTCATCTCCAGAAGATACCCTAAGCGAGAACCATAAAGCAAGCAAGCATATCAGTCATGATGTAATACAAGTAGGGTGATTGAACCTTATTCTCATTCCATATGCAATAGTCTCCTCATTTCATACTTTGTAACATGAACTCCCTAAAGCAAACCCATGCACTAAGGAAATATCAACTAAATGACCTATTCTTTCTCAAGATTTCCAATTTGTGTAGAGAATCTTTGTAATGTTGGATCTTTACAAAAGTAGTTCCCCTATATTTTGTTATTTCGATTGCTTCAATTCTGAAATCGTCAATGGATCTTAAGTCTTAACTAGTTTGGTGCTGCAAGTTCTCATCCTGTAATCTTTATGTTGCACAATGTTCCTACCGATGGCCATAATAGCTACTTGTCAACAACTTTAAGGAGACATTAGGCAAAAAAAAGACTTCAGTAAAACATATAAAATATATATCAATATGAGCAGATTGGCTTCTCCAAGAGGGAAAAATCCATCGTATTCCTTTCATGTATCCAAAATTCACATCTTGAAATTAAGAAAATTACCAACTTAGATTGAAAAAAAATGACCAATATTTGATGGAGTAAGTTCCCAAACTTTATCTGATAGTTTTCCAATTAACAACTTTTGAAAAACTTGTCAACTCTTATTTGAATATTTACCAACTTTTATTCGAATACATTACTGACTTTAGTTGACCACCATTTGTAACATACCGAAATAGATCTTGGTAATTAACTCAGAAGATACTTGTAAACTTTAACATGGATTTTGTAACTATTAACCATCTAATAAAATTAATTGATCACCAAGATTTAACAAAACTGCTTTGAATTTATGAGCAGGTATTCATTTTCACCAATCACGGACAATCTATCTGTCTTCATATGACGGAACAATAACTGTCCTTCACCAATATGCAATCATTTCTTGGTCCTGCTCCTTTAAAGAATTATCACTTTCTCTTGCTACAATTTACTGCCATCTTATATTGAACATCAACCAGAGCAATCCTGTTATAACAGCAACACATCAAAAGAAGATACTCACTGCAAGCATGGATGATTTAAAGAGATACTTACTCAGCTTCCTCTTCAATGTAGGCTCTGGCATTATTGGTTGTCGTCTTTTTACCTAAAGGTAAAATGAACACCACATTGGTAAATATGCATGTAGATTCATAGTAATGGTACATAAGATGAAACATAATGAGGATTTATAGCAGTTTAAATAATAGAACGAAAGTTAGGATCCCAGAATCGAGAAACTGGACTAATGTTATGGAAAAAAAATGCTTATAAAAGTCCATTACCCTGGTAATAGTTATTTTGATTTTGAAATGTGCTGGCACCAGGAAAAAAAACCATCAAATTCCACCGTGGGGACAATGCAATTATCTTTGCGATTCAGGTCCCGCCTACGTACACAGTCTCCAACTCTTCGCAGCCTTCTGAGCTTCTTTCTACCTTTCACACTGTTTGAATTAGTATTAGGAGTCAAACACCAATCCTTACTATGGCCGCAGTCGATGTCATTTTCTGGTGTCATCCGATTGTCTGGAGAAGCATGGCCACATTTACTTTCGCCAGAACCACCCTTAATGTTTGCCACAGGAGTTTGTATTCTGTTATATGTAGGCGAACCAGAAACAATTCCTCTGCATGAATCAAATTCTTGTATAAGTTCCTTCTTTTTCCCTTGACTTGATGACATAAAGAGGTGATTGCTGCAAAGTATGGGAGACAAAACAAGATCTGGGATGATAAAGGCACTTTTGTCTTTACCATGCAATTCTCCTGCAAAGCCACATTTCCCACAACATCAATTTTGGTCGGAGCAAATTTCTAGTTGCCAAGTTTTACAGAAAACAAATGTACAAAGGGAGATGTTAGGACATGTGATACCTTTAATAGGAGATTCAGGAACAACTCCACTTTCCATGTAGTTGGTAAGTCGGGGACTAAATTCCGTATCTTCCTCGTCATCATTACATCCACTGGCCGGAGGAAATGGCTCTCTGACTTTTAAAGCTTCCGGTGTTCCATTGGTATCTTCTCCTCCATCTGGCAATTCTCCAATCAGGTTTTCTATCTCAATGTTCTTCATGTCCATAGCTATTGGCTCATTTTGCTGAGCTTCGAAGTCAAAAACTGTAGATAGGGCCTGAGCTTCACTCTTCAGACATCCTGTTTGAGCAGAAGCTCGTTGCATAGAATCCCCAAATGGCATGCACACTTCTTCCGATCTTTGAGCTGCAGCTAAGAAACGGCCAGAATCTTTCTTGGGGCATTTCAGGTATATGTCATCGCTTTGTGTGTCTTTTGTGGAAAAAAGTGAAGGGACGGACAAAATTAGGACATTTCCAATATTGTCAGCAGACACAAAATCTGAACTAAAGAGGCAAGAGTGCACTGGAGAAGTTTTGTTAGCTATAGTAGACAAGCAACGGCGATCTGCAGTTTCTGAGGTCTTCACGGGTGCATCTGGTACACTCCTTTGCTTATATATATCAGGACATCATCAAAGTTCAGCAAATCTGTCAAAAGAATCAACACACAAGGATTTTGTAAGAATAAAATTATCTGAAAGTGGAAAATTATGCATGTACATAAATGACAAGGAAAAACAGAAATATGGCTATTATATGAACTACTAATTTAAACAATAAAATTTCTGGAAACACAGTACACTCACTCTATAAACTATTCTAAAACCGCTTAAAATGAGAACATGAATAAATGTGATAAATGACCAATACATCACTTGTTAAATCAAGAAGGTCCTCAGCAAAAAAGTAATGAGTATATGCGTACACACACAGAGACTCAGATACAACCTGCCGTGTGCCCCTAGAGTATATACATTCACAAAAACAGACGCACACATACAACCTGCGGTGTGCATCTACTTAGGAAAGAGAAAATGAGTCAACATGCAGTAGTTATTTTTGTCCACAGCATGGTACAAACAATTGAAGGAGGTTCTGGTTACCAAAATAGTGTATGCACAAATATTAGATCCTATTAACACCAGCAACTCAGGCCATCACTCCAAATGACATAGTTGTCAAGATTCTGATAGAAGTTCACGACCCTTTCCGTGTTTATGACCCCTTATACATTCTACCCCTCTTGATAGTTTGCTCCCTCAGCTAGTTTTGGAACAATAGATAGATCACATGTGCATGATGAATAACAACCATTGCCGAAAGCTAAATTGACTGCTCCAACGGATCGTATGATGGGTTGTATAGTTTTGTCAGGCTCTATTAATTTCATACCAGAACAAGAAACCTTCAAGTAGACAACTCAACAAAAGTGAGGACATCTAGTCCAAAAATTATTTATAGGGTAGATGCCTCTCAAACTACAATACCTTGACCACCATTGTCGTGTTGTTCTACCGACTTAGATCCAAGTTGTTCAAGTGAGAAGTCTTTCTCCTGAATCAGATGCATGAATAAGTAACACTGGCAGAGAAAACAATGAACGGCAATATATTGACGGGACAGGAACAAACCTCGACAGAGAGACCATCTTTATCTTTAGAAAAAAGTACTCCTTGCAAATGTTGCATCGCATCGATCATCATACCTGTTCTGCACGAATGCATGACTATGTTCACTCTACATGGAAAAGTCTGGAAGTGAGGAAAAGCAATAAGAGATGGTCTCCATTTATTTCCAGAATTGTTGAAGTATTTGGCAATGATATCAGATTCTGCGACAGTCAAATTCTTCTTCCACATTGGCATCTCAACAACATCATCATCTTTAACTTTCTTTCCACAAGGAACAAACTTTTCAATTGATAGCTCAACAAACTGGACATCTGGTTTGAAAATATGTGGAATCTACAACAGGAGGTATTTCAAAGTTATAGAATAACTGTGACATGGAAGAATTATCTAGTTCCAACTTCATCATTTCTCACCATTCGGGGACTCAAATGGAAATTAAAACTTGCAATTCCTCCATTCCGCATGTGCTTACTAATTGCCTTGCTGTTAGCTTGCTTTCTCCAGTAACCCTTCAGCTTTGACCCCTCACAAGCTAACACTAGTAAACTTAGTCAAGGACAATTTGAGGTAAGCTTTAAGTAATCAACACACGATGATGACAAAGGACCTCGAGAAAAGCAAAGAGAGAGAGAAGAAAGAAAACGACGGAATACAAAATGAATAATGCATTGGCTTTCATATCCCACTTATATGAAAGCAATAAGCAATTTAATCTTTTTTTTTTTTAAGGCCAAAAAATTCACAACCTAGTCGATCACATAAAAAAATATTAAAGGATATTCACACGTCCATCATGTTTCCTTCCAGTTCTTCCCATGCGCTGTACCATACGTAGAGGTGAGACATTAGCATCAAAACATATTACTAGGTCAACTTCCATGATATCAAGACCTTCTTCACCAATCGATGTGGCTACAATGACATTGTATCCACTAGCTCAAAATTTCTGCAGGGAAACAACGTCAGAATAAATCAAGGGTCATGATAAGCAGCATATGATCACCTCATTACCTCCAGAACAGCCTGCTGAACCTTTTGCGACTGTCCCTTAAGTGATTTTCCTGTAAAAGAACGTCCAATCAACAAATTGTTTGGCAAACCCACAATTTAGAAATCAGACGAATGCACATTCATCTATGAAAATAAAGGGTAAATGTAAGAAAGTTACGTCCATCATTAGAATTTCCCATATTTAAAAGTGGAACTGTAAACTGAAAATTACCAAACTAATGGAGAGGAAATCCTGATACAGAAACCAAGCATGAATACAGTAATTAGAAGTCAACAAGTCCAAATCCCATGCTGTTTAATAGTGTGAAAATCTAACGTTTGCCTTCTTTCATTTCTTCACGTGTTCATGATTCTGTATTATGAAGATACTAGATTACAATCTAAATTTGTTACTTGTTTGAGTGGCAGGACTGCTAATGTCAAATGGAAACTAAAACTTTCCAACAATTGCATTTCAAAAAAATATTTGATCCTATCCTCCCCTTTAATCATATCAAAAATGAATTCTGCTGATTTTGTGACAGTTATGAAACCTGTAACCTAGATTGTAACTGTAGTAAACACATGTAACTCCTAATAAGCTGTTCGTCACTACCCAAATATAAATCCTACTTCTCAAAGGAAAAATGGCTATGTCAATCATTCAATAGAGAGAACAGAAGGAGAGGCTATCTTTTTAATCCAGGTTATTCTCCATATAACTCTTATTATCCTTCAAGTACGTGGAGTTCCTAAAAGCATTTTCGATGGAGAACCAACATATCCGCAATGGAAGAACACTCCAGAGAGTGCATGCAATAACAGTACTTGAAGTTGGCCTTGATGGTACGAAATTGGCATAAAGTGATGGCTGTTGTGCAGCAGTGCTAGTAGCATATATCCAAAAATGTTGCTGACTTAGATCAATTTAGACTCTAAAATAGACTAAGGTTTCTTAACCGGAGGAGATCCATGATGAATCCTGACACTTATAGCTTTAAAATTTAAGGCAGTATCGCAAAACTGACTGCTTGATATCTCCACCTCAACAAGCTATGCTTTTTGCATTTGCATTGCAACACATCCATGTCCATGCGTCGTTATTTCCATTGTTAAGTGATTTCTCAATGTATTATGGAGTGGACTTGATCGTAAATCTTAATACTCATGTTCATCCGACAGCTACTTCTGAGAAAAGTCACCTCATAATTTTAAAAATGACAAAGTGATTGCTAAGAATAAAGACATGGATCTCTCAAAGACAAATAATTCCTAGAAATCTCACGGTGGCAAAGTAATAAATTCTTAGTGAAAAATAAACCTGAACTTTGACCAACAAATTGTGCTGCTTTGACTATATCCCCAATGATTGACAATGCATCCATAATGTCCCTGAATCAAGTATAAATAAGAGTCGCAGCAAAAGAAGTCCCCTCAAAAAATGCAATGAAGTAATTTCAAGAGATATTGCAACAAGCAACAATAGGTCCATATAATGACATTTTACCTGACGCTTCCCCTAAAGTTTGAGAAAATGATAACCCTCGACCGTTGAGGATAATTTTTTTCTGCTGACAAAAATAGGCATCAGATTGAATCCCAGAATGTAAGATCCATAATACCGGAAATCCAACTAAGAAATCTGTCCATCATCAGATTAGATGAAAGATATCGAAAAAGAACATTCCTAGGTTATAAGGTCTGTTGTAAGCTAACAAGCTGCCTGTGCCATCTGCTCAGACAAGCTACAGCAATAGCACCAGTTTCCGTAACTATTCTATAGTTTGGTCATCACATTTGTCAAATAATAAACAATCTCTTTTATTATCAAGCAATTAATCAATTAAAATTTTATGATGAATTATAGATGATAGCTGAAGCTAGACAACTAACTGCTATGTAGAAATGCTTCTAGTTTCCATTCACTATTTGTCATAAACAATTATCTTCACGTAGCCTATGGTTTCAGCAAAGACAACTGGAACTCAAACTGACATTACTGAACAATCCTGTTAAACTTTGTATGATTTCTTCTTGGCATATGTTCCTACCAAGGCCATATTTTTTATGGTAAGATGACATGATAGCACTACATATCCAAATGAACTTTCAGAGTACATCAATAATGACAACTTAAGAGTAATATAGCTAGGAGATTTGGTCTAAATGTAATTCAAAAAAATTGGAGATGTAAATACCAATTTGTAGCTCTTCAATGTTGCTTTGACTGACAAACGGTAGTTACAAGCAGGAGCAAAGAAAAGGAAAAAAAACCAATAGTGATATTTAACTCTCTAAAACTTTCTGGTTGCATGACTATCCTGAATCAGTAGTTTATTTACATTCACTCTATGCAGATTCAAAAACCAAAAACTAAAATTCTAGATATCAGGAAGGATCTACCAATAACACAAGCAACAAATATCTGGCACATCACACGTATATAGGCTGTATAATCAACAACTTGCTAATTTAAAGAATACCGTGAACTTATGGAAGTCTGCAATGACGAAACAAGCGATTCCCTCCCCCCCGGGAAAAATCTTGAAACCCCACGGACACAAGCAATTCAACAGCTCGGTGGAGCGAAGCAGCGAGATTACGTCGGGCTTCGACTTGACGGGTTGGCCTAAGATCATGTATCCAGAAGTGGGCTCATCTTCGAATTTGCCAAGAACGGAAAAACTGGACAAGGGTAGAGAGAGAGACAGTCGCAATTTCACTTCTCGCGTTGCTGCGCTTAGAATCAGAAGCAATAAACCAGTGAACTTCTGATCGCAGATTTAGGCCAAGCTTTCTCCCCAAAACAAAGATGCGAACATAAAAACTCGGGAAATAAAATCGAACCTGACATGCGGTCGCAGATTTAGGGCTTCTCGAGGGACTGCTTCGAGCAGGGCGGAGCGATTGCTTCTCGGTCGCGAGTCGGGGGACGGAGAGAGGCGAGCGAAATCGGCCATCGAGTGGAGAGAGAAAGGCCGTCGTCGGGAGGGAGCGACGGTCGTCGAAGGAACCGCTAGACCGTAGTCGGGAGATGGCGTCGAGCGTCGGAGGAGGAGGAAGAGAGAGAAGGTAAAGAGGAGAGACAAGACAGAGGAGAGAGAATGCCAAGCTTTTTCCGCCCGAGCGTTGTGTTGAACTGGAACGACTTGGGAGAGAAGAGAGAGCCGACGTGGACTTGCCAGCGGACAGGTGTCGACGCGTGAATGGATCAGAGCACGGATTTTTTTTTTTTTTGTTGATCGAACAGAGCACGGATTTTGAATGGCTCAAAAGGCTACCTACCTGGCTACCAGCCAAACACAAAACCGAACCCAATCCTCCACGATCCGGCCTGCTCCTTTGCTCTTTTGCTCTTTTTTGCCTTGGTTGCTCCTCCCCATCCCACTTTACTTAAATAGAGGTCCTTTTTTTTTTTTTTTTTTTTTTTTTTTTTTTTTTTTTTTATCTCTTCAAATTCCCGAATCTCCTCTCCCTCTCCCTAAATCCTCTCCATGTCGCTACAAACCCCTCTCTGAATTTTCTTTTCTCCCGTCATTTCCTACTCTTACTCTTCTTGAATGCCCAGTTATAAAAACCCCTTCTTTCGCTCGACCCTCTTCTCTTCCAGTCTCACCGGCTCTCCCACTCTGTTCCTCCGTGCCTCCGGCTAATTCCCATTTAATAAAAGACCACCATGGACTGATCAACCCGAGTGAAAAAGCTGCTGTTTTGAGACCTTCTGAATCGGTGAAACGACCGACCATGAGTCACCCTTCGACCGTCCGTCAAGAACCCGGCGTTCTCTCTGATTTGGTGTCCCAGTTGGGTCACTTCGCGCTCAACTCGAACTCCCGCACCTTGAATTCTGAAGGGTACTCCTCGTTTTTGTCTAACTATCTCTACTTTGACGGTTCAATCGGTCTTAAGAGGCCGAAGTTTTGTTCTTCCTTGAGTTTGAGCACCAGAGGCAGTGCTTCGGGCATTCGCCGGCTCCTAAGCGACTTCAATGAGGCTGTTAGGTTCCATTGTGAGAGAATACCAATTGGGTTCGCTTCTGTTCGGCTTGATTCGGGAAACGGTAATGGTGATAGTAGTATTAATAATGGGGATAGCGATAATGGGTTGAGAGATGATGCCTGTGGTGTCTTGGTGGATGATGGGGTACATGTCAATGGCGTTGAGGCTGATACCCCAAAGAAAGTTCTCATTTTAATGAGTGATACGGGCGGTGGCCATCGGGCTTCTGCAGAGGCTATCAAGGCAGCTTTTCACGAAGAATTCGGGGATGATTACCAGGTCAGTTTCGGTGGATTAACTCTTAGGACTTAGTTTCGTTATTCAGATTTTGCTTGGTTGCCGAGGGATCATGAACAATGCCTTTGCCTGATCAACTTCTTGTTTGTCCTAAATAAGCGGGTGTAAAGCTAATGCACTCTTCTGGCTCATATTGTCATGACAGGAAAAAGGTTACAACCATGTCAAGTGTATTCCTGTTAATGTTAAATTTAATTCTACTTGCAAAGATTGTCTCATTTTATTTGGATTAAGTTCTTACACGGGAAGTGTTGATAGAAATGAATGGCTAATGAATCATGGGAGTTTAGCATATGCATGAGATTCATTTTGTTGAATTATGGTAGTTGCTGAAGTAATGTAAAGTAAGGTTGACGTGATTCTAGATTGTTGAGTCTCCAAGTATGAGGTCTAAAATCAACTATAGACTTTGGCTAATGCTCAACAAGGTGGCAGGCACTTCGTATATCTGATGAATATGAAAGAAATAAAGATCCTTTTGTGACAACAAAAGCTGCATGTGGGATTTAAGTCAAAAGTGGACAAAAGTTTTTACGGGTTTCTTCTCTCTTCATATCCACAATCTTTTACCAGCTTGTGAATTTGCTGATCAAATTAATTTTTAGGGAAATTGATGTGTGTTGCAAATGGCAGATTAGTTGACCAAATATGTCATGTTCTAAAGAGTTCTCATTACAGGTATTTGTCACTGATTTGTGGTCAGACCATACACCTTGGCCATTTAACCAGTTGCCTAGAAGCTATAACTTCTTGGTGAAACACGGGCCCCTGTGGAAGATGACCTATTATGCAAGTGCTCCAAGAATTGTTCATCAATCAAACTTTGCTGCAACTTCAACCTTTATAGCTCGGTGAGCTTCTGTCATAGGCATGTCCTGCCAATATTCCCCTTATCAACTTTATCTCGCTTAATCTCTTTCATATGTGCTAACACTTACTCTTGCTGAGCCTTTGGTCCCTCTACTACTAGGCATCTGCAGATATTGTTCATACTCAGTGAAAGCCCATATCTGGATGTACTAGGAGTAGAACTAGTAACTATGGCCTTGCAAGCTTTTGCTTTTGTGGAAGTACCTCAATTTTTTTTTGGGTGTATTTTCTGCAAAATTCATGTACAGGCACACTGTCATATATAAATGGCATTCATTTAGCAGAATTTATTTTGTCATTGATTCTCCTAGTCCTACTCTTTTGCTTCATAGAAGTAAGGCATCATGGTTCTCCTATAGCCACTTCTCACCAATTTCACCTGAGTTGTTTATGCAAGATGCATTATAAGTTGAATTTTAACACTGCATTTTTTAGCAAGAGTAGAAAAGATTTTATCCCAATTAGCACTAGTTTATATGGGTAACTTCACAGGATAATCCATGTTGTATATTTATATTTGAAAGAAAGAGTTTGATCTCCTTTCTTTTCCCATGATACAATTCTCTTTAAGCTGACCCCTTTTCTCGTCCATACAGTTAGCAATACTTTCTAGCCATGGTACAAGTCCCTCTATGGACAGTAGCAGGTTAAGTCTCCTCATTCCCACTGAAAGTCACAGCCCTGGTGTAATAATAAGTCCTACTGTAAGCCATTGGCCGGCCTGTAGGAGTTGTGTTGGACAATGGGAGGATCCTTTCTTATCAATCTATTAATTTTGACCATCCTTCTTTTTGCAATAAGTTACTTCAGCTGATGGTGGAGCTCTTCACTATCCTTTAAATCTAACTCTTCTGGTTTGAAGAATTAAAGATGACAAGCTTAGTTACTTTTAGAGCATGTCCTGTCAATTGATAGAATCATTTACTCCAATTAATTTGAGTATGTGGCTGAATTATGGTAACCAAAGGCAAATCTCCAAATCACTTCTCACAAATGAGGAGCCCTATCTGGCTTGGAATGTGAAGGGCAACCTGTTCAAACTCACTTAAAGAAGAGAAGTAAGATAATCAGATGTGCTTGGTGACCAAGCAGTTATGTTTTACGACAAAGCATTCACGCATAATGTTACAAGAGTGTTTCTATTGATTTAATTATGTGGTCTTTTGTGGCTATGTCTTGACAATGATGAATACTCATCTTATTCTGTTGCTTATTCGCAGAGAGGTTGCCAAAGGACTAATGAAGTACCAACCTGACATTATTATTAGTGTACATCCTCTTATGCAACACGTTCCGCTTCGTATTCTAAGGGCAAAGGGTCTTCTAAAGAAGATTGTTTTTACCACAGTTGTCACAGATTTAAGCACTTGCCATCCTACATGGTCTGTCAAATGTTGTTGCTCTTGTTAATACAGATTCTCATGGTGGTTCTGATTTGGATTTCTCTATTGCCAGGTTTCATAAGCTTGTGACTAGGTGTTACTGCCCTTCAGCAGAGGTAGCAAAGAGGGCCTTAAAAGCTGGATTGCAGCCTTCACAGATTAAGGTGTATGGCCTTCCTGTGAGACCTTCATTCGTTAAGCCTGTCAGGCCAAAGGTTGGTGACCTGGTTCCATATGTTAACTGCCTTATCTCCTTGACAGATTTAAGGCATTTTTGGCTGTATCTGTAATTATATTCTGGATCTGGATTGTGTCCTAAAAAATTTATGTTGGCATTTAAATATTTTAGGAACATTCATTTATGAATGTGCCCCAGCTTTTGTTGACAGTAGCGTGGAGTCTTGAACTTTAGTTATATTCTATTTTTTCTTTTAAACTATGATTAATCAATTGAAATTGGGTTGAGTACATGGCTTTTTTATTAAACCGCTTCACTACAATTTTGATTCCTGTGGAAGATCCATGTGCCTTAAGCTCAATATTTTCATTTTTAACGATAGGATGAACTAAGGAGAGAACTGGGTATGGATGAGGATCTTCCAGTTGTCTTGTTGATGGGAGGAGGAGAAGGAATGGGTC
The DNA here is from genome assembly GCA_014182555.1 of Eucalyptus erythrocorys. NCBI lineage: Eukaryota > Viridiplantae > Streptophyta > Magnoliopsida > Myrtales > Myrtaceae > Eucalyptus > Eucalyptus erythrocorys. The sequence continues at coordinate 35,565,406 of CM024602.1, forward strand.
CAATTGAAGCCACTGCTCGTGCACTAGGGGATGCATTGTATGATGAGCATCTTATGAGGCCAATTGGTCAGATCCTCATCATTTGTGGCCGCAACAAAAAGCTCCCCAATAGATTGCTTTCAATTGATTGGAAGATTCCTGTGCAGGTATCTGATGTGTCTATCCTTCAAGTCACTACTAGAGCCCTGATCACATCTGCCTTTGTCAATGTGTTGCTTACTGCGTACAATTGAAACGAAGATACTAGCATAGCATATTTTTACCACCATTTTTCATGCTTGTAGCCATAATTCTATCAGGCAAATGAACCTCGCATGCTATGATTATTTTTAACTTTTCAAGTGTAAATTTGAAATGAAGGAAAACTGGGTTTGATTTTCTAATAACGTCCCTTGGATTTGACATATTTCTATGTCCTTCTATAAGCTTAATTTTACATTTTTCTTGCCCTCTACCCTTTTTATATGCTACCAGTGGTTCCTTTTCTTCAATGTTAAAATGACTTCATTGCAATGCTTAATGCAGAAGGTCAAGTAATAGGATTGTTGGAAATGAAAGAAACGTGAATTAACTGGCAGGCTTCTTTTCTTCCGTGCATTTATGCATTATGTGCTAAAGAAATTGCTTAATTATTCAGGTGAAGGGGTTTGTCACCAAAATGGAGGAATGCATGGGTGCTTGTGATTGCATCATTACAAAGGTAAACCTATCAAGACCATTGAATGTGTGATTCTCTTATTGTATGTTAACTGTCTACTGATAAGTCTCTTTTCAGGCGGGCCCTGGGACCATTGCAGAGGCGATGATTCGAGGTCTTCCTATCATTCTTAATGATTATATAGCAGGGCAGGTAATTCTTGGCTTGAAGTAAAATGTTCTTTTTCCCTATTCATTTCAGTATCTTTTTGAAGTATCCTCATTTTGGAATCGATTGTGCATCTTGTGGGTGATTTGAGTCACACTCAATTGTCCTGTCAAAGAAACTTACTTCACAGCATAGGAGCAGCATTTCTGTATAGACAAATGAATCATCAAAGTGAATGCTGAAACTTTCTTCCGAAAAATCGTTGTTCAGATATAAAGTTAGAAAGTGAATATGTAAGTTTTCTAAATACATGCAAGGATCTCCCGACTTTGTTATGTTGTCCGTGGATATTTGACGTAATTATGAATAAATGACTGGAGGTTGTGAAGTGGCATAGATGCTGATTGGACAACATGACTGTTATATTTTGTACCTCTTTTCTAGGGCCTCTCTGTGTTGATCAACTTTGAGACAGAAAATTATGCTTTTTCTTTTTTCTGTCAGAATAGAAACTATGCTTTACGGAGTTGAATATCAAGTGCTCGAAGAAAGCTATATTCAGAAAATTAGTGCCGCCAAAACCATACTGCTGTGATTTTTATCTGATGACAAAGATGAGAATGCTGTCTGAGTAAAGGAATTACTGAAAAATGAATGTGTGGGCACTTCCTACTGCCTAGGGAATTGGAAGTAGCTCCGACTGGGATTAGATTGAGAGGGCATGCTAGGTGGTTGCCTTTTGCGAGGGAATGACTGAGAAACGCTCATGAACGTGGTGGGGCATTGTGGAGGACCAAATGGTCTTGATGATCTGAAGGCTCCTGGTTTTCCATGAAAACCCAGCTTAATTTTTTTTTCTTGTTGGGGTTCCAAACCCAGTTTATATGTTGCCATTGCAGAATGTGTGAATTTTTTTAAATCCATTTCCCTGTGAGCGTATCTCCATGGCACTTTCTTAATGATTGCTGGTTGAATTCTGAAAACCTCTCCACCCAATCTTTTACTTGGTTGATGACAGGAAGTGGGAAATGTGCCGTATGTGGTGGAAAATGGATTTGGGAAGTTCTCGAAATCACCAAAAGAGATAGCCAACATCGTCGCAGATTGGTTCGGCCCAAAAGCAGATGAGCTCAAGGCCATGTCACAAAATGCACTGAAGCTGGCTAGGCCTGATGCTGTGTTTAAGATCGTTCATGATCTCGATGAGTTGGTCAAGCAAAGAAGCTTCGTACCTCAGTACAACACGACATAGCTTGATCTCCTGGACCGAGTTCAAAGTGGGACGGTTTGATGGGAAACATGGGCGAAAGGCTTTTTGATAATGTAGATTTTTGCCACAATACTGATTCATTGTAACAGTAGTAGAGTCTCATGTTCATAGCCGAATCATACGCCTTGTAATCCTTAAGGGAGGAGTGAGTTATCCTCCTACCAATAAAAAGCAAAAAGCATTGGATACATGCAATAGACAGTGCAGCAAGAACCCAATTGTACTGCCAAGTTAATTCAATATAGCGGATTTCCATCTTAACTGGAGGCAGATCTCTCACTCAATGCTGAGAACTAAAGGAGAAGAAGTAAGAAAATCTTTCTGTTTTGACTAGGTGAACATTTCAACTCTTTTAAGGTTTGACTAGGTGAACATTTCAACTCTTTTAAGTTATCCTCCCTCGATCAGGTAGGCACCCCCCCGCAATTGAGCGCTCACGCGTTCCTAATTCGTCCGGTTTGGGCACCGAATTCGCGTGTTTTCTTTGTTCTTTTTCAATCAATTCCCCCTTTCTTTTCTATTTGCCTTTTGTTCGCAGGATGATTCTGCGGCCTCCCGACAGAAGAAGGACGCCGAGGCTAATTGGAAAACTCAGGTACCTCCTCTTTTTCACTTCCGGAGCTGCTATTACGAGTCGTGTGGATCTTCGGATCTTGACATTGCATAAGAAGGATGTCGTTTTGACCACTATTTCAGGTGTGAGTGTTGAGATTCAGTTCTGAGGACTGTGCGTATAGATTTCGGCCGTTCTTTTTCTCAGTTTAAGCATCAGGATATAGAAAAAAAGACCATATTTTGTAAATAGAAAGTGGATATAGTTTAGTCTTAGACAAATTATTCAAGCAAAAGGTTGGTTTTTTATTATCTTTGGGTTTTCTCGGCATCAGGATATAGAAAAAAAAAATCATATTTTGGAAATAAAAAGTCGACATAATATAGTCTTACACAAATTAATCAAACAAAAGATCGGTCTTCATTTTTTTGGGGGGCTGGTTGGGGGTTTGTAATTTAATGTGGGGGAGGAGTTGTGATCCAAGCATTAGATGATCTAAGCTGTAAATTGTGCTGCTGTGATTTGTGAACAGAAAGCATGGGAGGTGGCGCAGGTCCCATTCAAGAATTTGATGATGATGGGATTCATGATGTGGATGTCTGGAAGCACCGTCCATCTCTTTAGCATTGGTATCACGTTTTCAGCCCTTTGGCAGCCATTAAGCGCTCTTCAGGCAGTTGGAAAGGGTGAGCTTATTACTGACCAGGAATGATTCGCTCCTTATTGGTTAGCTCGAAGCATGCTCTTGGGTCTACATTATGACGTTATATCTTTATTAATCTTAGACAAGAATACTCCTAATCCAAATGGAAACTAGTATTAATCCTATGTATTTGTCCTCTTCTTCTTTTTTAGTTTCCATGTATGTGAATCCGGTTAGTATGTGCCACGTAGATAGCTTGGCATGTGCTTTTTTAATGGCTTCAAGTACTCTGTTACATTTGCCACTGTAATTTATTGTCTTTGTGGAAAGAAGTACTAAATGTGCACAAGTCTCAAGTAACAGATTGGGCTAAACATTTGTTTGTTTGCATTGACTCGGGGATGCATTGACTATCAAACATGATTAACTGATGCCTTAACATCTGAATGGCCCAGCAGGATGTGCAAGTAATGAATCTTGCATAAGTTCTGCTCAAGTCTTTTCTTTTCTTTTTAGTTTGTGTCAAACTTGTATTGTCTGCTTGAATATGTGTTTGGTATATGGTCAAAACATACAACAATAGCCTTTAAATTGACTGTGTAAGGTTTCAATCGCATGCTAAGTTAGAGATGCGACATCATCACAAAGGTCAACTTCTTGCGAGTTGCTGATTTGGTTTTCTGACTACTAAATGTGTTGCGATTTTATCCTGGCAATGCTACCATCGCTTAATTAAATGGAGCTCTGGTAATATTTTTACGAGACATAATAGTAATCAATGGTAGCAAGTCAATCAGGTGCCTGAGAACATCTGGTGGGGCTCATCTACCCTTGCATCGATATTGTGAAGTGTATTGCCTTTGTAATCATAAAAATTGAGGAGGGAACCACCCCCCCCTTTTCTCTTTTTCCGTCTTCTGATTCAGTTGCTTTTATGGGGTTGCAAAGGGTTGCCAGATGGGCATGAATCCAGTAGGTGAATTAGTTGTGATACAAGGTCAAGCTACTAAAAATATGGGTATCAATTGCCACGTGGATATTTATTTGGGAGTTGCTGCTTGAGTACATGAATGGTTAGTGAAACTATTTCGAAAGTGGATTGTTGGATGGACTGTTTGCAACGGACCTTAATTTTCTCAACTCATTCTGGTTGTTGTGTTTTATTTTAGTTGGTTATCATACTCAGGAAAGTTCACTTTTTGTCACTTTGGCAGTTTTTGAGCCATACAAGGACAATAAGGTTGAGCTTCTTGCACCAAAGTTACTCTATATAGCCCTTAATCTGGGAGGTTTAGCACTTGGTGTTTGGAAGGTGAGATGCTTAGATTAGGGACTTCTTCTGCTGTACCCACAGAAGCATTTCTTGAGGAGGGTCCTTCTTTCTTGGCCCTGCAGATGTGGAGAACAGTAAGATCTGGGGCATGTTTCCTTGTGCTAATTTGTTTCTTCTTTGCAGCTTAATACACTTGGCCTACTTCCTACACATGCATCAGATTGGGTCTCATCCTTACCTCCAGCACAGGTTTGGTTCCACTAATTCTGCACTTGCTTAGGAAACTGTGACTGAAAATTTCATTTTGGATGAACCTTTGTACTGTATTGTCTTCTCAACAAAAGTGTATTGTTCATAGGAAGTCAGTGGCAGAGATATCAGTATGAATCATAGAAGTTTGAAAATGTTTAGCTTATAATTGATTTCCTTCCTGTAAGGAATTTTGCATAACATTAATTGTTACGTACCAGTGTAGTAGGAATCATGGGATCATAGAGGCAGCCTTAGCTGTAAAATGAAGTGTTGTAATTTCAGGGAGGTGTTGGGCAACACATCTGCATTAGCTTACATATGTTTTGTAGGAAGCTGTGTTGCCCAGCCTTTAGATATTTCAATTTTAGAACGTGTCTCATCATACATACAAGTTATGTCAATTCATGGCATTGCTTCAGTCTACCACAACCTTGCTATACCAAGTAAACACTAGTAGGATAGGACTTGGGTTTTTTTCCCCAGAATGTTGGGGCTTGAATACCCTGAAAACTGGCTTTTGCAGCCTTAGCTTGTTAATCTACTTATTTATGTTGCCATGAATTTATTGCTCAACATAGACGGCCAAAGGGAATGTTAATTTCCTGCACGATATGCCTTTTCTTTTTGGCCACTACATGGTATTAATCTTTGATGAAGGCTAATGTGAAAAAGGTTTTGCGTATTTTAGGAGGTCGAATACTCAGGTGGGGGGCATTCCATTATATTAACGCAACAAGGTCTACAATTTCCAGATTGATCTCCTAGTAGGGAAGTGCTGGAATGAATTTTTCTCTGTTACCCATTTCGTTATCCTTGGATACGGTGCTGTCAGAGTGGTTCTGTCTTGTTCGATCATCTACCGAGGTCTTGTCAGCATCGCTGTAGTTGTCGAGTAAACTAGTTGGATGGTGACTGATGCTAAATTTAGTTCCCCAGTTAATGCTACTTTTGCATCAAGAAGGCACCATCTGAAAATGATGGTTCATCAACTGTTTCATCTATTATCACTCTTAAGACTGCTTTTTTGTCAGGATGGTTTAGCTCTGATCGGGCCTTGTGCCATTACTATAGTTTATCAAGCATCCATCAGATTCTTATTTCCTTATATGACAGATGATTGATCTTATAGTAAGCACGATATATGGGCTAAGCAAAAGCAATTACCAGTATGTATGTATGTATGTATGTATGTATGTATGTATGTATGCATTTTGTGACTGGTATTAGGCAGATGCCGATCACGAGGGCTTAGGATTTCTGGCAATAGAGTTCCAATAAGCCCAAATTAGGCGGAGAGTAAATCCCCAATGTGGTAAATTTTCTGGCATAACCCAAATTAATTTTTATTGAAGGCTTGGTGTTCTCTTAAATCAGTCTGTTGGAATGAAAAAAATAAAAGAGAAAGTGGTGGACTTTTCTACTTATGTGAGAAAAATGAAATCTGATTTTAAATGGGTTGAATCATGAAGGAAGTTCCAAAATGTGGGAATTAAATGATCCCTACACTGGGCCTAGTTCGAATAATTGAAATTCTAGCGTTCAAGCGCACATAACAGGGACCTTAGGAGGAAATTATTAAAAAATTCTTCAACATATTATATTCGTATAGATTCAACCATAAATTTTATTAATTTAGTCCTAAAATTTGAAATAATTTTTTAATTTAATCCGACCAATTTTAATTGAAAATTACTCACATGCATACCAATTTGACTGGGCCGTTGTTAATATAGATAATTTTATAATTAAAAATAAATCTAATTTTTTATTCTCTTTCTTCTGATTTCTTTTTATTCCTTTGTTTCTTCAACGCCTAGCAAGGTCTTCTCCTTGGATAGTTGAGTAAAGACCTCAATCAAAATCAAGCCAGCGCTTCTTGGGTCTTGGCTCCATAAAGTTAGCATCCTGATGAGGCTCGGGTTTTATGAATTCCTTTCTCACTAGATCTGCACAAAATTGATTTGTCACATACTCATTAGCATAACAATTATAAAGAGCTGTCTCTCCCTTCGGGCGGGAAACAGAATTACTCACATCGTTGGTGTATACATTATAACAATGGCAAAAGTAGTTTCCTCAGTCAATTGAAAGTACTTTCTCATATTCAAATTCAAAAATTTTGAAGATACGCCGCAAGTTACAACGGTAACTTCCAGACAATACTTTGTACATATACATCACTTTATCATGAAGGTTTGCTGGTAAAATTTAGAATACTCAATGAAAAGTTAACTATGAACATTGATGTGAAGCAAATGTCCAGTCGTCAAACTACAGAATACAGGCCCGGTCATGATATCATTTCCCCTCTCTTTGGGCCGACGAACCTTCGTAATCAATGTGTATAGGAGGAACTGCAGCTTGAAATCCATTACTGCTGATATCTGGCGCCCAAGGATAAGGATGCCAGGAGTGAACTACTTCACAGAGAACTTAAGTTAGCAGATATTCATGATCTTCATGACTATTCATCCTCAGTTTCAACATTGTCTTCTGCATGCTCTTCTAATTCATCAATATCATCAATAGGAATTTCTTCACTATCAGCGCCCAAAGAACCTACGACATATAAACAACAAATTTAGATTTACTAAGAGTCACAGTAAAGCGTGGCCTAGGTTATGTACACTGAGACTGAGTCCATATAAATTAAAATATGTCTCTCCCTCTTGGCAAACAGAGCACAAAATGGTATAAACACATAAGATAGAGCATGCTTGCCTCGGTAGATCATTGAAGCAGGACTGCTGATTGGATCCCTCGATTCTGACGTGAGATCAAGAAGATAAGGAAGTTCCAGTAGCTGCAATAAAGATTCCGTCTGAGGATTTCGAGGCAATGCTGCAGCAGAACATGAATATGATCAATGGCAAGGGTCAGCATAATCTATGAAAGCTTGATCACATTTGCTAGTGTAAAATCAATTTATACCCTTTAAATGGTGGTCATCGGAGAAAACAATAGACTACAGGTCAGAGTCAAAAGATCACTGGGGCTTATTCACACGAGGAAATACGGCTGCGATACGACCAAATCAATAGCATATATGAAGTAATCTATTTTCATGCATTTGAAAAACGTAACAACCACTGCCAAAAATTCTCAGCCATTGCACTTAGCATATGTATATCAGGATTCCCTTAACCCTCATGAAGACATCTTTGCTGAAGCCAAGACATTCCTTAACTTTCAGAAGAAACTACCGTTCTGCAATCAAAACATCCTGAACCAAGCATATCTCCATGGAAATTTCATATATCAATGATAACAGCTCACTCTAAAGGTGTAAAGTAACGCTCAACATGACAGATTATTTACAAATCAAGTGGCATTAACTCAAGGTTCCGATGTCAAATCATAAGCCAATAACCCTGCTAAAAATTTTTGTTCAGGCAATTCTCCAACACAATCTGATTGCATTCAGACTGAGCTAGCACATAAAAGCAAATGGAAGGATATTCTTACTGTGAGCTAAAGTTGAGAAATCAAAGAGAAGTCATATTGATGACCTCAGAACTCCTACCTGGAGAACCATTAGGAGAGGATTGAGATGGATTGTAACATGGAACTGTCCTTTCAAATTCAAAAGGTCGAGCACCTCTTTCTTGAAGTCTGCTCCTGACCAATTGTCGACATTCTTGCACATCAAGTTGAATGGCCCTGTAATAGTGAAGTAAATGATTCACCAGCTAGTCATTACACAGAGAACAGTGCTTGCCCACATGGAGGGGCTATGTAAAGAAATTGCAAAAAGAAAACATTCACGAACCCAAAATCTGCACTTTTAGTGGTCAAAGGGAAGACAGAATGGAACTTCCGCGTTATTGCTAGCCATTCCTCATCATACAAAATCTCATGTGGTCCTGGCTCTGATTCAATATCAACAATCTAATAACACCAGCAAAATCAGCTTCCAATTTGTTAAAGCTGGTCAAAGACTAGATCATACCTGTAAAAACTTGCGGTCTGGTAGGCACTTATCCAGTGCAAGAAAATTGGTCACCGGGCCACCTTCACCGTGTTCAACGGAAGCAGCAAATTGGCAGTGTAGATGGGCAGAAAACCAATAAGCTGGTTTTAGCTCCCCCAGCAGTTGAGCTGCAGCCTTATTTCCAAGAGTCCTTTGAAAAATCTGGAAAGCAATTCTCGAGCATGAGTTAAGCAATTCTCCAGACAGAAAGAGAGAGGGAAGGAGGGAGGGAGGGAGGGAGAGTAATCCTCAAGGCATTTTAAATTTTGATGGCATCACTATGAAAATGTCTTGGTACCTCTTTCTCAAAAAATGGCTTCTGCTGAATGGGTTTTTTAGAGTTTCCATAGTCAGGTATTCCAAGAGGCCAATCATGGGAAAGAAAAATGTCGATTGGTTCCTCAACTTGCATAAGTTTGTACACATCATATTCACGAACGTGGTAAACAGACCTGATGGTTTCCTCGTTATAAGGGGGCCTCTCATAGTGTCCTGTTCACAAAACACTAATTTGGTTCAATTGTAAAGGGCAATTGGATGTTTATGGGTTTATGGGTACAAATCCATACTATATGAAGCATTATTAAAACTCTGCATTCAAATGCCTACTTCATTTGAAAAGCAGACGCAGTTCATGACCAAGATTAGTCACATGAGCAAACAAGTGGCTCCTGCACTAATCTGTCATCTGGTCTCAATTGATTTGGTCGAAGAAAAACTGACCTAAACGATAATGACGAGCATTATAAATTCCAGAGAGTCCACCAATATGGATGTTCCCAAACTTGACCACCCCAGCAAACCCCAAGAAGTATATGTTAGGTGCTGCCTATCCTCCATAGTACCTAGCATACAACAAACCCACTAAAAATATAGCCTGGAAGTGAAGGAGTGAAACCATCAAGTCAATCAGCGCAACAAATACAATCAGCCATACACTTAAAGTTAAATAAAGAAAAGACTAAAGGCCTCCAAACGTAGGAAAGACCAAATATGTCAGTACAGGTGCCACTTTTAGTTGCACCTATAATTAGATAGACAGAGCAACTGAAATGAGCGAGCTTCAATTAATCAAATTCTAAGGGGAACTGCCGCTTCACAACACTTCACACATCGCCAACTTCAAGAAATCAACATTCTCCTATGGAAGATTTAAGGGGTAAAAAGAAGAAAGACACCAAAAACGATCTCATGTCGAAGAAGAAAGATCCACTCACAATTCCCACAAGTAATTGGAAGCTTCATGATTCCCGCCAATGAATATAGTCGGAACAGGCGCGACCTCCTCCCCGGAAAAGTACTTCCAGAATGAGTTCATCGCCCGATACTTCCTGGGCACATTTAAGCTCTCCAAATCTCTCTCATTCCTCACAGCCTGAACATCCACCATCAACATGATATCAAGTCAATCATCTCTTCAGCCAAAAATAAATTCCAACACTTCCATCTTCAAGATTAGAACTTGTGCACGCTAAAAGATAGAAGAAACAACTTTTCTTTCCACGGAGCTAAGCAAAGCAACCGGGCACCAAGTTGACATCACGACAGGACACAAACTGAAAATGCTCGCCTCGCGCGTGTAAGAGAGGATTTTGCTGTGAAAAATGAACTAAAAAAAGGAAATAAAATAAAATAAAATAAAACAGGTTCTTGGGAAGACCCTGAAACCAGACCGGAAGGACAGGGTAAATTCCAGAACCGATAAATTCAAACACTTTCATCTTCAAGAACAGAACTTGTCTACGCTAAAAGAAACCATTTTTTTCCCGCGAAGCTTAAGCAGAGCGGGAATTACGACAGGACACGAACTGAGAATGCTCGAGAGTGTCGAAGCGCTACCTGAAAGTCGCCGCAACAGAGGAGAAGGTCGACCTTGATGCCGCGCTGACGCTCGATGTACTGGAGGGTCTTGTACACGCTGTCGAGGTCTCCATGCATACAGCCTTCGACGGCGGTCTTCATCGCGAACTTCTGACGTCGCCGAGATTCACGGGCAAGTTGGGGGGTTAGGGTTTAAGCTTTGGGATCACCGAATCGCCACCGTCGATGGCCGGGTTTCGGGAGAACGGAAGAAGCATCCGCCGCCGCCGCCGCCCGCCCGGTGGAGATGAAACGGCAGACGAGAGCGAGCTTCTCCTTTGTTGCCGGGATTGGGCTTTTCCTACATCCTCCTTGAGGGACCAATACAAAAGGCCCAAAATGAATTCCAACACATTGTTTTCTGTCTTCTTTTCCATTACAATGTTAATCTGACATCTTCCAATGGTATTGTTGTCCGACCAAAAAAAAAAAAAAAAATCTCGAAAAATGACATAAATAAATCCTCAATTTTGATTCGATATATAATATCACTTTGAATTTTTAATTTGTTTAGTAGGATCCCTAACATTTTAGATATGTATTCAATCTATTTTTTAGATTATATAAAAATATCAGAAGATAACATTTGGTATTTTTATATATTTTAGGGGACATATTGAATAATTACCAAAAATTTAAGATTGCATTTAATAAATTTAAAGTTTAGAGACGACATTACACATTGAGTAAAAGTTCAAGAACCATATCAATCAAATTAAAAAATTCAAGGAAATCCCTTAATGGTTTGTTTAGTGGGCTTGTAATCAAGGGTTGGCATTAGAATAGGACATACAGTTGGTAGATTGGACAGGTGAATGTGTCAAGGCTCTTTGTCCATATCAGTTCCTTTGTGCCTTTACTTGACTTCAAAAGACTAACACGTAATCACCATGATTGGGTTTACAAAATTTTCTTTTTCTACATTTAATTAAATGACGACCCCCCTCAAAACGATAGTTAGTGACCTTCAACATAATATTCCATAATTGATTAAACTCCGCATGATATGGCAATCAAAGTAAGTACAAAAAACAATGACATTTCATCTTTTATTATAGTTTTAATTTTTTCAGTAAATTTGATATTTTTCTTAATAATTGTGTAGGGTAACCATTTTTGTTATATTGCCCTTCTCGAATAAAAGAGAAAGGGTGACAGAGGCAACAGCCAAAAATTTGTGTGGAGGAGAGCAGTGCAACGATCCTCCAAGCAAGTAAAAGACCAACGACCTTTCCTTTCCTGTCCTGTCTTCCTTACTTCTCTCCCTCTTCCCATGGCTCCATCTTCTCATCCTCCTCCTCCTGCTGCTTCTTCTTCACTCCTTCCCTGCCATCCTTCCTCTCTCCACCACTCCCTCCTCCACTCCCGCATCTCCACTCCACGTCCGCGCCCATGTCTCTCCGCCACTTCCACCCCTTACGCCCCACCGCCACCGCCGGTGCTTCCTCTCTCCCCAAGCTCCCTCTCCCCCCGCCGACACCGCCCCTCAAGTCCCATCCTTCGAGACCCGCCTCCAGCTTCAGACTGCATGCGGTCTCGACGGGCTTCAGGGACGCTGCTCCTCCGCTCGAGGACGAGGATGCCAAGGTCCTCGTGGGCCCCGCCAGCGAAGAGGAGCGGAGGGGGGAGAGAGTGGTGGCGGACTACGACTGGACGGAGGAGTGGTACCCTCTCTACCTCGCCAACGACGTCCCCGACGACGCCCCGCTGGGCCTCACCGTGATCGACAAGCAGCTCGTGCTCTACAGGGACGGTGACGGCTTGCTCAGGTGTTACGAAGATCGCTGTCCCCACAGGTAGCGCCGTCTTTCTCAGGGCCTGATCGTATGTTATTCGTGTGGATGTTTGTCATTCTCTGAGCTTGCTTGATGGGAATAATAAAGTTAATCGATTTGGTCTCTCGGAATTCTTTTTTAGCTGAGCAACTTGCTAAAGAGGAGATAAATTTGAGTCTTCTCTCCTTAATATCATGAGAAGAAGGGATGAGTGATGATCATCCATGAGTGGTGTAGCTAGTTTTGAAGCATTTGATTTATTGAGCTAACTCGGATATTCTAGCTATGTTGTGGTTCTTAAAATGTGAAGAGTTTGGGAGGTGAGCTGTTTTAGCGTTCGTCATGGCCTTGGTTTCTCATCTGCTTTGCCTCTCGAGATAGAGCTTTAGCTAATTAAGTGGGGAACAAGCTCCTGCATTTCCTGTCTTTACAATCTAGCTAAGCTAGATTTATAGATTGCTTGAAGATCCTATGTTCATAATAGTTCTAGGAAAGTGTTTCAGGTATAACAGGCTTTAGCGTCAATTTACATCTCCTTATGAGGATAATAGTTTTTACTTAACTTACCTGATCGTTGGTGTTTAAATTCTTTTGACGGGGAATCCCTTCTTCAGGCTGGCAAAGTTATCAGAAGGTCAGCTGATTGATGGGAGGTTGGAATGTTTGTACCATGGTTGGCAGTTCGAGGGCGAGGGAAAATGTGTCAAGATACCTTAGGTTCGTCCTTGCTTATGTTGACCTAGTTCTTTCGTTCCAAGAAATGTATGTACCACACTATCCACTGATGGAAATTGAAAGTAACGTTTCTTTATTAATGTTGCAGCTGCCAGTGGACGCGAAAATTCCGCAATCAGCTTGTGTTAAGACATACGAGGTGAGGGATTCCCAAGGAGTTGTTTGGGTGTGGATGTCTCAGAAGACACCACCAAACTTCAGCAAGATACCTTGGTTCGAGAATTTTGCAAGGCCGGGCTTTCAAGACACTTCAACTACCCACGAGCTTCCTTACGATCATTCCGTACTTCTGGAGAACCTTATGGATCCAGCCCATATCCCCATTTCGCATGATAGAACAGATTGGACAGCGAAAAGGGAAGATGCCCAACCCCTATGTTTCCAAGTAACTGAACGAACGGACAGAGGATTTGCAGGATGGTGGGATAAAGAGAAAGATGAGTCATTGCCTAACTTTTTGCTCTTTGAAGCACCATGTGTTCTTCAAAACAACAGAGAATTCGTCGACAAGAATGGAGTAAAACACTACTTCACTGGTCTATTCCTCTGTAGACCGACTGGACAAGGGAAGTCCATGCTTATTGTGAGGTTTGGAGGGACGATGAGATCTCCTTTGGCTAAAGTCTTCCCTAAATGGTATTTCCACCAGAACGCGAGTAAAGTATTCGAGCAAGATATGGGATTTCTTTCATCACAAAATGAAGTCTTGATAAAAGAAAAGGTTCCCACAAAGCAGCGCTACCTTAACTTGAGGTCCTCAGACACATGGGTAGCGGAGTACAGGAAGTGGATGGACAAAGTAGGGCACAGAATGCCTTATCATTTTGGCACAGCACCATTTCCTTGCCGAAGGAGCCTGCTGTGGTGGAACATGCACCGGCTGGTTTAGTCGCCAGAGCCTCTGCATCGTCACCTGCCAAGGGAGGTATTGGGACAATGCACGCTCCTAATTTGGCCAACAGATACTTCAGGCATGTGATCCATTGCAAAGGATGCAGAAATGTAGTGAAAGCGTTTGAAGCTTGGAAAAATGGGCTCTTTGCTTTGGCTGCTGCTTTGACTGCATTGGCTATTTTAGCGTCTGCTAGACAGTGGAAGGTGATACTCCTGGTAACAGCAACGGCATGCTTCGGTGGAGTTTATGTGTGTTCAACAGCTATTGCTATGAATACTACAAACTTCGTCAGGACTCACAGGAGATTGTGAGTCCTTGATCGTTGCACATTATGTCTCCATTTATTTTAGGATGACAGGAAGTACTTTCGTATAGAATGTAGTTGCTGTAGCAAACTTGTATTTAGTTACTTGAACATGAATGTAATGCTCTTCTTTAGACAATGATACCTTGCCAAGTGTTTGATTATCTGTTCGCTACCGTTATGGCCATGCCATTCGACCCTAATCGGGACTGTCTTCCTTTAGTTACAGTTGACTCGTTAAAGTTCTTTTTTTGGCTGAAGATTGCGGAATGGCATATCACTGTCCGCAAGTTCTGGGGAAAAGGACCTTGTAAGCGAATAGCATCATAATCCTAAAATTATACAATCGGAAATTAAAATAAAGAACTAAATCAACTTCCACCCATCGTTCAATATATGAATTTACACGAAAGCATATTCCGCTTTATGCAACTCCAAATGGTGAAACCTATTCTACCACGAGCCCTATATCCTCCCAAACATACTCGACCCCTACCAGTTCCACAGATTTTACTGGTTCTCTCGACGGATTTTGTGATTATACCATTCAACGGTAGCCAGATCAAGCGTCTCGTCAATTTTACCGCTGCAGAAAGGTGTACACTCATTTAATCATTGGTTTGATGAACGTACTAGAATATAATTGAGAATCATATTCAAGGGGGGAAAAGACAACCCCTCATTAATTCATGAATACAAGCACCATGGGCCCCCTTCAAATCTACATCTTAGAGAGCATGTTACCAAAGTAGTACACGAGAACACGATACCTAATATCAAAACTCCAGCCATTTCTTTTCTTTCTCCTTGGACATAATCGCATGAGATGCAGAAGCGTGAGCTGCTTCAGCCTCAGCCAAAGTTTTGCGGGTTTCAGCCAACTTCCTCATGGCCGCCTCACACACTATCTTGTCGTTCTTGTTCCTAACGACCATCTCCTCAAGCTTCTCCACTCGCATTCGCAATTCTTTCATCTCGTCATCATAAGCAACAAGAGCCTGCCTATCTATTTTCTTCTCCCCAGTCTTGAAGTTGCTGCTTCTTTGCAGACTTACCATTCAACGCCTCCCCATGCATTGCAAGTTGGGTATTGATCAGACTGAAGACATCTGGTCTTCTTTCTTCAGCATCTTTTGCTGCCCGAGCTGCTGCAGCAAACTTCTTCTCCCGTTTCCTTTTTCCACCTCTGCTGCGCTTCTTTGCTTGACTTTCATGATCTTTGTCTTGTTCATCAGACTTCAGGGCATCATCCAGTGATTGTTTTGGCGGAAGGACTTTCACGGGAATGGGTTCAACCATTCCTTGCCCAGATCTGCCTAAACCCATCCCTTCACGATAGCCCATGTTGGCCATCATCTTGGATGCTATGCCACGCGTGTGATTCTCCCACTTAGCAAAGATGGCAGTTTCTGTCTGGACACCCCTCTGATTTGCAGTGATTTCAAGAAATCCCAGACCCTGAGGGTCCTCTTCTTCATAGTCACTAGAGTCAGATTGCTCTGAGCTTGAATCACTCTCTTCTTCATCACCAATTTCCGCATACTCAGATAGCGCTACACAATCAATGCCAAGCTTTGCAGAGCTTCCATCATCCCGGAAAACAACTTGTCCAAGACCACATTCATCATCCCATGATTCAAGCTCAGCTTCTCTCCATACACCAGCTTTACTATCTGACGTTGCCCATATACTGGACCCCACCAATGACTGCTCCCAACTTGTTGGGACAAATTTCTTTAAGGATGACAATGGAACATCTACTCCTGAGAGACACACGAATGTCAGGTAGGAGATGCTAACAAAAAAGATGCTAGAAAGTATCAGGATTGAGATCAGTATCATATTTGGGATAAGATACAGCTACAAGATGAAAAAAAAAAAGGAACTATATATCTTGCCAAAGAAGCAACATGGAAAAACTGTCAGACAAATGCAGATGGCTAGGGTGACAAGAATCTGTAGCAAAGACAAAAGAAATTTATAATTTTTCTGGATCCTTTGCAGGTTGTGTTTGTTCTTTTAGTTGTAACATACCATGTGATAAGCGGCAGCTAGTACCAAACCAACATCGTTGCTGCAGAAAGAACTTGCATATCTGCACTTTGGTGGTCTAGCATTAGTGGTCTCATAATAACTAGTCAAATTTCACACCATAATCGGGAGCTTTTGATCCACTATGTGACACTAAACACGGTCGACCAAACATGACGAATCGTTCTTTTGGCACATCCACCAAAGAACGTGCAAACAATATTTCATCCGAGAGTTGTATTGATAGATCAAAGGAAAACTTATAAAGAAGACACCTAAAAGAGAGAATTATTAATGCAGTTATTAGAATAGTGTCAGGCCCAATAAAAAGACATGCAGATGGCCAATGGGAACTTAAAGATGGGCGTTAATAGAATCTACACCCAGTGCCTAACATCATAATCTTCGCAATGAACAGTTGAGAAGCACTTTAGACATTTCACCAGGATGACGAAGTGGCCCATATTCTCATTCAAATTAACATATTTTCTAATGTTTAGTATGTGATCTGGGCATGATATTCCATTTACCTAACTAGTCTGATTCAAAGTACAACCTGATCCAGACAATACAGGACACGAAAGCACAAAATATTGTGGATGCCCTCACAATAAGTGTTAAAGAAGAGATAGGATAGAATTCATTTTTTCCTGGCGAAATACCACCCAGAATGGCTGAGAATTCCATTTGCACAAAGATCGAAAAAACAGCAGCATACTTTCATGCATAGTAGGAATGAACAAAATCTACAAATAATAAATTATGCATCCCAAAGATTATACAGGTTGTGCAAGAGCTTCAATTAAGGCTAAAGCTCTCTGTCTAATTTATCCATACTTGCTTACATGGAAGTTTGCTTCGCTTTATTCTTCACAATCAATTAGTTGGTTTCATTTGATCCAAGTAAGAAAAATGTTTCAGTGAACACTTGCAAAAGAACTTTCCACATAAGACAATCAGAGGCTAGGTTAAGAATCCCCTGTTGCTTTCATACCGTGGCCAGCAATAGTAGTTGATCAGCTTTAATTATCTCAGAGAGGAAGATCCTACAATATCGTTCTAACATCCTACCAGTGTACATTAGGGCAATGGCAGATTGGCCAAACTAAAATTACTATCAGGATCTCAATCAAGGACTAAATTAGCGACATGAACTACTAACCGTATTTTCTTCAGTTGTCCTGAAGGGAACATAATACATAAGCCTATGCTTATAGTAATGGGGGAGAAAAGAAAGAAAGCTGCACTGACCAGCATATTTTCAGTTGTCGGCATGAGGAAAGAGATTTTAGCCAACTGTGAGCCCTCCAATCCAACTATCTGACCATTATACCAGTGACCATCACTGTGGCGAAATCGACATTTTGACCCAATGGAGTACGTTTGCTCCTCCAGAGGCTCAGCTTCAACATCATTTGGATCCAAAGACTCCACCTTAACAACCTCAACAGCAGAATCTGACTTCTGTACCACTGAGTCAACTTCCCGTAACAAATGTGCACGCTTAAGGTGAAAAAGCCCTCCCTCCACATCTCTTATTGCAGAAACCAGCTCTTCATGAACCTGCAGAAGTAGAGTATATCGGAACCCAAAGGAGCCAAAAAAAAAAAAAAAAAAAAAAAACCACCAGCACCATCCTTCCATGGATGAGGACCTTACACACATGTACTTACTTCATCATGCAAATAGGGTTCATCTTAAAGCATCGACCGCTAACACACGATTCACTGATGCGACCCACAGAAACTAGAGCCAACAGTAATCTTTATCCAATAGAGACATAACTCAAAATGCATACTCCCTCCGTACAGCTAGAGATGAGCTGATCATAATTATGCCCAACACAACAGTACCTCTAACATAATGAAACCTCTCCTGATTGCTCTTGGGTTTCTCAAGCACTCATTGAAAAAATGATCAAAATCGTAACTTGGGGTTCTCACCAGCTTCCACTGAGCTCAGCACCAATCAAACATCACAAGCAAAGCAATAGAGCACACAAAACAAACAGAGCCAGATGACAAGCAACTCCCCAAGACGCATATTCCCCAAAGAAAAACCAAACCCAGATCAAGAAAGCTCTCAAAAACCCAGAAGACATCAATTTCCAAGGACCAAAAGCGGTGCCCAGAAAGGGAAAAAAAAAAAAAACCGAAACCAAGAACACGAACGAGGGAGGAGAGAAGAAGCGCACGCACCGCAAGGATCTCGGGGTTGGCAGGGTCGGAGGCAAGGGCTTCCTTGAGCGAAGAAAGGGAGTCTCTCTGCTCCTGCAATTGGAGCTCCAGCTGAACCTCCAGAACTCTCTCTTCTTCTTCGTCGCTCGCCATTTGCCTTTTCTGCCTCTTGCTTATGGAGGATGGAAAATGGATTCAACGCTGGTGCGGAGATTGCCAGGTGAAGGAGAAGGGAACGAAACGACGCGCCGTCTTAGCTTTGTGGGCTCGGGAGATTAAACGTTTTCTCGTTTTATGGCCTCGTGGATTTTCGATGACTTTTACAATTCAGATAAAAAAAATTGATTCACGATAACAATGATTTTCTTTAGCGAAATTATAGTGATCAAGAACAACCAAGGCCCAAAAAGGTAATAGCAATCAAATTGGCAGAAATGTGAATTCCAAAATCATCCATGATTAGAATTTTAGACGTCGATACGTTAATTGGCATTCTGAAATGATATTTATTTGTCTATCCATATTTAGGGAAACATATGAAAACTGACGCGTGAAAGAAAACAATTCACTCCAAATTAATCCTTTAATGTATGTGCATTAGTGTATCATATATCCACTTTTCTCACAAGAGTTAATATTAGAAAAAATCTCTAATTAATACACATGACAAATTTACCTTAAATTAAATTTTTAACCATGAAAAATCCAAAATCAATACATGTTTGACAAATTAACTCTCCATTAATTTTCATTAAATTTTACTAAATTGGACGAGACATGTTAGTTGACAAGTATACCAAATTGGATTTTACCCTTTGTTTATCAAATGTTTACTAATCTTTCATGCAATTAATCCATTTTAATAGAAACTAACAATACATAATCTCACTTAAGGTTCAGGATTGAAGATTTTTTTAAATTTATCACAAATGTATTAGTTTGGTTCTTAATTATTAAAAAATTAACTTTGAATAAATTTATCATATGTATATTATTTAAGGTTTTTATAGTCAATCAATTTTATTTTTTATATTATAGTCAATCAATTTTTTTTATATTAACATTTTTATAACTTTCTTTTACAACCGTCATCACGTGTATCGACATTTTTATACTTAATAATGATGACAATGTATGACATTGTATAAACGACGACACCGTTCTGCGCACTTGAGATACTATAGAAGTGCCCCAATTGTCTATCGTCTCTTCGAATTCTCAAGATTTTATACCATAACTTGATGACATATAGAATCTCCACAGATACAACTATAAGGCAGTGTTGAATATAGATTACATAAGTGACACTGCATGTATATCGACTCAAGAGCCCTTTCCCTTCATGATCTCCAGGCTCCTAAACGCCAGAGTTGATGCATCAGAGCGCTATGAAGTGATCCCTTGAGATTAACGCTGGGTCTAGATTACCCTATAGACTGCACGACCTCGTCCGAACCGAGGTCCTAGCTTTCCAGCTTACACTACCCGACCTCGCAATTTCAAGTCCACGGGAGATGCTTCTACATGAATTCAGAAATCATGTCCATCCCATAAGACTAGATAACACAATGCCTCATTCAGGACTTTGATCCTACACCTACATATCATCTTTTGCTTCTCCAGGCAAGATGAGCACTTTTACTTTAGAGGCTCCACACACTGGTACACAGATTTTCAGTTTCAATCTCCGAGACAAAAAATTTTAGGCCATTCGCCGGCAACAATGAATACGCTAAGAAAGAATAATACATCTTATTTTACAAGAGATCTTACAGGATACACGTCAGTGTGAAACCCAAAATGAATGGTGAGGTCTTAAAACAACAAAATTGTGTCGTAACTCTCTGAATTTAGACTGTGAAAAGGGAAAAGAGAACAACTAAAACGGTACAGTTGAGGTAGTTTATAAAGCGATGTAAGAATTTTCCTGGTGTGAGCCACATTAATTAAGATTATAATTATCCGTTTTACAGAGTTGATCTAATAAAGTGAGGTATAAAGTTTCTTAGCAGTCGAATATGGGCCTGACTTGTGTGGGCCGAGTTGGGTCCGGCTCGTGATGAGAGGGCCCGTCCAAAACTCTATAAATAGCGCTAAGGTCCATCCTCTAGCCCTTAACTTTTTCCAAAATTCTCTCTGAACTCACATAAGGCATGTCGTGAGTGGCGGTCTCATCGAGCCAGGAATCGAGGGTCATAGAGGAGAAGATCTTTAGCATTGAAGGCCTGGATTGTTGTCGTTTTGCTCCAAGAACAAATGGATTCAAAATCAGGTACACAAATCCTTGTCAAACCTTATGGATGTTCGAGTTTCTAGCTATGTAGATCTTGGGAAGCCGTATCAACGGCCTTCATTTGGTATCAGAGCCTGCATAGACTAGAGCTGAGTCCTTTTATGCCTGTTAAGCCTGTCGCCGAAGCTAAATCGGCCGGCTCTGGCCTGTTTTCGGTCTTCACCCTAACTCCGAAAGCTTTGCTTGTTTCCTCGTGATTTTTGGTCCGATGAAAGTGAAATTTTATTGCATAATCGGCTTCTACTCTTCTGTAAGAGCAAAATGGTGGGTCGAACGTCGCCGGAGGAGGTCGGAAACGGCCTCACGCGCCGCCACGCGCCCAGGCGGTGTTGGGCGTCGATGGCACGCGCCGCCGCGCAGCCCTACGCGCACGCACGCGCGCTCACACGTGCCGGCGCGTGGACCGCCACGCGGCCTCACGCGCGCGCCAAGCGCATGCGCGCTGACACGTGGCGGCCACGTGGCCTCGCGAGCGTGACGAGCGCATGTGCGCGGACACGTGGTGCCACGCGTCCCGATGATGTCATGGTGACGTCACCTTCGCCGCCTCACATGCGACCGCCACGTGGCAGTGACGTCACGCGGACCGACCCGGTTGACCGTTGACCCCACCCGTTGACCGGGTTGACCCGACCCGTTGACGGGTTGACCCGACCCGTTGACCGTTGACCCGACCCGTTAACCCGACCCATTGACCGTTGACCCGACCCGGTCCGACCGTTGACCGGTTCGGTCCGTTGACCGGTCGGACCGGCTTCGGACCGGTTCTTGGACGCCAGCGCGTGTGGCTCATGCGCCGCGCACTCCAGCGGCGCGTGAGGGCGCATGCGACGTCGGTTTGGCGCGTGGTTTGTATCGCCGTGCTCGTATGTGAATTTTCTATCTTGTGGTGTGCTTATTTGCATATTTTGATGCCTTTAAGGATGTGAAAATGCATGTGAAAGCCTTAAAGTATGTGATTTTAGGGTAATTTTGGCATATTTTCATGTATTTCTCTATGATTTTGAAAATGCAATTGCATGCTTATAATTATATCATCACTTGAGGAATATATATGGTGTTGATTTATTATCAGTTTGTATTAATGGATGGAGCAATGCAATTAGCATGTTTTGTGATTTTAGTGACAAAAGACCCCGTCATCAAGTCTAAAATCACTTATAAAAGGCGTATGTGAGTTATAAAGTTATATCCTTGATATGAGAGAAATTTTGATGATTCAGTTGGGTTGTGACCGCCAAAGTGGCACACTTGATTGGATTTGAGAAATATCTATCTCACATTGAAATGGGATGTCTCCTGATCTTATGCATTATTATACTCCCAAAGGAGGTGATTGTGCATTAGTTGATGGAGGAATACATGTACAGCATATGGTTGAAAAGTAGCTAGCCCTAGTGATTTGTACACCCAAAGGTGATGAATTCGCGAAAGGTTAGAGCATATTTTTCATGGAACCGCTGTCATGTAAAGGGTATACAATTGTATGTCATGTATTCTGCCCAAAGGTGTTTATATGATGATACGTGTAGCTCTTGTATGTTTGATACTCACATGATGCTAATTACATGTATTGCTCGCAAAATCAGTTACATTCTCTGTGAATGGCAATTCCATAGCCATTGAGGTTCTTACTGGGTCAAACTTCAAGAAATGGAAAGAGGATTTTCTATTTGGAATGGAGCTCGCAGATGTTCATATTGCTCTTGCGAGGATAGACCGGCGGACCTTACGATGCCGCATGAAACCCGAAAGTATGTTTTGCTGCATGGGAAAAGAGTAATAGAATTTGCTTGCTCATTATGAAACGGTCGATTCAGGAACATTTGATGAGTGGCTTGCCAACTGATTGTACTGTTAAGGAAATGATGAAAGCTTTGGAGGCTAGGTATCGTGTTTCTACCAATGCTGAAATAGGTACACTCATGCAATCACTTTTTAATATGAAGTATGATGGTTCAACTGGAGTTAGAGATTATGTGCTTAGGATGGTAGATCTTCAGACAAAACTCCGAATCCTTCAAGTTGATATACCTGAAGCTTGCATTGTGCATCAAGTATTAAATACTCTTCCTCCTGATTTTGGAATTATCAAGACAAACTATAGTTCGCAGAATGAAACTTGGTCCATTAATGATCTTTTAATTAGAGTTGTGGCAGAGGAAGAGAAATTAAAGAAGGAGAGAGGGCATCTTGCCTTGTATGCCTCTAGTTCTGCCAGTAGAAAAGGCAAATGGGTTGCACATTAGAGAGGAAATCCTAAAGCCATAAGAACTTTTAGTAATAGAACTCCCAAGAGAGGGGATCCTGAAGCTGTTGGTCCCTCCAACTCTATGGCTCCTAGAAAGGCACCCTTTGCTGGTCCTTCCACTTCTATGGTTCCCAAAAAGACACCTTTTAAAAGGGAAGGTGTCCTTTGCTACTTTTGTGGAAAGAGGGGAACATAAAGAAATACTGTGAGAGATATAAAGCTTGGTTGTCTAAAAATGAGCATAAAGGTAATGATTCTTTGGCACTTGTCCGTGAATCCAACCTATCTCGAAGCCCCATCCAGGTTCTGGTGGCTAGTTAGTGGTGCAACTAATCATGTTGCGTTTACCATACGAGGATTCACAAACAGAAAGATGCCAAATCGGGATGAATCATCGCTCACTTTGTGGGAAACAACGACAAGATCGATGTTGAGTTCGTGGGAGACGTCATTTTGAATCTAGACTCGGTTTTAATATGATATTAAGAAACACTTTCTATGTACCTTCCTTTAGACGAAACTTAGTTTCCGCATCATGTTTGGATATGTGTGGTTACTCTTTTGAAATAAAGAACAGTACTGTTTCTATGTTCTTTAACTCAAATAAGATTGGGTGCTGCAACATGTTCAATGGATTGTACAGATTGTGTTTATCTCCCAATGATATATACGTCGCTAATACAGTTGAAAATGTTGTTTCCAAAAGACCTCTACCTAAGGAATAATCTTATGCATTGTGGCATAAACGACTAGGTCACATATCTAAGGAAAGAGTAGAAAGGCTGATAAAGACTCGCATCCTACCTACTCTTAAAGGTGACCTAGAAACTTGCATAGATTGTTGTAGAGGAAAGATGACTAAGATAAAGAAGAAAACCGCAGTTCGAAGTTCTGGATTACTGGAGGTCATTCACACCGATATCAGTGGACCCTATACTGCAACCTTGTGTAGAAATTTTTATTTCATCACATTCATTGATGATTATTCTCGGTATGGTTACCTGTTCCTAATTAAGGAAAAATCTGAATCTCTTGACAAATTCAAGATCTATTGGACTGAAGTTGAGAAACAGTTAGGAAAGGTAATAAAGGTGGTCAGATCTGATCGAGGTGGAGAATATTATGGTAGACATGGTAATGCTGGGCAAATTAAAGGACCATTTGCTAAATACTTAGAGGATTCTGGGATAGTGGCTCGCCACTATGCCCGGAAGTCCCGAACAGAATGGTGTGGCTGAAAGGCGCAATCGTACTCTCATGGATATGGTAAGATCTATGATGAGTAGGACTAATTTACTTGATTTTTATGGGGTGAGGCATTAAAAACAGCCGTTTATATATTGAATCGTGTTCCTACTAAAGCTGTTGCATCAACTCCTTTTGAGTTATGGACTGGGCGCAAACCAAGTTTGAATCATTTCAAGGTATGGGGATGTCCTGCAGAAGTAAGATTGTATAATCCAACATTGGGTAAGTTGGAGGCTAAAACCACTCGATGTTACTTTGTATCTTACTCAGAACATTCAAAGGGATATCGGTTTTATAATCCAAGTAGAGGAACAAGGATTGTAGAATCTCAAACGGCCAAGTTTTTGGAATTTGATGTAGCCGAAGAGCATGATTGTTCACAAATTAGTGAACATGACAACATGATGAGACCTGCTATATCTTTCTCCTTGCCTATGCAGACAATGATAGAGCCTACTGTGCCACAAACTGAACCTGTCAACGCTGAGAATCCTATTGATGAAACGACCACATATGAAGTCATTCAAGTTCCTCAGACTCAAAATGAGCACCCAGTGACACCACTTAGGAGGTCTACTAGGGAAAGGCGTTCAGCTATACCACCAGATTATATGGTCTATTTAGGAGAACATGATTATGATATAGGATGCATTAAAGATCCAGTGACTTATACAGATGCCATTTCCTGTCCTCAATCTAATTTATGGCTGGATGCAATGAGAGATGAGATGCAGTCTATGAAATATAATGGCGTTTGGAAACTTGTTGAATTACCGGAAGGTTGTAAGCCCATAGGTTGCAAGTGGGTTTATAAGACTAAAAGAGATTTAAAAGGAAAAATTGAGAAATTTAAAGCTAGACTTGTGGCCAAGGGTTTCACTCAAAGAGAAGGGATAGACTATGAAGCAACTTTTTCTCCAGTTTCCTCTAAAGACTCTTTTAGAGTGATCATGGCATTAGTAGCTCATTTTGACATGGAATTACACAGATGGACGTTAAGACTGCTTTTCTAAATGGAGACCTTGATGAGGAAGTTTATATGATGCAACCTGAAGGTTTTGCAATAAATGATTCAGGTGTGTGTAAACCGAAGAAAGCTATTTATGGTCTCAAACAAGCTTCCGTGACAATGGTACATGAAGTTTCACCATGTTGTTACTTCTTTTGGTTTTGTTGAGAACAAAGTAGATCAGTGCATATACTGCAAGGTCAGTGGGAGGAAATTTATTTTTCTCATACTTTATGTGAATGACATTTTGCTTGCAAGTAGCGATATTGGATTACTGCATGAAACAAAACAAATGTTGTCAAAGAATTTTGACATGAAAGACTTGGGTGAGGCATCTTTTGTTCTAGGCATTGAAATCCATAGAAATCATTCTTGTCGTATGTTAGGTTTATCTCAAAAGGCATATGTTGATCGTATTTTGGAGAAATTCAACATGCAGGATTGCAAACCAGGAAGTGTTCCTGTCGTTAAGGGTGACAGGTTGAGTCTCTCACAATGTCCTCAATCAGATTTTGAAAAAGACCAAATGAAGGACATACCTTATGCTAATGCACTTGGAAGTATTATGTATGCTCAAGTTTGCACTAGACCAGACATTGCCTTTCTAACAGGACTTTTAGGCAGATATGAGTCGAATCCAGGACATGACCATTGGGTTGCTGCTAAAAAGGTCTTGAGATACTTAAAAAGAACAAGAGATTATATGTTGGTGTATAGATATGTCCATGATTTGCGATTGGTAGCATATTCGATGCGTACTTTGCTAGTTGTGAAGATGATAGAAAATCGACAACGGGATATATCTTCATGTTAGCGGAGGTGCAAAAGATCGTGTAAAAGTGAGAAACAGAAATCTATATCTTCCTCTACCATGCAAGCAGAATTTATAGCATGTTTTTCAGCTGCTACACAAGCTGTTTGGCTCCGGAACCTCATTAAGGAATTGACCGTATTTTATTTTGTGAATAGACCCATACAGTTATATTGTGATAACAATTCTGCTGTGTTGTTTGTCAATAACAACAGAAGTCTCAAAGGGTCTAAGCATATGGAAGTCAAATTTTTGACCATAAAGGAAATGGTACGAGAATGGTGACATTATAGTAGAGCATATTTCTACGACGATATGTTGGCGAGATCCACTGACTAAAGGCCTACGCCCTTGCGTATTTGAGCGACATATCATGAACATGGGCTTAGGAGAATCAGTGGATACTATCGTTTAGTAGGAGGTATTTCAGATTTGCTCTAATAAAGTTTATGTCTGTACTTTGTTACTTTTTGTAACATTTCGATATATGTCAACTCCTTTCTTTGTATAAGTTGTTATTGAGTTGTGTACATATATCTAAGGAAAATCTCAAGGTACTGTGTAAATCTTGAGTAAAGGCTAGGAGCATCCAGTTATTAGCCTTGTACATATGTCTTGATTACACATAAAGAAAGGTTAACCATAAAGATAAGACATATGTGGGTTCATTAGAACCATAAAGATATTCTCTAGTGCCACATCCGGTTTTCTGTGACACTTAAAGATAAGAAAATAGTGACCGACAAGGAAGATAACACATAAGGTATTACTTTTTATGAGGTGTTATCTGTTTGCCACACAACCATATTGAATCCATATCAATAAAGTTGAAAGCATTCGTAACCATGGAAGACTCTGTGTAAATACATGCAGTTACCGCCATGATTCGGTGTTGGAGACTTTATGGGATAGGATTGACTGTTGAGGATTATCTCTAGATCAACATAAAGTGTGCACATACATTATGATCTCAATTAATATGGCCCAAGTGGGAGAATGTAAGAAAGTTTCTTAGCAATCGAATATGGGCCTGGCTTGTGTGGGCCGAGTTGGGCCCGGCCCGTGATGAGAGGGCCCGTCCAAAACTCTATAAATAGCGCTAAGGTCCCTCCTCTAGCCCTTAACTTTTTCCAAAATTCTCTCTGAACTCACATAAGGCATGTCGTGAGTGGCGGTCTCATCGAGCCAGGGAATCGAGGGTCATAGAGGAGAAGATCTTTAGCATTGAAGGCCTGGATTGTTGTCGTTTTGCTCCAAGAACAAATGGATTCAAAATCAAGTACACAAATCCTTGTCAAACCTTATGGATGTTCGAGTTTCTAGCTATGTAGATCTTGGGAAGCCGTATCAACGGCCTTCAAGCGACAGTACATTCACCAAGTAGCACATCACTCCTTCGAAGTGGTAGGCTGTCCCAACCACTTGGCTCGAAACCCCGTCCCCTTACAGTCTGAGCAGCACACTGAACCCTATAAAATTCATGATCACACCCTTAAGAACTGTATTTGGTTGTCCCTTTGATATTGCACAAACTAGATTCTGTAACATTAGCGTTCTTTTAATTGAGCCATGCACTTACCTTTCCACCACATATGACGCAGCTTGTGTTTATTGAAGGGACTTGGCAGAGCATGTTGTCTCCAATGATGAAGAAACCCGTACCTGCACACCATTTGCATTCTACATGCCCCTTTGAGTTGCAAGAGGAACAAGCTACCGGCCTAGGTTGCTGCATGCATTATTGAAGCAACACTATAAGATCTGAAGGTGTGACATTGTTCTTCCTTATATTCTGTCAAACATCACAAGTATCTGATTAACTATTAAGAAACACCATAACCCTTTTAGCTGCATTTGTTCAGACAAACCTTCAAATCCTCCAACTTACAAAGAATGAGAAAAGCTTTAAGCACATATTCTTACATAAAGCAAACTTTCTCACAAACAACTTGTTTCTAATGGAAGTCATGGAGTACTAGTCTTCTTTAACAAAAATGCATCATAGGGGACTAAGGGACTCTCTTGCTCCTCACCAATAAAATTGTCCCCAGATATACACAATGTTTGACCAAGTTCGTAACATTCTTAGTGCATGAAGTATCCAAAAGCAGCAAGTTGCCTATGATATTTTTCATCCATTACAAAGGCTCCAATGAAGCTAGAAGAGTAGAAAGTACAGTCCCAGGAGTCGAGGAAGCATAATCAAATGTCATAACGCTGAAGCACAAGAATCAATCTCGATCAATTAACTGATGCGCAATGGTGCAACAAACACAAGACAGGAACTACGACATTGTTAATAGATAAATTGAGGGCTATTCAAAGTTAGATTAGAAGACTACTCTCTTCTATCATAAAATATCTGTATGAGTCATGGCTATATATATCGTGTACTGCTGCAACAGTTGTGAAAAGAAGGTGTTTGAGAATCATTAAAGAGCTCTTCAAGCATACTTGCCCAGCAACTGCTAACTTATAAAGCGAACGAAATACTAGTCACAGCAGGATCCATGAGGCGCAAACATAAGGAGTTTTTGGTCTTCTATTGAGGAGGTTTCTGCTCGAGCAAAGCAAGATGTGGTTTCTTGGCAAGGATAATTCGATGCTGATATTGCAGCTCTTTCTCCAGGACATCAACATGAATGAACATGCTGAGAATTGTTCATGCTAAATGCTAATACAGTGTTGCTTGCACGATTCAATGGGAGATAAGACCATTTACATGTTTAATACTCCTCAATAAACTAGACAGCACTTACACATCCAGAGACCTAAGCAATACTCCAGTATGAAAGTTCCAAATTTATGCAACTTACACAACCCATTAAGCAAAAACAACAACAATTCGAGAAGACTCGATACTCGATTCATCCCACTCATTCGGTCAATTCAATTAATTGTTTCAGCATGCTCACGCGGAAGTTAATTCAACATAAGGGGTCCCTCATTATTCTGAACTCTTCCAGGCAAAATGCCCTGCAAAGAAATTACCACTCAATTCTAACATCCAAAACAATTGAGCAAGCATAGAAAAAATATTCAAGCTAGGATTTCTTGTTCTTGCACGATCTAATGCGTATGAGAAAGTAGTCAGGCCAATCGCTCTTTCTAGCCCATCAAAATCTACTGAAATTTGCCTTGTACGATTCCGAAAGTTGTTGCTAACAACATACGTCATGAATTCGCGTGATTGATGTGGAATTTTATTCACACAAATTGTGTATCCGACACAATTTTGTCAAATTATTTTACGGAAAGTGACTCCATGTGGATAGTACAGGCTTGTGTGCTTCTAATTTAAGCGATGCGAGATATATTGTTTTGATGATAATATCCAATCTTCCTTCCCTTCTGAATTTGGGTGATACTGTTTCTCGTAGGGAGGGAGAGTGGGATGAAGGGCAAATCCACCTTCCGAATGAGTGGATTGGATAATGGATTCAAGTCTAGTGCGATTTCATTTCTACATTTGAGACTGAAAAAGGAGCAGGAGAGTGGAAATGCAGACCCACCCACATTGGAGAGGTCCAAATTCACTCGAGGACATCATTCATGGAAACTTTGGTAAGTGCCTCCAACAACTAAAAAAATTTCAGCAAAAAGAAAATCTCTACATATTGATAATATCTAAAAAAATAACTTTCGACGCTTCATATACAGCATATTCCAAAGTATGGCAATTGAGCCCATTTCATCAAATCAAGTCCCATCGATCTCTAGATTGTGATGTTCATTCATTCCCATTTTCGAGCAAACATTGTCCCAATCACTAGCCTTCTTAACTTCAAATTTCCCTCTTCTGCATTATCGTTGAGGGGGGATGTAGATGTACAAAAAAGAAGCAATAGATGAGGACGTGAGTCTCATTCTATTGTCTTAGCATGCGAAAGGAAAAATCATTTTTTATAAGCATGCATATGAAAACGAGGGTCACAACCTAGAGCTTTAGGACGGTGGATAAGAGGCCAATGGAATGGACGGTGAGTCATCCCATTCTACATTTTCAAATTCCCCATGAAAAGAGGGCTCAGTCCATGGCATGTGTACCACATGCGCGTGTTCAATGCAAAAAATAAAAATTGACCCCTTCTCCTCCTGCGCTATTGGTTGATCGTGGATCAAGCGTGGTGCTTTTAATTTTATCACGCCATGCCATATTCCAAGTGCTATTGCACCATCATCTTCCAAAAAAAAGAGATGGGTCCCAGAGGTCGACCAGTATGACCATGACTGGAGGAGAGTTGAACTAATGCTGATTGGTTCTTGTGGTCTTTCCTGATGTGCGAGTGTTAGGCCTTTGAAGCAAATGAATATGAAATTCTCTTGAATCATATGTAAAGCCAAAAGTATAGATACTTAAAAGAGCCGAGGATATATCAAAGCAACTTTAGTTATATTACTTATTATTTTTGAAACTTTCCTTTCACTTAACATCGGCGTGCTTTTCATATCAAATCTGATACCGCATAAAATAAAAGTTGATGAAGTACTACAAAGTGCTAAGCTTGAGCAAGATCATTTTGCTTTGCTTGTTTATCTGATCACTGGTATGGGTGCAATCCTCACCTAGCCACCTACTTTAAGTTCAAAGGAAAATACATAATGCAAGAGGACCCGTGTTTGTTTTGAATGTGGAGCAGATTTTCTCTCTTATTTTGCATCCAAATGAGTTGGGTTTATAACATCATTTTCAGTTCTTGCAAAGTCGAGTTGACTTCAAAGTTAAGCTCATGGTTCCAATCAATGTGAACTCATCTCTCAACCACAGTCTTACCACCGTCCGAGCAATCTGCTTGTTGCAAAAATTTAATGTGAAGATCATCGAATGCAAAGTCCCCAGTGGAAAGCCATAACAAATAATTGGCAAAAGCTACTTTTCCTTTCCCTTCAAACTCCTCAAACGGAAAGTCACACTTCCTTCGTTGTGAGTGAGATGTCCATGGGCATTGCATTCATTCTTCTCCAAGCACGTCCCTCCTCGTCATTTCATTTTCAAACTGACCGAAAATGATAATCAAACGCACCATAGACCGCACCACCCTTCAAACAGACCCAAGAAAGGACTCGCGTCGTTCACCGTCTTCACCATCACCATCACCGATATGACAAATGGAGCCGGTGTCTGAGGTGGCGTGCACCCATTTGCTCCCCACGGCCAGAGACAAGAACGTGGTGGCTCCCCGACTAAATTCAGACACAAGTTTTGAATGGCTGGCTACCAGCCAAACACAACCGAACCCAATCATCCACGATCCGGCCTGCTCCTTTGCTCTTTTGCTCTTTTTTGCCTCGGTTGCTCCTCCCCATCCCACTTACTTAAATAGAGGTCCTTTTTTTTTTCCTTTATCTCTTCAAATTCCCGAATCTCCTCTCCCTCTCCCGAGAAAATATTCAGTGGTTAGTGCGCGCCACGTCATCCGCTGACCTAGTGCGCACTAACCACTCAGGTATCGACACCTGTCCTGTCGAGAACTGGGGGACCCGCTGAAAAATTGAAGGGACTCGCTCGGCTCGGCTAGGCTCGATCGCTCGCAGAAGAAAAGACAAGTCACGCGCGCTCCCACCCAAAAGACCATTCTCTCTCCTCAATTGAATTTTCTGCCATTGTTTTTCTCTCTCTCTCTCTCACTTTCTCGGGAACTCGCGGGGGGAACAAACACAGAAGAGAAAACAATCGAGACCTACGTTTCCTTCTCCACTTCCGCCTTCCTCCGTCTCCGGCATCTACTCGTCCTCCCCGTCCCGCCGGCCTCCGCCGCGAAGTCATCAGCCTTTGGCAAGAGGGAGGCGGCCTCGGTCTCGTTCCCGAGCGGCACTAGGCTCCCCGCCGATGACCGAGCGCTGTCCCTAACGCTGGCCCGCTCGGTCGCGAGGGAGATCTCGGACGGCACGAGCTAGAGAATGATTCCCACCGGCCTCCGCCGTGAAGCCATCGGCCTCCGGCAGGAGGGAGGCGGCGTCGGTCTCGTTCCCGAGCGGGAAAGTAACATTGAAGATTCTTTGGAGACGGGGAATCACATGAATGACACTAGCCTTAGAAGCAATGGGCTTCCTGCGAAGGAGAATGGATCATGTGAAAACACTCCGCATTATGGTGATAGCCATGACGAGCTTGTGCAGATGGTTACTGAACTCAAGCTTCAAAACGAGTTCTTGAAGTCTCATTTCAACTCTTCTATCGTTTAAGTCTTTCATTTTTTTTTAACCCGTTAATTGGATATTCATTAAGCGATTAAATAATTCATTAAAAAAATAAAAAATAAAAGGAAAATTATGTAATTAGGTAAAAAGAAAAATCTCAAGTTCCAACTCGATATTCCTTCTCACCATAAACTTTAGGACTTTATTTAAAGGAAAAATATTTCATTTCACTTCGGTATTTTAAATTAGTCTTTTTGCTAGATTACTCCATAGATAAATTATCCTACAGATTCTCTTTTCTTTTTCCTTTCTTCTTTTGGGTTTAAACTTGCTCTTGATTAATTCCATTGCATAATTTCATTTAAATGTTTTGTCATTTTCAAGTAAAGTACCCTTTGCAAATCTCACGTTCTTTTCTGGTGGCCCACCCCTTTCCTTTCTCCTTTGACTCTTCTAAAGTTTGAGTCTTTCGTTTTATCAAAAAAGGATTTCTTTTCTTTTTATTCTTTTTCTTCTTTTTGGATTTTCATTCAACGATCAAATAATTCATTAGAAAAATAAAAAATAAAAGGAAAATTATGTAATTAGGTAAAAAGAAAAATCTCAAGTTCCAACTCGATATTCCTTCTCGCCATAAGCTTTAGGACTTTATTTAAAGGAAAAATACTTTATTTCACTTTGATATTTTAAATTAGTCTATTCGCTAGATTACTGCATTGAGAAATTATCATATTGATTCTCTTTTTTTTTTTTCTTTTCTTCTTTTGAGTTTAAACTTGCTCTTGATTAATTCCATTGCATAATTTCATTTACATGTTTCGTCATTTTCAATTAAGATACCCTTTGCAAATCTCACGTTCTTTTCTGGTGGCCCACCATCCCTTTCCTTTCTCCTTTGACTCTTCTAACGTTTGAGTCTTTCATTTTATCAAAAAAGGATTTCTTTTCTTTTTTTTTTTTCTTTTTTTTTTTTTTTTTTTGGATTTTCATTCAACAATCAAATAATTCATTAGAAAAATAAAAAATAAAAGGAAAATTATGTAATTAGGTAAAAAGAAAAATCTCAAGTTCCAACTCGATATTCCTTCTCACCATAAGCTTTAGGACTTTATTTAAAGGAAAAATACTTCGTTTCACTTCGATATTTTAAACTAGTCTCTTCGCTAAATTACTACATTGAGAAATTATCATACAGATTCTCTTTTTCTTTTTCTTTTTTTTTTCTTTTGGGTTTAAACTCGCTCTTGGTTAATTCCATTGCATAATTTCATTTAAATGTTTCGTCATTTTCAATTAAGATACCCTTTGCAAATCTAAATTTATCGATTAGCAAATCTGTTATGTTATAAAACTTTTTGGTACATCCGACGTTATCTTAATAAATATAAATAAACGGATGGAATTCTAGCTTAAACAACGTAAAGGAACTTCCATCTTTTTCCTTTTCTTTTTCTTTCTCTTTTTCAATCAATTCTAGCATAGAATATCTTGATTTTCACAATATTATTCACTCATATAACGAAAAGCGTTCACAATTTGTGAGAATTGCGTACAAATACGAGAGGTTTGAATCTACTCAGGTGAAAGACAAATATGAAATCCACGTGGCCGGCCATTTTGTATGCGATGGTTTCCAGGCATGGTACGATTGATACCAGGACAAACCTTAAAAGAGTTGAAACGTTCTCCTAATCATCCCGCTTCTTCTCATTTAGTTCTTTGCCATTGTGCCCTTGTTGCACAGTCAATTGCATGTATCCAATGCTTTTTGCTTTTTATTGGTAGGAGGATAACTCACTCCTCCCTGAAGGATTACACGGCGTATGATTCGACTATGAACATGAGACTCTACTACTGTTACAATGAATCAGTATTGTGGCAAAAATCTACATTATCAAAAAAGCCTTTCGCCCATGTTTCCCATCAAACCGTCCCACTTAGAACTCGGTCCAAGAGATCAAGCTACGTTGTGTTGTACTGAGGTACGAAGCTTCTTTGCTTGACCAACTCGTCGAGATCATGAACAATCTTAAACACGGCATCAGGCCTAGCCAGCTTCAATGCATTTTGTGACATGGCCTTGAGCTCATCTGTTTTTGGGCCGAACCAATCTGCGACGATGTTGGCTATCTCTTTTGGTGATTTCGAGAACTTCCCAAATCCGTTTTCCACCACATACGGCACATTTCCCACTTCAAACCAGAAGAGTTAGATTTAAAGGATAGTGAAGAGCTCCACCATCAGCTGAAGTAACTCATTGCAAAAAGAAGGATGGTCAAAATTAATAGATTGATTAGAAAGGATCCTCCCATTTGTAAGATTTTTCCTCTAATGTGGACTAAATTAATTGACGTTGTTATTTACCGTTTAACGTTTACCGTTTTATGAGGTTTGGTCTAAGGTGAAATAGAAGGTTTCTTAATTAGTCTAATATGGGACTGGCTAGTGTGGGCCGAGTTGAGCCTGACCCGTAATGAGGAGGACTGGCTGGAAACTCTATAAATAGTGCTCAAGTCTCTCCTCTAACCCTAACCTCACATATCCTCACCTAAGGGACGTTATTCTAACGTCAATCGTGAGGGGCCGCCTCATTGAGCCAGTAATACGGAGGGCAATAGAGGAGAAGGATTTGATGCGTGGATAAACCCCTTGAGTGTGGGCAATCCCTTTCCACTTCCGCTTTCAAGAACGAGATCCTAAAACAAGTGCATTAATCTTCTACTCTTGGGTGTGTGTTCTTGTTCTAGTTATGGAAATCTTGGGGTTGCGCAATTTGCGTCCAACATGTGGTATCAGAACCTCCATAACCCTAGAACTTGAACCCTAATTGATTTTGCCATAAACTGTACGGATTTACCCTAATTAGTACGGATCTTGCCCTAATTTTTGATTTTCGAGACTTTTCGTTCAGTAAAAATTAAATTAAATCACAAATTCAGACTGGGAAAGTAGCGATAGAGTTTGAATTTTTGCGAAGTGATTGCGACTTGGCTCAAACGTCAAGCCAAAGTAGGGATTGTTAAAATATGTCTCGAGTTTGAGTTCAATGTGAAATTCCGAATATTCCGAATTGGATATGTTGCCGACGTTTGAAATCGAGCAAAGAAGATCCGAAGATCAAATCCTCAAAATTTGAATCTGCGTTGGTGAGTCTGACCGCTAAAATAGGAAAGTCCAACTTGCACTAGGACTTGGATTTTGTTTAAAATATATAAAGATATGTTTTGAATAAAATCGTTTAAGATAGGAAACAGAATCCTATGAGAAACTGGCTTAATGAGATAATAATTGAACTATATCTTGAGATAATGAGAAAAACTTTTGTTGCTCATGCATACTTCTTTACATGTTGGTAACCTTTGAATGATGGATGTCTTAAGAATCTGTGACCTTACTGATTGTATTGATTTACACATCTGCTGAATGTGAGTAATTCATGTCAGTTAAGTTATTGCATGTTATACCTAAATTCATATGGTCACTAGTTAATGTCTATCAAGTTGAATATTTTTTATGGTTAAGGAGTATGGCAATATTTATGCAGAGTAATAGTATCTACTATTATAGTTTAGATATTTGGTTATGTGATTTGACTCAATTTATAGGCCCCTGATTGAAGTAATGATATTTGTTACTTAAAATTGACTAATAAATTAGTTGTTAGCCTTGGAGTCAATTTTGCCTTATGAAATTCATGAGCAATAATGGATCAGCTGTCTAGCTTATTGATCCGGTGTATCCTATATTGCTATTAATGATAGATTCTCTGGATCAACATTCTTTTTTTTTGTTCTGGTAATTTGTAATTTGGGTGCACAAGAGAAATTTCCTGTATTGTTGTGATCGGTGATCTCGTTGGAATTTATCTTTCAGATTATATATACATACATATATATATATATATATATATATATACATACATATATATATATACATATATTTATATATATGTATGATTAATTTTATTAATGAATAAGGCAATGTAATTAGCATGATAGTGATTTCAGTAATATATGCCCCTATCACTAAAGTTGATATCACATGTATATGGTGTATGTGAGATGTAATTATATCCCTGGTATGAGAGAGTTTTAATGATTCAATTGAATAGTGACCGCCAAAGTGGCACGCTTGATTGTGTTTGAGAAATTTCGGTCTCGTATGTTAGTTGGGATGTCTCCTGGTTTAACGCATGGTCTTACTCCCAAAGGAGATGATTGTGTATTAATTCATGGAGGGATACATGATGGTGCGGTGAAGGAGTGACTGGTCCTAGTATTCTCATAACCGCTATCATGTGGGGAGTGTACAACTGTTTGTCATGTATTCTGCCCAAATGTGATTATATGATTATGCGTGTGACTCTCTGGATGTGTACTTCTACATCAAGTTACATGGCGCTCACATGATACTAATTATATGCATTGCTTGTTTTTTAGTCACCTTTTTGTAATTAATAACTCCACTATTATTGAGGTTTTTACTGCTTCAAATTTTAAGTTGTGGACATATGATTTGTTGCTTAAAAAGAGAGCACTATAATTTGCTTACTGTCCATGAAGCGGTCCATTTTGGAACACTTGAAAGTGGTTTGCTTACTAACGCACTGCTAAGAGATGATGAAAGCCTTAGTGGCTTGTAATTATGTCTTGTCTAATACCGAAATTAGGACACATCTGCAAAAATTGCGTTGAAGTCCTAATGACATATACATCTGGTATATGGTCAAAAGGTTGTTTCCAAAAGTTTTCTATTTAGGGAAAATAACTGAGATAAAGAAGAAAACAGTTTTAATTAGTCTTAAAGGTTGTCAGGCTTAATAGTTGCCGTGAGTATTTTGGCAAGTATGACAATGCGAAATAGCTTAAAGGGTCATTTGTCAAATACTTGGTAGATTCTTGTTCTAGTTATGGAGATCTTGGGGTTGCGCAATTTGCGTCCAACACCATTGTCCAACACAACTCCTATAGGCCGGCCAATGGCTTACGGTAGGACTTATTATTACACCAGGACTGTGACTTTCAGTGGGAATGAGGAGACTTAACCTGCTACTGTCCATAGAGGGACTTGTACCATGGCTAGAAAGTACTGCTAACTGTATGGACAAGAAAAGGGGTCAGCTTAAAGAGGATTTTATCATGGGAAAAGAAAGGAGATCAAACTCTTTCTTTCAAATATAAATATACAACATGGATTATCCTGTGAAGTTACCCATATAAACTAGTGTTGATTGGGATAAAATCTTTTCTACTCTTGCTAAAAAATGCAGTGTTAAAATTCAACTTATAATGCATCTTGCATAAACAACTCAGGTGAAATTGGTGAGAAGTGGCTATAGGAGAACCATGATGCCTTACTTCTATGAAGCAAAAGAGTAGGACTGGGAGAATTAATGACAAAATAAATTCTGCTAAATGAATGCCATTTATATATGACAGTGTGCTTGTACATGAATTTTGCAGAAAATACACCCAAAAAAAATTGAGGTACTTCCACAAAAGCAAAAGCTTGCAAGGCCATAGTTACTAGTTCTACTCCTAGTAGATATGGGCTTTCACTGAGTATGAACAATATCTGCAGATGCCTAGTAGTAGAGGGACCAAAGGCTCAGCAAGAGTAAGTGTTAGCACATATGAAAGAGATTAAGCGAGATAAAGTTGATAAGGGAATATTGGCAGGACATGCCTATGACAGAAGCTCACCGAGCTATAAAGGTTGAAGTTGCAGCAAAGTTTGATTGATGAACAATTCTTGGAGCACTTGCATAATAGGTCATCTTCCACAGGGGCCCGTGTTTCACCAAGAAGTTATAGCTTCTAGGCAACTGGTTAAATGGCCAAGGTGTATGGTCTGACCACAAATCGTGACAAATACCTGTAATGAGAACTCTTTAGAACGTGACATATTTGGTCAACTAATCTGCCATTTGCAACACACATCAATTTCCCTAAAAATTAATTTGATCAGCAAATTCACAAGCTGGTAAAAGATTGTGGATATGAAGAGATAAGAAACCCGTAAAAACTTTTGCCCACTTTTGACTTAAATCCCACATGCAGCTTTTGTTGTCACAAAAGGATCTTTATTTCTTTCGTATTCATCAGATATACGAAGTGCCTGCCACCTTGTTGAGCATTAGCCAAAGTCTATAGTTGATTTTAGACCTCATACTTGGAGACTCAACAATCTAGAATCACGTCAACCTTACTTTACATTACTTCAGCAACTACCATAATTCAACAAAATGAATCTCATGCATATGCTAAACTCCCATGATTCATTAGCCATTCATTTCTATCAACACTTCCCATGTAAGAACTTAATCCAAATAAAATGAGACAATCTTTGCAAGTAGAATTAAATTTAACATTAACAGGAATACACTTGACATGGTTGTAACCTTTTTCCTGTCATGACAATATGAGCCAGAAGAGTGGATTAGCTTTACACCCGCTTATTTAGGACAAACAAGAAGTTGATCAGGCAAAGGCATTGTTCATGATCCCTCGGCAACCAAGCAAAATCTGAATAACGAAACTAAGTCCTAAGAGTTAACCACCGAAACTGACCTGGTAATCATCCCCAAATTCTTCGTGAAAAGCTGCCTTGATAGCCCCTGCAGAAGCCCGATGGCCACCGCCCGTATCACTCATTAAAATGAGAACTTTCTTTGGGGTATCAGCCTCAACGCCATTGACATGTACCCCATCATCCACCAAGACACCACAGGCATCATCTCTCAACCCATTATCGCTATCCCCATTATTAATACTACTATCACCATTACCGTTTCCCGAATCAAGCCGAACGGAAGCGAACCCAATTGGTATTCTCTCACAATGGAACCTAACAGCCTCATTGAAGTCACTTAGGAGCTGGCAAATGCCCGAAGCACTGCCTCTGGTGCTCAAACTCAAGGAAGAACAAAACTTCGGCCTCTTAAAACCGATTGAACTGTCAAAGTAGAGATAGTTAGACAAAAACGAGGATTACCCTTCATAATTCAAGGTGCGGGAGTTCGAGTTGAGCGCGAAGTGACCCAACTGGGACACCAAATCAGAGAAGCGATCGATGGCGGCAGTGAGGATTCACCCGATGGAGGATGGGGAAGGGGTGATGGGAGCGAGCCCGCGATGGGCGATCGCTTTCACCAACAACTCCACCTACCGCGAGCCCCACGAATTCCCCGATCCTCCGGGGTTCTGCCGCCCCTCCCTCGATCAGGTAGGTACACCCCCCAGCTCCTCCGATCGAGCTCGCGTGTTCTTGATTCGTCTGGTAATGGTGATAGTAGTAATGATAATGGGGATAGCGATGATGGGTTGCAGAGATTATGGCTGTATCGGTGGTTGATAAGGTACATTTCAATGGTCTTCAGGCTGATCCCCGGAAGAAAGTTCTCATTTTAATGAGTGATACGGGCGGCGGCCATCAGGCTTCTACAGAGGCTATCAAGGCAACTTTTGACAAAAAATTCGGGGATGATTATCAGGTCAGTTTCGGTGGATTAACTCTTAAGACTTAGTTTCTTTATTCAGATTTTGCTCGGTTGCCGAGGGATCATGAACAATGCCTTTGCCTGGTCAACTTCTTGTTTGTCCTAAATAAGCGGGTGTAAAGCTAATGCACTCTTCTGGCTCATATTGTCATGACAGGACAAAAGGTTACCACCATGTCAAGTTTATTACTGTTAATGTTTAATTTAATTCTACTTGCAAAGATTGTCTGATTTTATTTGGACTAAGTTCCTACACGGGAAGTGTTGATAAATGTGAATGGCTAATGAATCGTGGGAGTTTAGCATACACATGAGATTCATTATGTTGAAGTATGGTAGTTGCTGAAGGAATGTAAAAGTAAGGTCGACATGATTCTCGATTGTTGAGTCTTCGGGTATGGTAGTTGCTGAAGGAATGTAAAAGTAAGGTCGACATGATTCTCAATTGTTGAGTCTTCGGGTATGAGGTCCAAAATCGACTGTGGACTTTGGCTAATGCCGACCAAGGGGGCAGGCACTTCGTATGTCTGATGGAAACAAAAGAAATAAAGATCCTCTTGTGACAACAAAAGCTACACGTGGGATTTTAGTCAAAAGTGGACAAAAGTTTTTATGCGTTTCTTCTCTCTTCATATCCACAATCTTTTACCGGCTTGCAAATTTGCTGATCAAAATAATTTTTAGGGAAAATGATGTGCGTTGCAAATGGCAGTTTAGTTTATCAAATATGTTGTGTTCTAAAGAGTCCTCATTGCAGGTAGTTATTACTGATTTGTGGTCAGACCATACACCTTGGCCATTTAACCAGTTGCCTAGAAGCTATAACTTCTTGGTGAAACACAGACTCTTGTGGAAGATGACCTATTATGCAAGTGCTCTAAGAATTGTTCATCTATCGAACTTCGCTACAACTTCAACCTTTATAGCTCGATGAGCTTCTGTCATAGGCATGCCCTGGTGTAATAATAAGTCCTATTGTAAGCCATTGGCCGGCCTGTAGGAGTTGCGTCGGACAATGGGAGGATCCTTTCTAATCGATCTATTAATTTTGACCATCCTTCTTTTTGCAATGAGTTACTTCAGCTGATGGTGGACCTCTTCACTATCCTTTAAATCTAACTCTTCAGGTATGAAGAATTAAAGATGACAAGGTTAATTACTTTTAGAGCATGTCCTGTCAATTGATAGAATCATTTGCTGCCAATTAATTTGAGTATGTGGCTGAATTATGGTAACCAAAGGCAAATCTCCAAATCACTTCTCACAAATGAGGAGCCCTATTTGGCTTGGAATGTAAGGGAAACCTGTTCAAACTCACTTAAAGAAAAGAAGAAAGATAATCAGATGTGCTGGGTGACCAAGCAGTTATGTTTTACGACAAAGCATTCACACATAATGTTAGACGAGTGTTTCTATTGATTTAATTACGTGGTCAACTGAATTTGGCCTCTTATCCACCGTCCTAAAGCTCTAGGTTGTGACCCTCGTTTTTGCCTTCGCATGCTAAGACAATAAAACGAGACTCACATCCTCATTTCTTAATTCCTTTTTGTACATCCCCCCTCAACGATAATGCAGAAGAGGGGAATTGGAAGTTAAAGGAAGGCAAGTGATTGGGACGACCCTTTTGCTTATGTGTGCTCAAAAATGGGAATGAGTGAACATCACAATCTAGAGATTGATGGGACTTGATTTGATGAAATGGGCTCAATTGCCATACTTTGGAATATGCTGTATATAAAGTGTCAGAAGTTATTTTTTAAAATATTATCAATACGTAGAGATTTTCTTTTTGCTGAAATTTTTTGTAGGAAAGAGTTAGTTGTTGGAGGCACTTACCAAAGTTTCCACGAATGATGTCCTCGAGTGAATTTGGACCTCTCCAATGTGGGTGGGTCTGCATTTCCACTCTCCTATTCCTTTTTCAGTCTCAAATGTAGAAATGAAATCTCATTGGGCTTGAATGAGTGAACATCACAATCTAGAGATTGATGGGACTTAATTTGATGAAATGAGCTCAATTGCCATACTTTGGAATATGCTGTATATGAAGCGTCAAAATTTATTTTCTTAAATATTATCAATATGCAGAGATTTTCTTTTTGCTGAAATTTTTTGTAGGTGAGAGTTAGTTGTTGGAGGCACTTACCAAAGTTTTCATGAATGATGTCCTCGAGTGAATTTGGACCTCTCCAATGATGTCCTCGAGTAAAAATTGGTTGGAGAGGGTTTTCAAAATTCAGCCAGCAATCATTAGGAAAGTGCCGTGGCGATACACTCCCACATAAATGGATTACAAAAAATTCAAACATTCTGAAAAGGCAATAGATAAGCCAGGTTTTGACCCCAAAAAACAAACAAACAGATGAGCCGGGTTTCCATGGAAAATCGGGACTCATCTCAACCCCCAATAGCCTTTGGATCATCATAGACCATTTGGTCCTCCAACAATGCCCCACCATGTTCATGAGCACTTCTCAGTCGTTCCCTCGCAAATGACAACCACCTGGAGTGCCCACTCAATCCATTCCCAGTCAGAGC
The DNA here is from genome assembly GCA_014182555.1 of Eucalyptus erythrocorys. Taxonomy (NCBI): domain Eukaryota; kingdom Viridiplantae; phylum Streptophyta; class Magnoliopsida; order Myrtales; family Myrtaceae; genus Eucalyptus; species Eucalyptus erythrocorys. The sequence continues at coordinate 35,607,741 of CM024602.1, forward strand.
TACTTTCAATTCCCTAGGCAGTAAGAAGTGCGTACACATTCATTTTTCAGTAGTTCCTTCCTCATACAGCATTCTCATCTTTGTCATCGGATAAAAATCACGGCAGTTTGGTTTTAGCCGCACTAATTTTCTGAATCTACCTTTCATCGTGCACTCGGTATTCAACTCCATAAAGCATAATTTCTATCTCAAAGGTGATCAACTCAGCTTAGTGGCCCTAGAAAAGAGGTACAAAATATAACATCTGAATGCTATCTATATAGTTCATGTTGTCCAATGAGCATCTATGCCACTTCACGACCTCCAGTCGTATATTCATAACCATGTCAAACATCCACGGACAACATAACAAAGTCAGGAGATCCTTGCATGTACTTAGAAAACTTACATATTCACTTTCTAACTTTATATCTGAATAACAATTTTTCGGAAGAAAGTTTCAGCATTCACTTTCATGATTCATTTGTCTATAAAAAAATGCTGCTCCTATGCCATGAAGTTAAGGTTCCTTCGACGAGACAATTGAGTGTGACTTAAATCACCCACAAGATGCACAATCGATTCCAAATGAGGATACTTCGAAAAGATACTGAACTGAATAGGGAAAAAGAACATTTTACTTCAAGCCAAGAATTACCTGCCCTGCTATATAATCATTAAGAATGATAGGAAGACCTCGAATCATCGGCTCGCAATGGTCCCGGGGCCCGCCCGAAAAGAGACTTATCGAGACAGTTAACATACAACAAGAGACTCGCACATTTAATGGTACGATAGGTTTACCTTTGTAATGATGCAATCACAAGCACCCATGCATTCCTCCATTCTGTGACAAACCCCTTCACCTGAATAATTAAGCAATTTCTTTAGCACATAATGCATAAATGCACGGAAGAACGAAGCACCGCCGGTTAATTCACGTTTCTTTCATTTCCAACAATCCTATTACTTGACCTTCTGCATTAAGCATTGCAACGAAGTCATTTTAACAGTGAAGAAAAGGATCCACTGATGGCATATAAAAAGGGTAGAGGGCAAGAAAAATGTAAAATTTAGCTTTGCAGGAGGACATAGAAATATGTCAAATCCAAGGGACATTATTAGAAAATCAAAACCAGTTTCCCTTCATTTCAAATTTACACTTGAAAAGTATAAAATGATCATAGCATGCGAGGTTCATTTGCCTGATAGAATTATGGCTACAAGCATGAAAAATGGTGGTAAAAATATGCTATGCTAGTACTTTCGTTTCAATTGTACACGTAAGCAACACATTGACAAAGGTAGATGTGATCGGGGCTCTAGTAGTGACTTGACGGATAGACACATCGATACTTGCACGGGAATCTTCCAATCATTCGGAAGCAATCTATTGGGGAGCTTTTTGTTGCGGCCACAAATGACGAGGATCGACCAATTGGCCTCATAAGATGCTCATCATAAAATGCATCCCCTAGTGCACGAGCAGTGGCTTCAATTGGACCCATTCCTTCTCCTCCTCCCATCAACAAGATTAATTACTTTTAGAGCATGTCCTGTCAATTGATAGAATCATTTGCTGCCAACTAATTTGAGTATGTGGTTGAATTATGGTAACCAAAGGCAAATCTCCAAATCACTTCTCACAAATGAGGAGCCCTATTTGGCTTGGAATGTGAAGGGAAACCTATTCAAACTCACTTAAAAGAAGAAAAAAGATAATACGATGTGCTTGGTGACAAGACTCCTTGCTATGTTTCAAAAAGCATTCACGCATAATGTTAGAAGAGTGTTTCTATTGATTTAATTATGTGGTCTTTTGTGGCTATGTCTTGACAATGATGAATACTCATCTTATTCTGTTGCTTATTTGCAGAGAGGTTGCCAAAGGACTAATGAAGTACCAACCTGACATTATTATTAGTGTACATCCTCTTATGCAACACGTTCCACTTGGTATTCTAAAGGCCATACACCTTTTCTCAAGAAGATCGTTTTTACCACGGTTGTTACATATTTAAGCACTTGCCATCCTACATGGTCTGTCAAACATTGTTGCTCTTGTTATTAATACGAGATTCTCATGGGGGTTCCCCATTTGGATTTCTCTATTGCAACAATGTTTCATGATCTTGTGACTAGGTGCTTAAATATGTAACAACCGAGGTAGAAAAGGGGGCCTTAGAAAACCTGGCTTGCAGCCTTCCAAGTGGAAGGTGTATGGCCTTCCCGAGACCTTCATTCGTTAATAATGTCGGGCCAAAGGTTGGTGACCCGGTTCCATATGTTAACTTTGGCAACCTTATCTCCTTGAAATAAGCAACGTGGCATTTTTGGCTGTATGAGTAATTATATTCTAGATCATTGTTTCCTAAAAAATTTATGTCATAATTTAAATATTTTAGGAACATTCATTTAACAATGTGCCCCAAATTTTTTTGACAATAGCAAGGAGTCTTGAACTTTAGCACATGTATTCTATTTTTTTCTTTTTAAACTATGATTAATCAATTGGAATTGGGTTGAGTACATGGCTTTTTTATTAAATAGGGCTCCTCAATTTTGATTCCCCGTGGAAGATCCATGTGCCTTAAGCTCAATATTTTCATTTTTAACGAAAGGATAAACTAAGGAGAGAACATGCTATGGATGAGAAACTTCCAATCTTGTTGATGGGAGGAGGAGAAGGAATGGGTCCAATTGAAGCCACTGCTCGTGCACTAGGGGATGCATTTTATGATGAGCATCTTATGAGGCCAATTGGTCAGATCCTCGTCATTTGTGGCCGCAACAAAAAGCTCCCCAATAGATTGCTTCCGAATGATTGGAAGATTCCTGTGCAAGTATCTGATGTGTCTATCCGTCAAGTCACTACTAGAGCCCTGATCACATCTACCTTTGTCAATGTGTTGCTTACTGTGTACAATTGAAACGAAAGTACTAGCATAGCATATTTTTACCACCATTTTTCATGCTTGTAGCCATAATTCTATCAGGCAAATGAACCTCGCATGCTATGATCATTTTATACTTTTCAAGTGTAAATTTGAAATGAAGGGAAACTGGTTTTGATTTTCTAATAATGTCCCTTGGATTTGACATATTTCTATGTCCTCCTGCAAAGCTAAATTTTACATTTTTCTTGCCCTCTACCCTTTTTATATGCCATCAGTGGATCCTTTTCTTCACTGTTAAAATGACTTCGTTGCAATGCTTAATGCGAAAGGTCAAGTAATAGGATTGTTGGAAATGAAAGAAACGTGAATTAACCGGCGGGCTTCGTTCTTCCGTGCATTTATGCATTATGTGCTAAAGAAATTGCTTAATTATTCAGGTGAAGGGGTTTGTCACCAGAATGGAGGAATGCATGGGTGCTTGTGATTGCATCATTACAAAGGTAAACCTATCAGTACCATTAAATGTGCGAGTCTCTTGTTGTATGTTAACTGTCTACTGATAAGTCTCTTTTCAGGCGGGCCCTGGGACCATTGCAGAGCCGATGATTCGAGGTCTTCCTATCATTCTTAATGATTATATAGCAGGGCAGGTAATTCTTGGCTTGAAGTAAAATGCTCTTTTTCCCTATTCGATTCGATCTTTTCGAAGTATCCTCATTTGGAATCGATTGTGCATCTTGTGGGTGATTTAAGTCACACTCAATTGTCTCGTCGAAGGAACCTTAACTTCATGGCATAGGAGCAGCATTTTTTTATAGACAAATGAATCATGAAAGTGAATGCTGAAACTTTCTTCCGAAAAATTGTTATTCAGATATAAAGTTAGAAAGTGAATATGTAAGTTTTCTAAGTACATGCAAGGATCTCCGACTTTGTTATGTTGTCCGTGGATATTTGACATGGTTATGAATAAACGACTGGAGGTCGTGAAGTGGCATAGATGCTCATTGGACAACATGAACTATATAGATAGCATTCAGATGTTATATTTTGTACCTCTTTTCTAGGGCCACTAAGCTAAGTTGATCACCTTTGAGATAGAAATTATGCTTTATGGAGTTGAATACTGAGTGCACGATGAAAGGTAGATTCAGAAAATTAGTGTGGCTAAAACCAAACTGCCATGATTTTTATCCAATGACAAAGATGAGAATGTTGTCTTTGAGGAAGGAACTACTGAAAAATGAATGTGTATGCACTTCCTACTGCCTAGGGAATTGAAAGTGGCTCTAACTGGGAATGGATTGAGAGGGCACTCCAGGTGGTTGTCATTTGCGAGGGAACGACTGAGAAGTGCTCATGAACATGGTGGGGCATTGTTGGAGGACCAAATGGTCTATGATGATCCAAAGGCTATTGGGGGTTGAGATGAGTCCCGGTTTTCCATGGAAACCCGGCTCATCTGTTTGTTTGTTTTTGGGGTCAAAACCTGGCTTTTCTTTGCCTTTTCGAATGTTTGAATTTTTGTAATCCATTTATGTGGGAGTGTATCGCCACGGCACTTTCCTAATGATTGCTGGCTGAATTTTGAAAACCCTCTCCAACCAATTTTTACTTTGTCGATGACAGGAAGAGGGAAATGTGTCGTACGTGGTGGAAAAGGAATTTGGGAAGTTCTCGAAATCACCAAAAGAGATAGCCAACATCGTTGCAGAATGGTTTGGCCCAAAGGGAGAGAAGGAGCTCAATGCCATGTCAAAAAAGGCACAAGAGCTGGCTAGGCCTAATGCCGTTCGCGATCTCGACGAGTTCGTCAAGGAAAGAAGCTCCGTACCTCGGTAAAACACGACATAGCTTGATCTCCTGGACCGAGTTCTAAGTGGGATGGTTTGATGGAAACATGGGCGAGAGGCCTTTTGACATTGTAGATTTTTTTCCACAATACTGATTCATTGTAACAGTGGTAGAGTCTCATATTCATTGCTAAATCGTACGCTATGTACATGGAAGATCCATGTACCTTCGTGGATATTTGGTAACTTGACAATATCCTTTCATTGCATTCGCCTTTAAGTGTTTGATGTTTTCTTGATTCCTTGGTGGAAGGCGCCCTTTCTATGGTCAATGTGCTACTTTTTTTTCCCATTTATCACCTTGTAAGAAGGGGAGATGAAATGAGTTATCTCCATTCTTAATTAGGTTTAATTGAGGAACGATACTTCCTTATTGAGGAATTTGACAATGTTGTTCCAACACACTTAATTGGTGGGTGAACGAGAGATTTTTCTCTAAATTAAACGTTGCTCCCTTATATTTGTTCCGTTTGAGTGTGTCCTGTACCAATGAAAATGATGTCATTTTTTATGCTAAAGAGAATCAAGTTTAGGAACGAAATACATCATTTTCCAAAGTCGGGCGATCAACATCCCAAGGTATCCCTTATGGAGGAAGGGATAATATTGCCCTTTTGTTTCATTTGAATCTTTCTTTGTTTAAGATGAACATGACTTAAAAATGCTCCATCGCATTTGTTGGACCGTTACAAAACTTGGTACTCTTGAGATATATTCTATTCAACGAATTCTCAATCTTCACCGTCTTCATCATCACCATCACCGAGATGACAAATGGAGCCGGTGTCTGAGGTGGCGTGCACCCATTTGCTCCCCACGGCCAGAGACAGGAACGCGGATAAGATATGGATGGCATTATACTTTTCCAAAGCACGTGTATCGACGAAAATAGATCTACTTCAGTAGAAGCGTGAAGAGCGGTACTATCAGAATCAGACCTTTAAACTTCAAAATCGTCTGAAGCCGACCCAACACCTCAAGCATCATAACGAAGTTTTACCACATCTCACAAAAGAGTAGGAAGTCATACCGCAAAATAAGCCAAGATCAATCAGAAAATATCCACAAATTTACATCTGACCCAAAATCATGGACTGTACAGCACATCTAGGGGATGATTTCTGAATCTCAGAAATCTTGTCTCTTAGGAATCCTCCCTATATTACATAAGAACTCTCACTAATTCAGTACCCGCTGCAAGAACAGATACCCGATGGCTCTTTTCTTGTTCAATCAACCTACTTACACAGATTACTGAAATGCGAATTGCCGACTAGAACAGATGGTATTTACAACCCTAAAAGGTACTCGAATTCTCTCCTTCCAAAATATTTCGGGACTCTCGCTTGTCTGCTTGACTATGTGAAGTATGCCCTGCATTAAGCTCCTTTCTATGTACAGTTTCTTCAGTGGAGTTATGCAACAGCAGGAATGCTAGAATTTTTGCTATCCCTGTTAAGACAATCAAAACCTTCTACTCTAACAGCTGCAGGTTTGAGCCCAAACTTCATTCTCGCACACCCTTTGCGTGCAGAAGTTGATGGAGATGGTAAACCTGATGGCGACATAGCTGGCAACGCCATAATTGGAGTAATCTTTTCATCCCTAAAGCGGGCATCCTGTACTAAAGGATTCTCAGCCCTTCTCGGTGGAGATCCCGCGAAAAATGGGGGTGGTGTCGAAGCAATCGGCAGTGGAGATTGTGGCTCCAACTCATAATCCTCCTGCAATAAATAAAACCTTCTTTAATGTGACGGGCTAATGAAAGAAAATGATTCTGAGGACTAAATATTAATGCATAGATGGGCAAGATCATTAGATTTAACTTAAAAAGATGTTTTTGGCCAGATCAATTATTAACAATTCCTTAATGTTTCAATTCAGCAGCTGTTTTCAAGGTATTCTTAGTCCTCTTTTTTGCCAAAGAACGCTCGACTAGATCCACTTAACAAAACAATACGGACTAGGACACTACGTATGAAGCAAAATAGCCGAACCAACTGATCCATACTTCCAAAGAACCAAAACATTTAATTACTGACTTCAGACGTTGACTATTACGCGATAAAAGTCTGAGCCAGAATTCCAGCCAGTTCAGACAGGATCAGATGTGGACTGATGAGACAGATCCAACTACCTTCTTAAGGATGAGGTCCAGAAGCTCTGCCGCAGCTTTCGACTTGGAAATCTCAGATCGATGGCTGTTCATCAGAAACCACGGTGTTATTTCCCAAGCTCAAACGCTAAAATCAGTTCATCCAAAACACAAGACGACGAATTACCTTATCTGAGACCTCAAGGGGTTGTTGGACAAAACCCCGACCCTGCGAGGCTTCGGACAAACGACCGATTCCCTCCGGTCAGAGACGGAGACGAATCCCCTCATCTCCTCAAAGGCGGCAACAAAGGCGTTCTGCTCAACACTCCGGAAATGATCCATCTCCTGAAACCGCTGTAGTCCGCAGTAGAACGCCTAAACACATCCAAAGACACCAAAATCAACACACGCAGCTGAAAACCTAGACAAGATCTGGCCGAAGAGGCCAGCCTAATCGAAACGATTCGCTCAAAATCGCCGGTCAAACCTTCCAAACCCCGAAAAACAAGAAAACTACCAAATTCCTCTCTCGATACCGCCAGATCGGAGCCAACACCTGGAGAAAAACAGGTCTCTCCCCCAGCGCTCCACACCAGGCGGACCGCAACGGCAAAAATAGGAGCACGCGCGGCTCAAATGGAGCTGGAAACCGACGTCTCGACAGTCCAAACCGCACACAGACCGTACGCAGGAGCGACGTCAACACGCGAGCTCTCTCCTCGCGGAAGCAGCTCAAGCGACGCCGTCCGAGCTCCGAAACTTCGAGAATCAGAGGCGGAAGCGACGGATCCGGCACGGAAACGCGAGCCGCCGGAGCTCAGCCGGCGACGACGCACGCCGGGAGCGCGAGGGCCGTCGCCGGCGGCGAGATCGAGGTCGAGATCTAGAGAGAGACAGAGACAAGAGCTAGAGAAAGAAAGAGAGAGGGGAATACCTTACCTCTAGGGATCCGCCGAGGGAAGGAGAGGAGGGAGACACGCCACGGGGAAAGAGGTTGCGGCTCTTCAGAGGTAGCCAAGGCCTTTAATTAGGTGAGAGGCCGGGAGGTGGGAACGCGCCCGGGACGACGTCGTTTTGCATTTTACTGGCAAGCCGTCGCCGGGCCCCACACCCCCCCGGGGGCAAAAAAAATCCAGTTTTTCTTTTTTAATTATTATTTTTTTTTTTCTTCCTTTTGGGCATGAGTGAGAGGGTGAAAGCTACTTCTCCCCCCGACCTTTGATTTTTCAATGCCCCTTCGGGTTCGACGAAGGTGGCTCGGATTTTGTTTTTGGCATGTTGCCATTATCTTCGTCGAAGGAAATATTCTAATCCGCCGATTATTTAATTCCCCCACTTCGGTCCACACACCTTTTTCTCGTCTAATTACGCAAGTAAATCTCCTAATTAAGGAAACGTGATTTTTGCCCGTATTTCCGGCCGTGGACTCACTTCCCTCCAGGACTTCTCTCTCTCTCTCGTATTTCTTAATTTAAAAACCGATATTCGGCGTATAAAATATGACATGGTGTTAGCCATTCGATTTTCCGAGCCTAGGGTTTATGGTTCACTTAGCACCGCTTTTACTCTCGGGTTTTTACCTTGCACAGTGCAAAATTGTGCATATTTCCACCTCAAATAGAATTAGGTTCTTTATTTATTTGATTGTGTTAACTTCGAAATTTGTGTAAATCCATATAAATTCGAAGTATGTTAGAGGGAAATTAGAACGAAAAAAAGTGAAGATAAATTAGGATAAAAAATAAGGCTTGTTGTGTACACATATGAAAATAAAGATTTCCAATTTTCTATTTTCAACTACCTTTTATATTTTGGGTCTTTGCCCTTTAAATTTTAAAAATCGCACCATGAGGGACAAAGAGGGAAGGGAGATAATTTAAAATCTAAAAATAGCACTTGTGATTATACACCTTAGAAAATTTGCATGAAAACTAAACTACTATAATATAAACTTTAAGTACATAATAGGGGTGATCATGGTCCGGATTGGGCCGGTTCGATGCCTAACCCTAGGACCAACTCGCACAGTGTTGGTCCTCAAAATTTTTAGGACCGAAGACTGACCCGGTCGAGTCTGGGATCGAGGACCGGACCGACCCTATAGATTCGGTCCGGTTCCAAGATCAACCTGGAACCAACCGATAATTTTTTTATTTCATTTTTTTATTCCTTATAAAATAAAACTCATTAATTCAAGCAAAAAATGAAACTCACCAGTCGAGTTATGTTCGTGAAGGTGAGCGAACAGGGGTGAGCCGCGAGGCAGCGACGAATGGCAAGTGTAGTTCATGAGCAAGGGTTTCTAATTAGGGCTTTTATTTTCTTCTGATTTACTTGACAAAGAGCAAGGCCAGCTAAGAGAGGTAAGCAGAGGGGCCGTTGAGTGGCACGTAGCACGGGTGTTGAGCGAGGCAAGTAGCAAATGGCCAACGGCGGCAAGCAGCCAACAACAAGCAACACGAGCGTTGAGAGAGGCAAGAGTCCAATGGCCAACGCCGAGTGACGAGCAAGTCGAGCGGCCAACGGTGAGTGATGAGCAACGAGCCACAAGTGACGATCGGCGAGCAGGCAAGTGTGCACGACAAATAGGGCAATGTTGCTCTTGCTCACGAGGGAAATTTTTTTTTTTTAAGTGAAAAATGAATAAGATAAAGATGGAAGAATAAAACAAGAGGCTAAGGACATTTTAAGCCATTTCACAACGCTATTCACATCGTTCACGGCGTTATTTACACCATCATTCAAGCTATTCAAGTGAAAAACTCACGCCATCATTCAAGTTGTTCAAGTAAAGAACACTAGCTGGATTTGCTATTTATAAGAAAAACATAAAAAAAAATTATATATTAAATATTTAAAATATATTATATATAAATATATTTTATTAGGGTTGGTCTGGATTGGACCGACCATAAATTTCCAAGACTGATGACCAACCCACACAGTACCGGTCTAAGAATCTAAAGACTAAGGATCGACCTTATCCCCTTGAAAATCGGATCATGACCAACAAAGTTGAGCCGGTCCAGGATCGACCTTAAACCGCTGCTCACCCCTAGTATATAACAAGGAAAGTAGAGTAGAGAAGGTAAAAGAAATTGGGGTTGAAAGTTATGAAAATAGCACTACTGGCGCACATATACGAAAATAAGGATATGCGATTTTCCCTTTTTCGAGGGATAAGAACGCCTCAAGTGCCATAAGTTTGCATAAAGAGACACTTAAGTGCCAAAATTTACGAAATGTACACTTAAGTACCACATTCAAAAAAGAAATGGACACTTAAGTGTCACTCCGGCCAAAATACTGACGTGTGCAAATTCCGACTAAATAAGTGCAAAAAGACACCGTTTTGCACGTTGACGTGACTAAATAAGTGCAAATTGACGTTTTTTTGCATTGACATGGCAATAAATTAATGTAGAAATTAATTTAATTTAATTTAAAACTAAATTTACTTAAAATATTTAAAAATACAAATACAAATATTAAAAAATTCAAAAAAATTAAAAAATTTTAAAAAATTAATTTAATTTTAGTTTAATTAATTTTATATTATTTGAATTTTTGCATTGACGTGGCAACTTTTTTTTTTTAAATTTTAATTTTGTTAGTTTTTTAATATTAAAATTTGTTATTTTTAAATGTTTTAAATAATTTTAATTTTAATTTTAATTTAATTAATTTTTATATTATTTTTTTCCATTTCAACACTAAAACGACGTTGTTTTACCTTTGTCTCGCCGGAAAATCGTCACGTCAGCGTTTTGGCTGGATTGGCACTCAAGTATACCATTTTGCTCCGATTTTGGCACTTAAGTGTACATTTTGTAACTTTTAATATTTAAGTGTCCTTTTGTGTCAACTTATGGCACTCCAGAGGTTCGTGTCTCCTTTTTTGACAACCTTTATTTTCTGGTTCTTTACCTCCATAGTACTGTATATTGAAAAGGAAATGTTAAAAACCGCACCGGAAAAGAAAAGAAAGTGAGATGATTTAAAATCTAAAATTACCACTTTGGATTATATACCGTAGAAAATTTGTCTGAAATCGAAACTACCACAATGAAATTATATATATAATTTAGTCAATCTACATGATGTTTTGGCGCACGCTTTCAAAGATTCTAGAGGCTTGGTATGGTAAAAAGGATCTTTGAAGAGTTGCACGCTCTGAATTAGTAAACTCCCAGATAAAACAAAAATCACAGGGGGCGAAAATTATCTCACTGATTATTTTATTTATTATATACAATAAAAAAAAAAAAGGGCAAATTGAGATAAGATATACATTTAAGTTGGGGAAAACGAGGGTTGGCGTATTAACACCCCAAGTTGAACAGGAGGTCGGCAATCGGATCCTTTGACTTGGACCAAACACGTCACGTCGAGTGCGACAGACGGAGCCAGTTAAGCACGTTGGGACGGACCGGGTCCGCGCCTCACTCGCTTTCGAAGCTGGCTTCCGACACATCCCCCCAAGTTTCAACTTTGACATTTCCTCGAAATTGACGATTGGACATCTAACCATGGAAATAAGAAATAGTAAATTTGGATCTGGCGTCGTGATCATATCTTGTTCGCTCGTGATATTTTGACAGCGCCATTTGCGATTACGGGAGGAGCAAGTATCCGCGACGATTTCAGACGGGGCACGTTATTTCAAAGGATGGAATGGGAAACCAAATATTGTTTGAAAATGATTACTTAATAATCGACGATAGCTGGATATTAATACTCTCTTATCATACATTAAAATAGTAACATTGGGTATATTTGGTGACACATTGAGCGTTTATTTGATAATTTCTGACGCTATGTATATTTTTGTTTAAATAAAAAATTAGAGTGGACTTGCTTTATCAAAAAAAAAAAAAAAACAATGACGACCACATCAAAAAGTCATATCGTGGGACGACAAGTATCATGAGAGCATTAGACAACATGCTTGCTATCATTATGATTTTCGAGATCATTTTATTACCTTCCCCATCTACTAAACAATTAAAATAATCGACTCATTTAAACAGTTAGATGATAAAATCTCATGGTTCTAACTCAATAAATACTTCTTCTTTACTTACCTAGTTAGGGCTCTCTCTCTCTCTCTCTCAACTTGGTTGAATGTTTGGAGTCAATATTAGTTATGATTATTCATAAGACTTAATCTCATTAAATGTTGAATTTTTTAAAAACATGCGTCATCGACGAAATTTTATGTTGATATGTTCTTATTCATTTTGCGTGGAAAACCAAATCTTCGTCGCAATAAGTCATTTAATAATAACATGAAGTGATTAGAACAACTATTGTGGAGATAGTAACGCTAGGTATGTTTAATAACACGTCACATACCGATAGCAACACTAAGCATGTTTGATAACACGTCATGCATTGAGAAAGTAAACTCTCTGGCATCAATTGTCATTATATGTGTTTGATAATCTCTAACTACAAATAACTTCATAAACTGTTCAATCAAAAGTTAGAGTTGACTTTTTTTGTAAAATAAAAAATACGACATCGAAAAGTCCGGTGATGATACGTGTGAAATTCAGACTAAATTTAGTTTCTCAACAAATATAGAATGACGAGTAAAGTTGGAGGATTTGGACAACATGCTTGATATAACATTTTATTACCTTCCTCACTTACCACATCAAGCGACTTGACCATTTACGATAAAGAGGATCGACTAAATTACATAATTTGTTACATAATAAAATGTTCAAGAAAAACTAAAAAAATGATAATAAGTGCTAATTACCCAATAGATTTAGTTCCTCAACAGACATGGAATAGCCAATATTATTGGAGGATTTGGATGATAGACTTCCCATAACATTTTATTACCTTCCTTACTCACCGCATCAAATGACTTGATTATTCACAATAAAGACGATCGACTTATTTACGTAATCCATCACATGATAAAATGTTTAATTGGAACTGAAATCTCATCAGTTATATATTGAAAACCTTCCGACGATTCTCATTAATCAATATTTAATAAAGATGCTTAACGAAATCATTTATTTCTCTTTGGAAAAAGCGCAACGAAGATATTCGTATTTTTCTGGTTGGAGAACGATTTAATTTTGATGAATAAAAAGGTGGGTCCACGCACAGATGCGTATAATATATGGGTCAATCGCAGGCGACGAGAGGGAACGGGTCGCACCAGATCACGTCGATCTGTCCGGACGGGCCAACATCCCGCAATTGACGCTGACGCTCCACCCCCACCAGTCCACCACCACCACCACCACCACCTCCCTCCCGCAAAGGCAACGTGCAAGGAAACCCAACCACGGGTGGGATGGCCCCCACCCCCACCGATCCGGTCGGTGATCGCGACACGTGTCCACGCGATCTGGAGCTCCACTTCCCGGGCGATATATATGGGTGGACCAATGGGGATGCGGGAAGAGGCAGGACCATGTGCACCTCGTTTTTCGGGGTGGCTGAGGAAGAAAGGAAGGGCGGCCTCGTTGGATTCTTGCGAAGGCCTCGTTGGAATCTTGCTATTGGTCGCCTCACGATTAAAGAAAGCAAATATCTCCGAGATGATAATGCTGGTTACGTCCGTTTGGTAAGTTCGATAAAATAAATTTTTTGTAAAAAAAATTATTTATAAAAACGCAGCCAGATGTCGTGAATTGAATGAGGTCGATTTAATTATATTGTGAACAAAAATAGCACACTTATAATTTCAATTATGCTGATAACGATTTGTTAGAAGGATGAACTGATTAGTATGGTCGTTTTTCTCGTCACTAATTAATTGGAAGGCTCGTTTCATGATCCATCTCTTCACTTGGTATATGAATTTAGTATATCAATCTCAACATACTAACTTTACTCAATATTTAATGTGATCAAAACTATTATCTTGCACACAAATGGGTTTTTGCTCATGTTTACATCTTGATTTTTGCCAAAGTTTTTTTTGTCAAAAAAAAAAATTGTATTCCTTACTTCAAAAGATACATAAAATATGTTTTTATGTCAGAGTAACTGAAATAGAGCAATGATATTGAAAAGTAAAGCCAACTTTTGAAAATAAAGACAATCAATGGAATACCGACAAAATTAAGTACACACTCATTTCACAGGAACAAATTTATAATGGGTGACTGATAACTAAATATCATGTTTTTGTCAATGATGTACACATGCTGAAAATTCCATCTCTAAAAACCATAACATTATCAGTTGGCAGTGCTTACCAAAGTTCAGCTTCCTCTCCATCATTGTTGTATGAAGCAACCAAAATAGCTCAAAAAATTACAAATGTAATATATGAATGAGCAAATCTTCATCATTGAATGAGACATCAAAGCTCTTGCAATTATCATCGAAACTAAGGCAGAGAATCCATATGTGAATAGAGTAGAGAGGTATCGAATCCCCGAAATCATATTTATTAAGTTCCTAGATCTAAATTCGGAGATGATAACACTCAAATCTAGAAAATAAATCAAAAGAGTTCAAACTCTCAAATCAAGAACTAGATTAGGAGAAGAGACCTCTCGAGTCTAGATTGGGAGAAAAGAAAAGGCAAGAAAAGAACAATAAAATACAAACAAAAACAACAAAAGAGGAAGGGGAGGACTAACTCAAATTCTGCCCCATAGCTGAAGGATGAAGAAGACGATGAAGAGAGAGAGAAGACTTTTCAGTTAATTCTCACCAAGGTTGAGGTACGAAAATTCGGCTATTTGATGGTTTTAGCATGAAAAGTCTCTATGAGACACTAATAGGAGACTATAGTGGATTTTTGTAGACAATTTAGCATTTAAGCCAAGATGATCAACAAAAGAAATACAGACAAGACAAGATTTGTTTGGAGAATCAAATATAAGATCCAAGCTAAGTCATTCCTAAAATTCACATGGCCGTCCATTTGACCACTAGTTGATTTTAGGAACCAAACAAATCGTCACCAATGACGCAATAGACGGAGCTAGTAAAAGCCACTGTCTCCCTTAAATGCTGGATGTCTAATGCAATTCTACGAAAGATTGCACTATGATTCGTAGATATTCCGTATAAAAATTTATAAATCTTGATTCATGAAGTTGCCTTAAATGTATTTGTTAGGCCCCGGAGGTTTGATTGTCACTTTAAGTAATGGAGTGATTGACTGAACTTCGGATATTTATGACGTCAAAATTGACTGGGGCTTCAGACTGCATCGCTGTCATTTGTTGTTGTGGGGGAATCTGATCCGTAGACAGACTAATGATCTGATCTTGTGGACGTAAATGATTTCACGTGGAAGACATTGTTTGGTTGGCAAAAGAATACTATGCTTTCATTTCCCTTTGAGGGACGGGACGGGGCTCCTTTCTATCATTTCTGTTTTTCACTATTTTCATTTCTAAGAAGAATTTCAATTTTCTTTATTAAAGAAGTTTCTGAAAAGTATTATATTGAATTATCACATATGGCTAAATTATAAAGTTTATACATTTATTTTATATATGTGGTATGTATCCACTTATTAGTTTTTAAGCATTTGGATTTGATATTCTACCATAATTCCTACATTTCTAGCCCTTTTCCTAGATCAAAGTTCATCATAATCGTGAAGTGAAGTGTAATTAAGTATTCATATAATAATTTAAGTGTACTAGTGGAATTGATGTCATAAATTTTTTTTCGTGTTATGTGCAATCACCGTTTTAATAGAAATGAAAATTAAGAATGTTCGAAAAGTGTTTTGAATGTATTTTATAGTGTTATGTCTACTATGACATATTTACCAAAAATCTCCCATGTCCCTCTAAACATATTTTCTTCTCCAGTCTGGTAGGATTCTCTGAAAAAATGCAATTAAGCTAGATAGATATGTAATCATCTTAGCATTCTTAAATGTCTCTATGCTGTAAACTAAATTTCTAGGTAGTTTACAACTAAAATGCAGTTTGTGAAGGGTTTGAACAAAAGTTAACCTACTGTGGGATAACATATCTGCTACATGCTAACCTAGTTTTTCCTAATTCTAAGTATAGATCCCCTTATTGGTATTAGAGCAATAATAAAAAAAAAAAAAAATGCCAAACTCGTACTAATATGACACATTTACCTCAAACTTGTATCATTGCGACACATTTACTTTGAGTTTTTTCTTGTGATGTGTTACGCGAGTACAAATTTAGGATTTTTGGTAAGTTTGGGATTTCCTATATCGCAAATTCTTTTTTGACTAAATGTGTCATACGAATACGAGTTTAAGATTTTTTCTATCATAATATAGCATAATATAAAAGTGTCATAGTAAGCATAGTTTAAGATTCTTTTGGGGCTTTGTTTTTATTCCTTATGAAAACCTAGGTTTTTCCTTTTATACATTTAAAGCATCTTAGAGAGCATATGAAGTGATAGATTCACTTATTATTTATTGTGATTAGCACGGGTTACTTGAATGGAGAGCATCCAAAATTCTAATGGATGGATTGAGCAACGATTCTGGCCTGAAAAGCAAAATAAAAGAGTGACCAACAAGATGTTGGCCAAAAGAATTTACTCTTTCCGTCATAGTCTTGCTTCAAGTTGAGAGAAAAATTCTAAATTCCATTGCACTAATGAGGATAGCGTAGATCGTTAGAGAGATGTACCAGTTGAGGTCCTCGATATTTAGGGGAAAACTTCATAAAAAAGAAAATTATTTTAGGGAAATCAGCTTTTATTTGTTTGGTGATATACGATCGAAAACGTTTTTAGTGTTTGGATTTCTTTTAGAAAATGATTTCAATATCATTACTTTATCTCAAACAAAAAAATAATTTTTTAAATATATTTGTTTTCTCCTTCTTCCTCCTCCACCAGTCGCCAAGCCTTGACGACAAACCCGATAGGCCATTGGCACCATTGCTAAGGCCTAATCTGGGCCAACCTAGCCGGCCTTGAGCAAGGTTAAACCTCTAGGGATTTGGCGAGACTCTTGGCGAGATTGATTGAGGCCAACTAGCTCAAGCCTCGCCCAAGGTTTGGTGACTGGTGGAGGAGGAAGAAGGAAAAGAAAAAATAAAAAAATAAACAATTTGATTTTTATATAAAAGAAAAAAATTAAATATCCAAAAATTCAAGAGGAACGATTCTGAAAAGTGTTTTCACTTTTTTTAGATTTATGAATTCACTTTCGTAATTTATGCATGTATATTTTCCTTGGTCGAAAAGTGTTTCTAGTTTTTTTTTGGTTGAAAAGTGTTTCTATATGACTAATTAGCAAACCGAATGGGTAAAAAAATTGGAAAACTAATTTAGGGAAAACTCTTTCTCTCAAACGGCCGTACCCTTAATGTGAATGCTGGGCAAATCATATGAAAGAAATTAAAAAGAAATATTAAAGCGAAGTTGAATTCCCCCTTGAATTCTCCCTCCTCCTCCTCCTCCTCCTCCTCCTCTATTTGACTAAACGATGTTACTTTAAGATAGCATCGGTCCATGGACACAAGTAGTAAAGGACTAAGAAGTATCGATACTCTTCGAAAGCCTTCATATCATGTCTGACATTCGACATACTTTGATACGTTTCGACACGCGGTCAACAAGTGTCGAAAAATCCGACACGTGGTCAACTCTTCCCAATACATTCAACATGCGAGTCTGAAATTCCGACATGTAATTCCGACATGCACGGGGCCAATTTTAAAAAATTTCAATACTTGAAGGATCAAAATGTAAATATATAAAAAAAATAATGAAAATAACAAAAATAAAGAGGAAGGAAGAAAATTATCTCTCAAATTTCTTACTTATAAGTTCTAATCTTCTCATGAGTGACAAAGGAACACCCCTCTTCTCGCTGGCTTCATTTCACCGCCCTTGTAGACTTGAAGTTATGATTTTTTTAATGCTTCTTTCCACCTCTCATAGGCATCACCTGCAAGTTATCTCTGTTAGTCTATGTCATTAGTTTGTGAGTTATCTTCCACATTTTTCATAGCGACTTTAGTGATTTCTTTTTCTTTTGGTCTTACTTTGAGAATTCTTGTCCTAGATTTTCATTTTTCTTGAACCTTGTTTTGCAGAGAAGCTCCAAGCCCGTCTATATCATGAACTCTGAACTTTATATAGGACTATAAAAAATCTCACTAATCTCCGACAATTATAAAAAAAAGAATATGTTCCTTCAAGTTTACTCTTTTGTGTTTGTAATTTTTGAATTTCTAGTTTAATTTCTGTCAAATTAAAACAGTGAATAATATTAACAAATGTTGGATTAATATTTTTTGTATAAATTAATTATATGCTCCTTTTATTATTACTTATTTATTTTTATATATATTTAATATATAATGTGTCGGAACATGTCAAAATTTTTTATTTTTGAGAAATGACATGTGGATGTATCGTATCGTATCGCGTGTTTGTGTCGATATTACATAAGTAAAGGATGTTCTTGCGAAACACAAGCGAGGTCGTTCAACCCCCCATTCAAACCATAATCCGGCTCAGAGAAAGATCGGACTTAGGGTTCGGCTGTGACGACATCGATTCTACTACTACAGTTAAAATTATAATTTCTATCGACCGACTTTCTACACAATAAGCTTTCGCTTGCTTCTTGTGATTCAAATGGAACAATCATCTGCATCCCGTAATTCCAAAAAAAAAAAAAAAAAAAAAAAAAAAAAAAAAAATCTCGTCTTTCTCCTCCTCCCAACTCTAACGATGGGCAATGGAACAGCCATTGGCGATCTCCACAACTTCAGCAACTACATCCCTGGGTGATCCTAGCGTCACTGACCCGATAGCGGTACTTCAGGCGACGGCATTGGCAGCGGCGGCGGCGGCAGGGTAGGGCAAGGCGGGATAGCGGAGAGATTTCACAGAGTGGCTGGACATCCGGGGCAAAATTAAACAAAGTGAATTTTAGCCCTCCCACTCAATCCAAATCAACAGTAGACCGCACTCTATCATCTTCCATTCCAATCCCTTGCTTGCAACCACCACTCTATGAAATGGACCGCAAAGCGAAGGGAAGGGAACCACCACCCACCACTCTTCTTCTCTCCTCTCGTTTGGAAGCTTCGAACGTGCTGAAATGGGAAGCGGACGTGTCCAACTTCGACACCCATCGCTGGGAACAAAACCAATCCCGCTCAAGGCCAGCGTAAAAAGGGAAACTTTCGAGCACGGCAATGCCATGGACGCTTAAGTCGGGAATATAATCTCTTCATTTTTCAATGGACCCAAGACGAAAAAGAGAACGCAGACCCACGCAGACCCATAGATTCCGCTGAGACCCCATCGCCCACCATCTGGAAGCCGCGAAGATTTCTCGTAGTCTCTCTGGCTCCTTCGTCCCACTTTCTCTCTCTCTTTCTTCATCTCTGACTCTGACCCAACAAAATTCTTGTTCAAATTCCACATGGCCTTGATGCCCGTGGTGTAAAAAGTCCGCCACCCTCAAAAGGGTTCCCCCTGCTCTTTCCGCGCTGGCCGTTGATCGCCTCTTGTCTCGCTTCCGTGGCGAAAAAGGTGAAGCCTTTTGAGGGGCAGGAGTAGAGCTGGGGAGAGAGGGAGTGGGCAGAGCGGCGATGGGGAAGCCGGTGAGGTTCAAGGAGGTGGGTCCGGAGGTGCGGGCGATTCTGGACGCGGACATGGACGAGGCGCCGGCGAGGAGGCGAGCCCGCGACGCCTTTAAGGATGTCCAGCTCGGGATCGATCACATTCTCTTCAAGGTCAGTGCTGCCTCTGTTGGTGTCGGCGTTGTGTTTTGTGATGTCCGAATTCAGATAATGTCCGTGCCTTGTTGCTTTCTCGCATTTA
Organism: Eucalyptus erythrocorys; assembly: GCA_014182555.1. NCBI lineage: Eukaryota > Viridiplantae > Streptophyta > Magnoliopsida > Myrtales > Myrtaceae > Eucalyptus > Eucalyptus erythrocorys. The sequence goes on from CM024602.1 coordinate 35,627,351, forward strand.
TTGGGCGATCGCAGAGTTAGGTGCTCCGGCATTGATTGATGTTTCGGATGTTCTTTTTCTCGATGTCGGATGTTTTCATACGTGGTAATCGAATTTCCCATCACAAATTACTTGTTCTTCTTGGTGAAGGGCAGGAAAAATGGTTCGGTAATATGGAGAATTGACTAATCCAATGATGCTAGGCATGGAATCCTGAGAAAGATTCTTTTCTATCTGTTTTGTTAGTTGCTTCCAAGAATTCAAGGCCATCCCTATTGGCCTCATGCTTGCGTCTGTTCTGTACTTTGTTGCATTGACCAAACATAAACTTAGCAAAGCAAGCTACCCACAAATTTGTCTCACGGTCCCCTGCCTTTGACTGAACTTAAGAGCACTTTGCCGTTTGCCGTTTATCTTAGTTGGCGTTGGGTGAGACTGCTGTGAACTTGCTGTTCCCTGGGACTCTTGTTTGGAATTACTATTATCATTATGTTGCCATGTTTTGTTCACTCTTTTGTTTGTCACGCAATTTTCCACTACTGCCGACATTGTAATTACAGAGTCGAGTCATTGATCAGGGGACAGCTGATTTATTTGTGTTTTCTCTTGTCGCAGACACCAGAGGAAGGGTTGAAAATAGAGGAGGTAAGAATAAACCTTATGGCCTGTATTGGGTACTCCAGTTACCTATTGGGAGGCCTTCATCTACTTGAGGATACTCATTGCAAAACTTAAGCACTCACTGGTTCTCAGGGCCATCTTTCTTTGGTGTGGCTCCCATTATTCATTGGAGCAACCTATTGCATATACCCATCCAAGCCTATTGATTAATGTGTATCTTGTTATGCAAATAAGAAGTGGTTTATCAGTTTGGTCCCACACTGAAATGCGACATCGATCTTCTTATGGTGCTATTGCTAGTTGAACTTAATTTGCAAAGACTCTATTTAAAGACACAGCACACCTTAATGTATGTGCAACTACACACAGAATGCCATCAAGAAATATAGGATTGAGTAAAAGGGCAGACTTCTTCTTTTAACATTTTGGCCATTTTAATTGTTAGCAGAAGTGGCTCAGTTAAGGAGTTGTCTGATAGGGGCTCTTCATGTTGCTTTTTATCCCCAAAGAAAGTTGTCTTTTGGACATATCTCAGCACAAGGAAGTTAATCAGTTCATGTCCTTTGATTCAGAAATATGAGGTGAATTCCAGAGGAGTGGAGATCTTCACAAAAAGTTGGCTTCCAGGCACATCTCAGCTCAAAGCAGTTGTTTGCTATTGCCATGGTTATGGAGACACCTGCACATTTTTCTTTGAAGGCATGTATTTCCTGTACAGTGGAAGCAATCAACTTTGTCTGATGACTCCTCTGATACATGCAAATAAAATAGTCAATACACTTTTTCGCAGGAATTGCGAGGAAATTGGCATCAGAAGGATATGGTGTATTTGCCATGGATTACCCTGGATTTGGCCTTTCGGAAGGTCTTCACTGCTACATTCCAAGCTTTGACATATTAGTTGATGATGTAATTGAACATTTCTCCAAAGTTAAAGGTAAGATAACAAGTCTCATTAAGTATTTGCAACATTTAGGTGCTTTGTTTAGAAGATAGATGATGAAAGCATAGTGCCGGCCAGATTTTTTCAGGGTGAATTAGACGTGTGAATATCACTTTTAAATATGAAAAAATTCTCAAAGTAGTCTTGACATGGTGTTCCAAGACATCCTGGAGGTTGATTGGTGCCTCTGGACGGAACGCTATGCTGATTTAGGAAGTCTTGGATTAAAAAAGATCATTTTCTTTGTGGTAGCAAGTAGGTGAGTTTGGGTCATGTTGTGAAGGAACTTTGACCACTAGATGGTACCGCCAGAATTTCAGCGTTCATGAGGAAGCAAGTAGGTGAGTTTGGGTCATGTTGTGAAGGAACTTTGACTACTAGATGGTACCGTGAGAATTTCTGAGCTCATGAGGAATAAAAAAATTGCTTGGGCCTCTAAGTGGAGTGAAACTATTGGTTCTTGATGAAAAGTTTCGGCTGAAGATAGCCTTATCTGGATTGTCAACTCCATGAATTCCGAGCACCCTATTGCCCTTCGGTGTACATGAAAGAGCTGGTGAAAGGCAACATATCTGCATATGACTGGGTTGTCCCCTATACGCTGTAGTTGTGACAAACGGCATGATCGTAATATATGACCTGGATGATCTTATTCATCATTTGGTGAAGCATCATACCAGGTTACCCATGGTTCTTTTTGAATTGTTCTTTCTCAATTACAATCACGGCCATCATGTCCCGTTTTCTAGAAAATATTTTGGTGGAGAAATCACTTGTCAAATGACTTTGATGTTGCCTCTTGCTGTGTTGCAATTGATGATACGGAATTATTTAGCTATATTATCACAGAAAAAAATTTCTGGGCAGAATTGCATTCAAAATGCTTCTTCACTTCGACGAGCCGAAGCTGGTGTTCCTTAAGCTCTATGACACTTTTCCCTTGTAATTTGGAGACAAAATGCTGTCTGACTCAATTATAGTTGCATTTCGTCCTGTTGAAATGCTCCCTTCCCCATCAAGATAAGTCGTAAAATGCTCTTGAAGAAACTTTGATTGATTTAGGTTTATAGACTAATGAATAATAAAGATGCACAGCACCTGATTTTAGTTCCTTGAAGTTTGAGATTTTTCTGTCCATGGATAGTGAGATGTATTCATTAGCCATAAAGGAGGTTCATTGTGCATTCCTAGGATATTTTTACCTAAAAGGAATCCTGAACATTTTCTATATTTCTTGTCACACTGGTGGTGATGGTTTCATAAAGGAAACATCCCTTTGCGAGGTATGGAATACATGCATGGGTTTCTTATTATCATCGTGCTTCTAAAAGTACATCACTGAAATGCATATTTATGGCAACCTAATCTCACTATGCATGACCAAATTCCTTGCAGCGAACCCAGATTACAGTACTCTTCCAAGCTTCCTCTTTGGGCAGTCTATGGGTGGGGCTGTTGTCCTGAAGGTGCACTTAAAACAGCCTAATGCCTGGGATGGGGCTGTTCTTGTTGCACCTATGTGCAAAGTATGTCTCTCAAGTCAGTCTTATGTCAATGTTGTTTTTTAGCTCTGGCGTTTAATCAGTAGTTAATGAAAGTCAGTTGTCTAGATTGCAGATGATATTACCCCTCCGTGGCTAGTCACTCAGATCCTAATTGGTGTAGCCAAGTTTCTACCAAAGCAGAAGTTAGTTCCAGAGAAGGATTTGGCTGAAGCAGCTTTTAGGGAACCAAAGAAGAGAGAACAGGTTTGTTTCTATGCAAGCATTTCTTGGATGCAAGAATTGTTCTCTGAAGATACACATTCCTAGTTAATAGGGATGCTTAAAACTTTTATGCTGTGATGATGTTTCTATTCGGTCCTTCAAATGCCTTGAGCACCACCAGCCCTCCTCTTTGTGACATTTTTGTCTTGCATATTTGTTTCTGCATCAAAACGTAATGCAGTTTACCAAGTAGCTATGCAATATAATTATCTCTCCTATTGCAGACTGCCTATAATGTTATTGCCTACAAACACAAACCACGCCTGAGGACTGCTTTAGAGATGCTAAGGACTACCCAAGACATAGAGCGCCGGTTGCAAGAGGTATCTCCATGCCATGAATCCTAATTGATTCAGTCATTTAAATTAGATGCATCATGTATCTGTGAAACTTAGGGCTTCCTAAGAAGCATGTATCGGGTCATTTCCTTGACCTCTGTTGGACGGAATACACCTTTATATGTCTAGTTTTTAGTTATATTCTCCAGGATCTCTGAAACTATAAGTTACACACTTGAGGATACTCTGAATATGTGACACTTCTGTGAAGACATCTTATTAAATACATGGCGATGTTTGGATGGTACTTTTACATGAAAGTTTGAAGGTTTTTTTTCTGACTTAATCTAGCAGGAAGAAATTAAGATGACAATTAGCTTTTCTGGAGTGAAGTCATCACTGTTAACAGTCAATCTCTGTGCTTGTTTTAGTATCTGACATGCATCTTGATCCTTTCATGTGTATTGAAATAGAATAAATCGTATAACTTGAGTTCGCAAGCAAGTTTTTCTTGATCTTCGTACTTAAGCAACAATTTGATACATATACAGTGATAGATGCTATGGCATTGACATGAGCACGCTTTTCTGATGACTCCAGTATAGCGGGATTTTCAGGTGCTTGTGGTTTTTCTGTTCTAATGACCATCGTCCATTGAACTAGTGTATAAAAACTTGTTTTGCATGATGGCAGTGGTGTTTAAGTTGTATCCTGTGAGTACCGATTTTTTCTTGGTTTTCATGAACAAGTGCGGTCCTGCTTTTATTTCGGCTCTTAATATAATCATTTATAGGCCTACCAGGTTAAGTTAAGCAATCTGCCTCAGTGTTGGGTTGAGTGACCAGAATTTACCGAATTTGACTTGGATTAACATGCTGGAACCTGCCAGGTCTCGCTTCCGCTGCTGATTCTGCATGGAGAGGCCGATCGAGTAACTGATCCGTCAGTGAGCAAGGCCCTGTACGAGAAGGCTAGCAGTAAGGACAAAAAGCTCATCATGTATCCTGATGCTTATCATGCTCTTCTCGAGGGCGAACCTGATGAAACGATTCTTCGTGTTCTGGATGATATCATCTCCTGGCTCGACAAGCACAGCTTGAAAAGTACCCCATGACGACAGACTTGTATGCCATGTAACAATAAATCCACATCGATTCATTGAGGTATCTAATAATATTGTGTCCTGGAGTAAAACTTTGGGTGTTGATCCATCCAACTTCCGCCTTTAGTCCAGGGTTTCGACCACCATGCACTTGCTAGTTGTACAGTTGATCGTATTCACTGATGAATAAAAGAGTGCAACTTTGCTAATTGTTTTGAATCAAGCAACGTAGTCCACAGGAGGATGCAGAGCCTTGCATAAGTTGGAACGGAAGTATGTACTAATGTATGCAGTAGAACTTTTTTCACAATGAAAGATCATAAGTTTTTCTCAAAGGCTTTGTGGTTCAAATTTTCCGAAGACGCTAGTTGTAAGCGTAACTCTAAATGTAAGCGACACCAGCCTTTCATGAAGTGAAGAAACTCGAAACGTAGCCCTATGCCGGCGAGCCCCTTGCACTCGTTCCACGGCGACGGGAGATCTCGGCCGTCCAACAGCTCAGTTGAATCCATCCATCGAGTCGTGACAAGATTTTGGCCCTTCAATAGAGGATCGCAATTAGCCTAAAGAGAAAACCGCGAAAGCGGTCGCTCATGATGCGCGTGAGCCAAGTTCATGGCCCCAATAGAGCAACGAGAAAAAATGAATTTTCTTTTCTGGGCAAAGTGAGATCACTCCGGAAAGAACACCCGACACTTGGGAAATTGGGAATCGTAGAGAACCCGTTTAGATGCACGGAATCCTACGTGTCGACACATGGGCAGTCGGAGAGGAGCCAATAAGCAAAGTCAAACAAGAAAGGAAGAAAGAAAACAACCCGAAGAATGACCGAGAGGTCTAGCCTATATGGCAATATGGGTGATCGGTCCTGATCCAATTCCTAATTTCATCCCAAATCATCAATCTGATTTAGTTTTGGTTTCGATCCAATGGAAATGATCATTTATTTTTTCCCATTACTTGTTTTCTGATTATTTAGAATCGAACTGAAAAAGTGTTTATTTCAGTCGGTTTAGTCCAATTCCCTCTCAAAATCAAAAATCGGATTGCCTGGACACCGATTTCACTTTTAGAAATCAGAAACTGGATCGACACTTTTGAAAATCAGACGAAACCAGCCCGTCTAGTCCGATTTTGTTTGGGCTGTCCATTTTGCACATGTCTAAACGGCAATGTTATCAACGGGGCTCGATGCCCATGTGAGTGCATGTGGGCAGCTCAGCTTTCAACCTAAATGGTTTCAATTTCAACCAATCCGTAGTTGATAGTCAAGGTCGTATTTGCTTCCTGTTTCGGAGGTGCTTCAGCTCTGCCCATGTGGGTACGAGGCGAAAGTTCTTCTCCTGTTTCCCGCTATTTCTCTCTTTCTCTGTTTCTCCCTCGTCCTTTGGGCTGCGGGTCTTTCGCTTTGCTCTGCACGCATTAGGAAGTAGCCCACCCAACTCTCTCTCACTTTCGGAGGCTCGAGCTGTCATTCATTATATAAACCATGCGAATGAAGAAGGCATCATCGTGTTTGGACATCTCCTCCTTGCTGCAAAAATGGGCTTCTCTTCTTGCTTGTGCTATGCCCACTTCACTCCACTCCAGGTGTCAATCTGATCTTCTTTCTTTATTTTTTTTTCCCGTTCTCATTTCTTGAACTGCCCTTTTTCTCTCTTGTGATTCCCAATTTGAGCTTCCCTTTTTGTTTTGTTTGGGTTCTTTCTCATGTTCTAGAGTTTGAATGTTCCGGGCGTTCTTGAAAGGCCCTTTGCTCGCGCTGTTCTATGTTTGATTGTCGACTGCTTATATGCGGGTGTCCCGTGGTGAAAGGCTAAAATGAATTGAAAGAAAGGAAGTGCTTGAATTTGAGTCTGCTTCATTAAGGGTAATTTTAGTGGAAATGGAGGACGTGTTTCCTGTTGATTCGGTTCATTTAGCAAGTGATAAAAAAAAGGGAAAATTCTAAATAACGACCTGAAGTGTCATCGTTTTCTCAAATAAAAGCTTCAACCGGCTATATTAGAGTCAAAAGAGGGAATGGAGTGATTATAATTGTTTCAAATAAGAGCCTAATCTTGCCAACCGATTAGGAATATTTTCATCCAAATATAATTTAAATTTAAATTAGATTAAAAATTAAAAAGGATTTTTTTTTTTTTCAAAAGCAAAAATAGAGGCAGGAGGACCCTCCTGCCTGTGGCCGCCGCCTCATTGCTGGTGGGGCCAGCAGGGTCGTTGGCGCCTAAGCTAGGGCTGGCGACCCTCACCAACCAGAGGTGAGGCCTAGTAGGCCCTCATTAAAGACAGGAGAGAGTGGCAACCCTCTCCCAAATCTAGGTGAGGCCATCACCCAATGCCCTTAAACCTTGCCGTCTAGGTTGAGGGGCGAGGGCAGCCTCCCTCTCTAGTTTCTAGCAAGCGCCTATTGGCCCTCATCTCTTGTCAGCCATTGGCCCTCGCACAAGCGACCTTGATGGCCATCACTATCCCCCCTCTAGAGATGGGGTGGCGGCCACGAGTGTGTGTTCTTTTTTGTTTTTGAGTTTGGAAAGAAAAAACAAAAAAAAAAAAAAAAAAAAAAAAAAGAGAAGGAAAAATTTTAAAAAAAATGAAATTACCCTTGACCAAATAGTGAGTTCAAGCCCTTATTTGAGACTATGGCCACTTTAGGTATTTATTTGAAATAAGGTTAACTTCAAACCTTTATTTAAGAAAATGAGAGTACTTCAGGCTTTCATTTGATATAATATCCACTTCTGGCCTTTATTTGAGAAAATGAGGGCACTTGATGTGCTAATTTGGATTTTTTCCTAAAAATGATGCGGTCAAGTCAGCACTTTTATTCTCTGTTGAACATATTACCTGTCCTGAAAATTCGCCATGTGCATCCTCAACTCACTCGCAAGCTACCTCTCTTCTTTTTGTAATGTCCTGTGTGATTTTCTGGAACTCTCTGTTACTCTGTACCTGTGGGTGATTTCTTGTGCTTGGTTTGGGAAGGTTACGAATGTTGGTACTGTAATGGGATTCGAGCAGGCTGCTTGAATGTCGTGTTCCCAAAAGCTACTCCTCTGCTTTCAATGGGGACCTAGTTGGGAGGATCGCAATGACGCTCAGCGTGATTGATTACCCGATTAGTTGCTCCTGTTAAATGCATATTGTTCTTTATACTCTTAAACGGCTAATATCCATATGGAATTAAAGAGTTACTGCAGCCGTATCTGGTGTACCGCACAAGGATGGGCAATGACCTGTCAACTGTATCAGATTGGAATATGATGCCCTCCTACTGGCAATGGCTGAATTTCATATCACAATTTCTGGTGCATGCTTATTGTTGTCGTGTTACTGAAGTACATGACAAGTTAAGTTGATAATAGCCTTTAAAAACACAGTATAGATGGTTTTGTGTAACTTATCATGATATGAAACACATAATCAGTGTCGATTCTTCCCCATTTCTAGGTTCATTGAAAGGGGACGTTAGGATGCAGGGCACAATTCAGAAGAACTGGAAAGTTTATAAGCGTCAACACTAAGATTACCTATCATCATTCTCCTGAATAAGTTGGAAAATTGCACTGTATTCAGTTCATGTTTCTCACAACAGATATGTCCAATAATAGAAGTATGAGTTTACAGCAGGACCATAGACAAAACGATAATTACTTGCATCTGTTTTGACTTTTGAAACCTGAAATAATGATTTAAATCCCTCAGTTCCACGAGTAACTTCATTCACAATATAGACGGATCTTGTCAGGTTACAATTTCAACTTCATTTGGACAGATTGGCAGTTCAAGATTGATAAAAATGGCTTCAGATCAAAATTCTATGGGAGCACATCAAAGATCCTCGTTTCCTCTGAAAGGTCGTAACACTGAGCTTTTAGGCCGACAGATGCCAAGGGCGGGAGACAACATACGCAAGGAGGGGAGTTTTGCCCGAGGATCAAGAATTATTATAACACCACACTCAGCAAGGTTCATCCGAAACCCGAAAGCCCTCGGAGTACATGCTTCTTGTAAGTTTTGCAAAACTTGACGCTCTCTTGTTATAGCACTAATATTATAGTCTTGTCGAATGGATAATATTGATTTTACTTCCTGGTGATGAGTCAGTACAACCTATCACCTGTTGTGGCTCCACACGACACATTTTGCGACAAAAAAGTGATTATTTCATCTGTCAATCTTTAATTTGTCAAGGAAAGTTAAGTTCCTGGTTCCTGAGAAATTAGAGCAGGATTGGATGGTTCAATGAGCGAGTGTGGTGAACTGATGGAGTAGATCTTTTGGTGCTCCTAGAGCAGTCAAACACAACCATCGATCTTGGAAAAAGATAATAGTAAAACCCACAAAAAAATAAAAACAGATGGTCGAGATTACATCTGAGTAAGGTAAAAAAGATTCATTCTGGGAGTACCTAGAATTTTTCACACTACCTTCGGTGCCATATCTCAGACTATTAACCCATTGCAGGGTTGACAACATCTGAAATTGCCAGCAGTGCTTTCACTTGGGGAACCGCGGCTGTTCTCCCTTTCTACACTCTCATGGTCGTGGCTCCTAAGGCCGAACTGGTACTTTCCCCCCTCCCTCTCGTCTTTTTTTGTTTGTTTGAAGTGCATTTGCATGGTCCTTCAAATACTTAATACTATTAGGGCTAGATTTATTACTTAAGGTCTGTTCGTTTCGCGGAAAATGGGCCATCTTCAGAAAATATTTTCTCAGAAGTCATTTTCCAAGAAAATAACAATATTTTCTGGTGTTCGGCTAAAACCTAAAAGTGTTTCGGAAAATATTTTCCGGTTTTCGATAAAGAAATATTTTCCACTCGCCGGATTGACGAGCGCAAGTGCCAAGCTCGAGGCTCGCCGATTGACGAGCGCGAGTTTAAGATTAATGAGCTTGAGGTTCACCCTTCGACGATTAGTTAAGAAAGAAGAAGATAGGAAACAAAGAAAAGAAAAAAAAAGGAAATTAAAAATAATTCTAATTAAAAAAGAAAATTAAAATTAAAAAATAATTCGAATAAAAAAATAAAAGAAGAAGAAGAAATGAGAGGAGGAAGTAAGGATTTGTAGAGGTGTAAGATAAGAGAGATAAAGTGAGGCAAATATTTTCCACTTTTCAAAAGTGGAAAACATTTTCCTTTACTTTAAAAGACTTTTTTCCTTTAATGAAAAATATTTTTCCCAGGAAATTCATTTTTTGTAAAACGAACGCAGGAAATTCGAAAAATGTTCTCCTGAAAATTATTTTCCGTGAAACGAACGGAACCTAGAATGGGGTAAATAGATAACAATATTGAATTAAACAAAATCGAGATAATATTGCGATAGGACAACATATGGTAACAAACTGTGCAATGCTCAGATCTTACTAATGTACAACAATCTATCACAAAATATAAATAAGAGTTTAAGGAATAGAAAAATTGCACATAGCAAGTTTATATTGATTCAACTTTGATAGGCCTACGTCTATTTTCCTGCGCTTACAGTCTATCGGCTGGATTCCACTGTGATTAATCAATCAAAGGTTACTATTCAAGCTCATGTGAAAGATTGTGTGATCTCACACTCACAACCTCTAAGAGATTAGAATGAACAGCTTATGTAAGATGAAAGTATTAAGGATAAGAATTTGTTGAACTTACGGGATTTAGAACTTCGGTATTCTCTTTTTCATCCTTTAGCATTACAACTTCCTTCAATACTCCTCGGTATCCAAGCTGACCATTAGACCCAAGCTCTGAAAATAATTCATCCACTCAACTCATTGGACTTGAATGTTGAAGAAGATTTGATGTCGAGAATAAAGTTCCTTGAAAGATTCGCTACCCATACAATAAGTAGGGTTTTCATAAGTTGAGTTCTTCCTTTGGAAAATATTCCGTCTTCATTTGATTCTTTCGTTGATAAGTTGAGATGTTCCAAATAAGTAAGATTGTATTCAATATTTTCCTTTCAGATGATCAATATATATTTATGCATGTATATATATATATATATATATATATGTATCTGTGTGTCAAGGAATCCATTCCAATCTTCTAATTGTTAGCACAATGATTTGTAGTTGGATCAAAAGATAATTAAGAAAAGTTTTATCAATCTTCAAAATCAATTACGGAATTTTTTTCAATAAAATCGGTTCGTTGTTTTAAGGATCCTACAAATTCTATGGTTTTGTCTAGCAAGTTGCCCTGATGACATCTATTTAATAAATGCTTTCATCGTTGGGAGGGGGAAGGGGCGGTGAAGGGCAGTCTCATTTTCACTTACTAGCCTTTATCCAACATGCAGTCTTACTGATTGCATGTTGGTTGAAATTAAAATTGCGTGACGGATTCACTTCATTTGGTTATGCAGATTGTTCGCTATTGTCTGCTGCGTCATAATAAAAACCTGAGGTGAATTTTTATTTTAGACAATTCTTGCTTGCCCTACATGTTGTGCGAACCAGTGGGCCCAAGTCTTCTGTTTTCTCCATGTGATTAATCTTAGTCTTTGATGTTTTCAACTGCCCAATGATATTAATTTTGCGATGCTTGGGTTATTATGTTTGAGCAAAATGCAGACGAAGAAATCCATGAAGACCGGTGTTCCATTTATAGTTCTCGGGCTTTTCTATGCATACTTATTATACCTCTACTGGACACCCGACACGCTAAAGACAAAGTTTTCAAGCAAATATTACACGCCAGAGGTGCGTGTTCGATTAGAAGAAGCTGGTTCTACTATTTTGTGCCCTTTGCACATTTGATTCCAATCCGTCTATCGTTCTTCTCGGACTACTATCGTGCTATTTTATGAGTCTTCCGATCTCGATGTTGTTTGTGAATTGTGCAGCTTCCTGGGATTGCAAAGTTGTTCACAAATGAAGTGGCTTTAGCTTCCGCATGGATTCACTTGTTAGCTGTAGATCTCTTTGCTGCAAGGTTCTCTCTCTCTCTCTCTCTCTCTCTCTCTCTCTCTCTCTCTCTCTCTCTCTCTCATGTGCGTGCGTATTGACAGTTGCAGTTTACCAAATGCAGGCAGGTCTTCCATGATGGATTGGAAAACCAAATCGAGACTCGGCATTCAGTCTTTCTTTGCATGATGTGTTGTCCCATTGGAATCGCCACTCATTTCGTTACGAAAGCATTAACTAGGAGTGATAAAACTAGTATGAACACCTAGAGGGGGTGAACAGATGTTTAAAATAAAATCTTGACAAATAAATGCAACATAGAAAATCAAAGTATGAACAAAGATCATAATTTGTCATGTGATGAAACAGACTTTTGAAATAGCCTGTAAGTATGCAACAGATTTAAGTAAAATGAGTCAAGGGAAGAGAAAATTGCACATGAGATTTTATAGTACTTCGGCTCAAATTAAGCCTACATTTACTCTCTCACATTGAAAACCTACTAAAGGATCGATAAGAGATTATAAATATGAGTGCAAACATTCAGTAGTAGATCGCACTAACTCGTAAGTCACTCTTTTTAATGTTTCTCTCTCGATCACCATAGAAAAAGACAAGTAATATTGAGATCAGCTTTAGACCTTGGAATTTCAGGTTCATGTCTTTGTCTTGTCTGTCTTTTTGACCAATTGATTTCCTTAAATACTACTCCATTCTATACTAGCCTTTAGCCAATTATTGGAGGATTTTCTTCTAATTTACCCATTGGCTAGAATGTTCAAAGAGATTTTGTGGCCCTTGAAGACAAAGAGAGAATTTTTACTTGATTCTAGCCGCCCATACGAATAAAATATTGATTTTCATAAATATATCTTTCTCATTTGGAACTTGGAACTTGTCTACAAAATTGATTTCATTAATCTCTGATTGACTCGATATATATATATATATATATATATATATATATATATATGGAAAGTCCAAATTATTAGCCATTGCTAATTATATTTTAAATCCGTCTCGCTCTTATCCCGTGTCAAATTTGCAATATCTCTGATTTACTTCGTTTTGGCCTTGACACGTTCTAAACCCGTTAGAGTGGGAGGACATTCACGAGGATGATATATCAATCTTTTGGAATGGAATAGACTTTTGCATAAAGTTTTTGAAGGTTGGTCAGCATGATAGGTGCTTGTCCCAGCACTTGTTCTAACATAAACATTAGAATTAGAAAGTTTTTTCAATTTCAAAATCTGGATGGAGTTTTCTCAACAAGGAGAACTCGTGATGGATCAAGAAATTCCTTTGCCCACGAACTAGTGGAAACAGTTGGGATACACAACTTTAACAGAATAACTTCATTTGGTGAATCATTGAAATTTCATCCACGTTCTCCTTGCCAACTCTACAATGTTGAACTTTGCGGAAACGTTGTATAATATAACTGACAAAATATGACTTTTATTATTACAATATTTTCTTACACCACATATAATACTCAGACAACTCTACACAATTTCTCTCACTCACGTGCATACACAGCACACTCTACTCAACACACTCTCAAGACCCCTACACACATCCACACACCCTCTTGGACTTCTTACTCACACACTCTTAGTTGGGCACACAAATGAGGAGCAAGTTGCTCCTATTTATAGGATGGAAAGTTGGTGACTCTCATAACTTTCTACACTATTCTAGAAGTATTTTATTATAGGCTCACAACTAGATTTTTTTGGAGAAGTCTAGAAGTGGTGCAGCTTTTCTTGATGGATTTTGCTAGAACATTCTGGAGAAGAGAGAGATCTAGAGAAATCTAGAGAGAGAAATATGGAGGAGAGAGATATGGAGAACTATAGGAGAGAAAGGCGGTGATCTTCAACATACAATTCTTCTTGTTTCCTTCATCGATATATAATGCATCATTGCCTTCTCATTTCTGGACGTAGAGCATCGAGGTGAGTGTGGATGAAGTGCAGGACATCTTCCTTTCACTGTACCCTGAACTTCCTCTAGGCCGCCTCCTTGACTAGGGCAATGAGGTCGAGCATGTCTGGTGAGGTTGAGGTGCCGATAATTCCGAAGAAGTTCGCGGGTTTTTTGGAAACCGTTGCCTCTCCCACTCTGTAGCAGAACCTTCTACAATGAAAGATTAGAAGGTTTTCTGAATGGCCTCGTGGTTGCATAATCCTAAATCTCCCAGCTGTAGTCGTCACTCTAGATGCACGCAACATTAGCCCGTCCCGATGATAAGAATCTCATGACAGAGCCCTCCGGCGACGGGCCTCTTGCACTCAATCCACGGCGACGGAAGATCTCAGCCGTCCAACAGCTCATTTGAATCCACCCATGGAGGGTCCCGTCGTCCCGACAAGAGTTTGGCCCTTCACTGTAGGATCGCAATTAGCCTAAGAGAAAACCGTGAAAGTGGTAATCATTTTTTGGCAATTCAGATTGTAATCTTCCGAAAGAAAACCCCCGACACATGGGAATCTTACGAATCCCATTCAGATGCACGAAATCCGAGGTGTCGACACATGGGCGGTCGGAGAGGAGAGAAAGAAGCCAATAAGCGAGTCAAGCAAGAAAGGAAGAGAGAGAGAAGAACCGAAAGAAAGACTGGGAGAGGTCTACCCTATCCGACCCGCCAATGGCAATTTCTCCCACGCTCAGTGCACGTGGACTTTTCCTCTTTCGGTGCTTCCGCTCGGTGCGCTCCGAATGACCTTGTTCATGCGAGGAAAGCGCCGTTTTCCTGTCCTCCACTATTTCTCTTGTGTCTCTCTCCTCCGTCCTTTGAGCTTGCGGGTTTTTCGCTTTGCATTCGGAAGTAACCCACCTCACTCACTCTCTCTCTTTCGGAGGCTCGAGCTGTTTATTCATTATAAAAAAAACTAGAAGCGAATGAAGAAGGCATTATCGGGTCTGGACATCTCCTTCCTGCTGCAAAAATGGGCTTCTCTTCTTGCTTGTGCTATGCCCACTTCACTCCGCTCCAGGTATCAATCTGATCTTCCCACTTTTCTTTTTCCGGTTCTCATTTCTTGACATGCCCTTTTTCTTTCTTGTGATTCCCAATTTGGGCTCCCTTTTTTTTTTTTTTTGGCGTTGTTTGGGTTCTTTCCGGCGTTCTTGAAAGGCCCTGTGCTCGAACTGTTCTATGTTTGATTGTTGATTGCGGATTTGCGGGTGTGTCGTGGTGAAACACTGAAATGAAGTGAAAGAAAGGAAGTGCTTGAATTTGATTCTGCTTCATTGAGGGTAATTTTAGTAAAAATGAAGTGCGTGTTTCTTCTTGTTGCTTCGATTCGTTCGGCAGATGATAGAAATAATGGAGTCAACTCAGAACTTACATTCTCTGTTGAGCATATCACTTGTGCTGAAAATTGGCCATGTACATCTTCAACTTACCTGCAAGCTACCTCTCTTCTTTTTGTAATGTCCCGTGTGCTAACTTGTAACTCCCTGTTACTATGTACCTCTGAGTGATTTCTTGTGCTTGATTTGAGAAGGTTTCAAGTGTTGGTACTGCCATGGGATTCAAGCAGGCCGCTTGAATGTCCTGTTCCCAAAAGCTACTCCTTTGCTTTCAAAGCAGACCTCTGTTGGGAGGATCGCAATCCCAAATGCGCAGCGTGATTGATTACCCGATTAGTAGCTCCTTTTAATTGCATATCGTTCTTTCCTCTCTTATACCCGCTAATATCCCCCTGGAATTAAAGAGTTACTGCAGCCATATCTGCTCTATTGCACGAGGATGGGCTATGACCTGTCAACTGTATCACATTGGAATATAATGCCTTTCTACCCGCAATGGCTCAATTTTATATCAAAGTCGGTGCATGCTTATTGACATTGTGTTACTAAAGTATATGACTAGTTAAGTCGATAATAGCTTTCGACCTAAAAATAGAAAGTCGATAATAGCCCTAAAAAACACGGTATAGATGGTTTTGTGTAACGTGATATGAAACACATATAATTGGTGTTGATTCTTCACCATTTCTAGGTTTACTGAATGGGGATTTTGGGATACAGGGCACAATTCAGATGAACTGGAAAGTTTATAAACATCGACACTAAGATAACCTGTCATCATTCTCCTAGATAAGTTGGAATATTTGCATCATATTCAGTTCATGTTTCTCATGATAGATATATCCCATAATGGAAGTATGAGTTTACAGGAGGACCATAAACAAAACGATAATTACTTGCATCTTTTGAAACCTGAAATAATGATTTATTTACCTCAGTTCCATGAGTAGCTTCGTTCACAATTTAGACAGATCTTGTCTGGGTCTGAGAGCTGTTCTTACAATTTCAACTTCATTTGGACAGATTGGCAGTTCAAGATTGATAAAAAACACTTCAGAGCAAAATTCTATTGGAGCACATCAAAGATCCTCGTTTCCTCTGAAAGGTTGTCACGCTGAGCTTCTAGGCCTACATATTCCGAGGGCGGGAGACAACATACACAGGCAGTGGAGTTTTGCCAGAGGATCAAGAATTGTTACAGTACCACACTTGGCAAGGTTCATCCGAAACCAGAAAGCCCTTGGAGCACATGCTTCTTGTAAGTTTCGCAAAACTTGATGCTTTCTCGTTCTAGCGCTAATACTATAGTCAATATAACCTTTCGCTTGTCGTGGCTCTACATGACACACAATCTGTGACAAAAAAGTGATGATTGCATCCGTCAATCTTTAGTTTGTCAAGGAAAGTTAGGTACCTGAGAAATTAGAACAGGATTGGATGGTTCAATGAGCAAATATGGTGAATTGATGGAGTAGATCTTTTGGTACTTCTAGAGCAGTCGATCACAACCATCAATCTTAGAAAAAGATAACAGTAGGACCCACAAAAAAATAAAAACGGATGGTCGACATTACATCTGACTAAGAAAAAAAGATTCATTTTGGGAGCACCTAGAATTTTTTACACTACCTTTAGCGCCATATCTCAGACCATTAACCTGTTGCAGGGCTGCCAACATCTCAAATTGCTAGCAGTGCTTTCACTTGGGGAACTGTGGCTGTTCTCCCTTTCTACACTCTCATGGTCGTGGCTCCTAAGGCCGAAGTGGTATTTCCCCTCCTCCCTCTCTTCCTTTTTTATCCGTTTGAAATGCATTTGTATGGTCCTTCAAATACTTAATATCTGATAACAGTTCATTGTTATGAAGTTCCTGCAAATTCTATGGTTCTATCTAGCAAGTTCATCTGATGACATCTATTTTAGAAATGCTCTCACTTTTTTTTTTTTTTTTTTTTTTTTGGGGGGGGTTGTTGGGGGTTGGCCTTTATCCAACATGCAATCTTACTGCTAGCATGTTCGTCAGTTGAACTTGAAATTGCGTGACCGATTCACTTCATTTGGTTATGCAGATTGTTTGCTATTGTCTGCTGCGTCAACATAAAAACCCGTGGTGAATTTTTATTTTGGACAGTTCTAGCTTGCTCTACATGATGTGCGAACCAGTGGGTCATAATCTTCTGTTTTCTCCATGTAATTAAGCTTGACTTTTGATGTTTTCAACTGGCCCAATGATATTAATATGCAATACTTGGGTTATTATGTTTGAGCAAAATGCAGACTAAGAAATCCATGAAGTCAGGTGCACCATTTATAGTGCTTGGGCTTTTCTATGCATACTTATTATACCTCTCCTGGACACCAGACACGCTAAAGGCGATGTTTTCAAGCAAATATTACCTGCCAGAGGTGGGTGTTCAATTAGAAGAAGCTGGTTCTATTATTTGTGCTTTTTGCACATTTGATTCCAATCCATCTGTCGTTCTTCTCAGACAGCTATCTGAGTCTTTTGATGTCAATGTTGTTTGTTAATTGTGCAGCTTCCTGCGATTGCAAAGTTGTTCACAAATGAAATGACTGTAGCTTCTGGATGGATTCACTTGCTGGCAGTAGATCTCTTCGCTGCAAGGTTCTCTCTCTCTCTCTCTCTCTCTCTCTCTCTCTCATATGTCACGCATGCACAATATTGACAGTTGCAACATACTAAATGCAGGCAGGTCTTTCATGATGGATTGGAAAACCAAATCGAGACACGGCATTCAGTCTCTCTTTGCTTGCTGTTCTGTCCCATTGGAATTGCCACTCATTTTGTCACGAAAGCACTGTCCAGGAGAACCTGTGACTGATCAAGAAATTCATCTATCCACGAACTCATGGATACAATTGAGATACAGAGCTTTAATAGAATAACTCATTTGGTGCATCATTGATATTCCATCCACATTCTCTTTGCCAACTCTATCATTCTTCTTGTTTCCTTCATAGATATATTTTACGTCATTGCCTACCCATTTCTGGATTTAGAGCATTGAGGTGTGTGTGGATGAAGTCCAGGACTTCTTCCTCTCACTGTTCCCTGAACTTGTTTCAGACCTCCTCCTTGACTAGGGCAATGAGCTTGAGCATGTCTAGTGAGGTAGAGGTGCTGACAATGCTGAAGAAGTTCTCAGGTTTTGAAACTGTTGCCCTCCCACTCTAACCTGCTCGGCCTGCTTCTTCAACTGAAGTTGCGGTTGCGACTCCTGAATTTAGGGGGTTAGAGAAAGACCTGAGCTGGCTCTTCTTTTGCCTATCGGCTGCAAGCTCTTCTCTGAAATGCGGATTCGCTTGTTGCAGAAACTACAGTTACTGCGATATCAATTGGAATGACTGAAAGGCTCGCAATTAGTTAACTGGACTGACTTCGGAAAGACAACACACAGCTTTTCTCTATAAGCAGGTTTTGCCTATGCGAGCAATGGCTTACTTGATAAAGGGAAAACAAACCAAAAAACAAAGAATCCCAGTTCAACCTTTCCACGTACTCTTGCTGCTTCTTCCTAGCAGAGTCCGGCGAGTGCTGCAGCCGAGAATGCTAGTGTAACGATTGCTGCCAAGTCTTTCATATCGTGAAAGGGCCGCGACCGACCGATAGCAAAAGTTAGGGTCACTTCTGCGACTGTCTTAAACTTCCCGTCATTCATTGGCAGCAATTACAAAGCTATCAGAACATTGTTGGCTGTCTCCTCGAAGCATAAAAGAGATGATGAATCGTCAAATGAAAGCGCTTTAACATACGACGAGGGGAGTGGATTATGTTTTGGTTCTCCATCGACATGATTTTGGTTCGGTTCATTAATTCAGGAAACCAATTTGAAATCGAATGATACTGTGTATTTCATGCTTTTGAAAGGACTTGAAAATGGCACCTTCACATCAAATGCGAGAATCATCTGTCCATACGCTCCGCCTGCTGTCCCCAAAATGTCTCTAGAGAATTTAAGGCCAATAATATTGTCCAAAAAATTTTAAATCCATTATATGACCATCAATTTGATCATAAATTTTTCACTTTGACCAATATAGTCCTAAATATGTTTACATTTTTTCAATGTAATTGTTCATCAATTTAGATTGAAAATCGCCGGAATGATGGTTTAGTTAGGATTGGCCATTTTACATGTCACAGTCAGTGAGAGGTGAGAAAGAAATGAATCAAAATGAGGTTCTTTGCAATAATTAAAAAAAAAAAAATCTATTTTTTCCCCTTTCTCTACTTACTTTTTTTTTCTTTTTAACCCCACTCTTCATCTCCTTCGCCGGCCATTGGCAAGAAACTCGGCCCTCACCAGTGGATGTGAAATGCACCTGAAAGAAGAGTTCGCACACATGATTTCACATATCTGGAAGTCATGTTGTGTGCACTTTCTTTGAGTTGAAATCTCTGATAAACTATTTCACGTGTTTTATCCGATCGATCAAGCTTCACCAATGGGAGCTTCAACTTCTTCCTCCGCTCCCTAACCTCACTTCCTTACTCCCACAAGCTCTCCATGGGAGTGAAGAAGATGAATAGAAAAGAAACAAGAAAAAAGAAAAAGAAAAATAAAAGGGAGAAAAAGGGAAAATTTAGATGAAATCATATAAATCATTCATGTCCATACTACCACATAGGATACCTGACGCTAACTATCACATTAGCGATTGAAAATCAAAATTAGCCGGATGGATTAAATAGGAAAATTGTTAAAGGTTTAAGACTACATTAACCAAATCAAAAAGTTTAACAATTAAATTGGATGTGTACAATAAGTTTAGGATTTTTGGGATAATTTTCAAAAAAAAAAAAAAAATGCATGGATAAAATGTTTTGGCATCTTCACAGCTAAAAATGCATGGATATAGTATATATCCTTAGCGGTAAAACTTTTTTTGGAGATAATCAATCACGTAAGTCATATAAGACGATATTAGTATTCTTTTAATGTTGCAATCAGATGATATTGTAAATTTGAATTCACGTAATAGTCTAAATTTGCTCAAATATTCATGGAGGTGGGTAACTAGGTAGGATTTTCAAACTAAACAGTATAATCGGATTGCACAAAGCAGATTAATTTTGCCTATTAATAACTAAAGACAAAAAAATAAATACTTCTAAAAACTCGATTAGGTTAAACTTAAATTCTCCCTCATAGATTATACTTATCAATTGTCAAAGATTTAAAAGAAGAAGAAGATGTATATTAAATAAAAACTTGATTCAATTCTTAATCTAAGTATTTATTGCTTCATTCGTGGGAAGTTGCAGAACCTTTGACACAATAAGAAGGCAGGTCCTCTCCACTGAAGTAGACCTAAAGGAAAATCAATAATATCAAAAAAGTTCGATTATTATATGAACGGATGGCTATAAAATGACATGAAAAATATAAAATTTAATTGATATCCATTTTTCAAATTTATTTGTGTAGCCATTACATATGTGTCCTGTAATTTTTTTTTTATGGAAGAAAGAGTATTTTATGCATATATCATAAAGTCATAATCGTGTAATTAATCAATCGCATTGCTTACATGATATTATCTTGATAAATTAATGTGTTTGAAAGATGACGGGTTAAATAATTTTCAAATATAATAAACGGTATATTTTACATGAAAATTACATGGGTAGGAGGGATCATTATTTGATTAATTCGTGATATTTATGGGGAGCTTACCCCATGAAAACAAGAGAGAGAAACCAAATATAATGGGAAACGAATCTCCACCGTCCATCACGAGTGCTAGGGTTACACTGTCTTCTCTTGCTTTATAAACCTTCTTTCTCCATTTCAACCTCCCTCCCTCCTCCGTCAGGCACCTCGAGCAGGCTTCCTTGGAGCTTCTTGGCCTTCGACGTGCCGACCCTCGGTACACCTTCTTGAACGTGAGTACATCTGAATCAACTTCTTATCTTCCTACCAACGTGGTGTTAATGAGGAATTCCTGTGCTGTCTTTGGAATGTCGATTCTTGCAATACATTCTTGCTCCTGTGATGTGTTTGTATTGCTCGAGCTGGGCAGTTTTCGTTGGATTGACTTTAGGGGAAAGTGGACATTGATGTGTTTGGGGCGCACCCTTTTGTTTTCTTGGGTTTGTTGCGGATGGATTTGAACTTTCCTCGGTGAACCAGCCTCGTTCTTTAAATTTGAGTCTTTCTGGTGCTTCATGTATGCCGGGTTTCTTGACGGGTTCTCAATTGTCATTTGGGGTGAATGGTGACTTAGATTCTAGGGGTACTTGAGAGGATTTGTAAGGGCTCGACAGAGCAAGCCTTTGGAGAATGGACGTATTGTGCTGCGAAAAAAAAATCGATTTTTGCGAGGTTTTAGTTCCATCTGCAATTCTAGACAGTTTTTCACTGTTTTTGCTGTTGGTTATGCCCTTAATAGCTTGAATTTCGATTTGATGTCCAGTTTAAAGTGATTAAGTTACTTAGCACGTGCCTAAATAAATTCGACAAAATGGTACCTTTTTTCTCATGTGCCAGTTGACAATGTCCCTTGATTTGCAATTTTTGAAGACATCGGTTAGCCGTAGGTGACTCATTATATTGTTGTTGATATTTGACTGCTTTGGATGGAAATAGATCTGTCAAGATGTACACCTCCAGGAGGAAGATCCATAAGGACAAGGATGTTGAACCCTCCGAATTCGAGGAGATGGTCGCACAGGTCAGTGCCGTGCAGATGTGTGTAGCTTTCTCTTGTGTTCTGGTGTTGCATTATATGATTTCGAAGTTCAATTTGATGTCGTTGCAGACATTCTTCGATTTGGAGAACACCAACCAGGAGCTGAAAAGTGAACTGAAAGATCTTTTCATTAATTCTGCAGTGTATGACTATCACTATATGGTTTTCAGAAACAATGCTTTTAAATCTGTTCCTTTTGTAGGCTTGTCAATGATGTGACTCAATTTCATTATATTGTCTCTAGTGAAATGGACATTGCTGGGAACCGCAAGGCTGTTGTCATCTTTGTCCCCTTCAGACTGAGGAAAGCTTTCCGCAAGATTCACCTGCGTCTTGTTAGGGAGCTGGAGAAGAAATTCAGTGGCAAGGTTTGTGTTATTTGAAAGGAATCACTGTACTCTGGCAGTGCATGGAGTGAAATTTTGTTTGACTTAGGGTAAGAAATAAGGTAGTAGTAGTGCTTCAAGTTGATAACACAGCAATCATGTGTCAAAGTCTTTTATATCTAGATAATGAGACATTTATATGTGCTATAAGCTGTCTCTCAGTATTTGGTTCTGGTAAGGTGAGGATACTTTTGATTGTTATGATATTGGGGAATTTTCAACTTTTAGTATCTTGCCGTAAAAAGAAAACATTCCTTTCATTTGATTCGGGAGTCAATGTCAAAGACATCAATTTTGTGGTTTGCATTACAACTGCCGAGTATTTTGTGTTATGAATAATCATGTTAATATTAGGAATTCTAGTATTCGGTTCTAAAGTGAGTTAAATATGCATGAGATGTCAAAGAGTAGTGAGTTGTGATGATTGTTTGAAGTTCATGCAATTTTAGGGCATGAAATTGGCCACATGCATTGAATTCATTATTATTTTTGTAGGATGTAGTTGTTATTGCCTCCCGCAGAATAGTGCGCCCACCAAAGAAAGGCTCTGCTGCTCAGAGACCCCGTACCCGCACCTTAACAGCTGTTCACGATGCTATGCTGGAGGATGTGGTGTTTCCAGCCGAGATTGTTGGAAAACGTGTCAGATACCGCCTTGATGGATCTAAGATAATGAAGGTCGTTTCACATGTCTCTTGAGTGAAATGCAATCACAAGAAAATTCTTGTTATAGTTTCAATAGAGACTTGGAGCTGCTCTTAACTTACAGCTGTTGTATGGTTTGTACAGATTTTCTTGGATCCCAAGGAGCGCAACAACACTGAGAACAAGTTGGAGACCTTTGGAGGAGTTTACAGGAAACTTACAGGAAAAGATGTAGTGTTCGAATATCCGATTACAGAGGCTTGAGGAGCTTATCTTTGTGGAACTGATGTCTTTTTTTGGAGAGTTTAGTTTGCATTGAATAGAATGTCATTTGAAATTTTGACTGCTTAATATTTGATTCTGTGTCCTACATTGGAGAAATGAAGCTTGGGTTTGGTACTTCTCATAAAATTTCTGTCTCCTCCTAAGTTGCTTTTAAATACTCAAGTTCTCTTACTAATCTAGTCTCCTAAAGAATGATGATAGCATAATGTCGATGAATGTATTCGAGTAATAGCTTGACGAGGTGACTTCTCGAATTATCTTTTGTTGTCTTGTGTCAAGTGTGTTCCTTTCAACTTTGTGTCTCCATTTTAAGCTGATCTCACTTTCAGCTGAGCCGAAAAACAGAGGAACGTAATTCTTAAGGAAAGGGCATGGTTCAAGTAGTCCGGCGGATGCAAAATATCCCATCCGTAATTTCTCATACAGAATACATTGCGCAATCTCTGAATCGCTAAAAAATTACCAGTGTTGATATCTGAGGAGCATCTTATATCATGTAGAACGGTTTGATTTGCCACTAGTTTGTGTTACTCCAAACTAAACTACTTGAATGAATTAATCTTACATAATCAAACCATGTTTGTTGCGACTATGAGTTATGCCTAGCGGTTCACATTTCTCTGAACTAAACTACTTGAATGGATCAATCAATTGATTTAATTCATGAGACATTTAAATTGATTGGAATCATGATGTAAAACAACCAAAAAGTGATTGAATCTACCAATAATTCCATTAGATCGAAGTGTTGACATTTGAGTAACGCCTTATATTGCGACTGGATTTGTAAAACGATTTGATTCGCCACTGGTTCGTGTTACTCCAAATTAAACTACTTAAATGGATCGATTTGACATAATCAGATTGTGTTTGTTACAACTATGAGCTATGGCCACTAGTTCACGTTTCTTTAAACTAAACTACTTGAATGGATCGATCAGCTAATCTAATTCATGTGACTTTTAAAGTGATTGGAATCAAGACATGAAACAATGAAAAAGTGATTAACCCTGCCAATGTTTCCATTAGATCGTAGTGTTGATGTCTAGTAGCACCTTATATTGCGGTCGGATTTGTAGAACGATTTGACATGCCATTAGTTCTTGTTACTCCAAACTAAACTACTTGAATGGATCAATTTGACATAATCAAACCGTGTTTATTGCAACTATGAGCTATGCCTACCGGTTCATGTTTCTCCAGACAAAACTACTCGAATGGATTGATTGACTTATCTAAATCATGAGACTTTTAAAGTGATTGGAATCAACATGGGCAAAAGTAAAGCGCAAATACCAAAACTTAGTGCAATGGGATATTTAAGTGCCAAAAATTACAAAAAGATACATATAACTATTACTTTTTTTGAGAAATGGGACATTTAAGTAGCAACTTCGACGAAAGATGTCAAAAATCTTTCATGACATTTCTTTAATGATATAACTCACCTACGTAGCTCTTCAGAAAGCTAAGTCAGTAAAGAAGAACCAAAACGACATCATTTTGCCACTCATGTGAATTTTAATATAAATATTAATTAAATAAAAATTAAAACTTAAAAGAAAAAGAAGAAGAAGAAGTTGCAAAAGAGGTTGGGCGAGGGCTATGCAAGCCCTCGTCGTCGTCTCCCCACTATCACCAAGAAAGGCCGACAACAATAGGGGGAGGGTCAGCTATGGTCGTCGAGCCCCTAGCTAGGGCCCTAGTCGATGATGGCCCTTGGCCTAGCTAGGTAAGGGCCAGCAACCCTTGTCTAATCCAAATGAAGGCTGTGACTCTCGCCCTAGATTTAGGCGAGGGCCTAGTCGGCCGTGGGTCGCCCACGCCCTTCCTAACAATAGTGGGGGGGGAGGGTTGCCGAGGTTGCTACCCCTATGGCGATGGTGGGGAGGCAGCGACTAGGGCTTGCATAGCCCTCGTCGATGTTCTACAATCTTCTTCTTCTTCTTCTAAAAATTTTAAAAAATTAGTTTTAAATTTAATTTAATTAATATTTATATTCAAATTCAAATTCGAGACAAAACGACATCACTTTGGCACTTCTAGCCACGTTAGCATGCAAAATGATATCATTTTGCAATTGTCTCACCCGAAAAATGCCACGTCAATATTTTAACAAGATTTTCTTGTCGTTGGCATTTAAATTATCTATTTTGTTTCGATCTTGACACTTAAGTGTTCTCTCACTCCAAGTGTCCACGCCTCAATCAATATGTGAAAAACCAAAAATTGATTGAACGCGAATGATTCCATTAGATTGAAGTATTGATGTCTGAGTAATGCCTTATATCGCAACTGGATTTATAGAATGATTTGATTTACCATCAATTCATGTTACTTCAAAACTAAACTACTCAAATGGATCAATCTGACATAATCAAATTGTGTTTGTTGCGACTATAAGCTACGCCTACCAGTTCACGTTTATTTAAACTAAACTACTTGAATAGATTGATTGATTGATCTAATTCATGAGACTTTTAAAGTGATTGGAATCAAGATGCGAAACAACCAAAAGTGATTAACTTGCCAATGATTCCATCAGATCGGAGTGTTGATGTCTGAGTAATGTCTTATATTGCGACCGAATTTGTAGAACAATTTGATTCGCCACTAGTTCGGGTTACTCCAAACTAAACTACTCGAATGGATCAATTTGAAATAATCGAACTGTGTTTGTTGCAACTACAAGCTATGCCTACCGGATCACATTTCTCCAAAAGAAATTAGTTGAATGGATTGATCAACTGATCTAATTCTTGAGACTTTTAAAGTGATTGGAATCAAGATGTGAAACAACCAAAAAGTGATTGAACTTGTCAATGATTCCATCAGATTGGAATACTAATGTCTGAGTAGCGCCTTAGATTGTGATCGGATTTGTAGAACGATTTGATTTGCCACCAGTTCGCATTATGCTAAACTAAAGTACTCAAATGGATCAATTTGACATAATCAAACCGTGTTTGTTAAGACTATGAGCTACCCCTATCGGTTCATGTTTCTCCAAAGTAAACTACTTGAGTGGATCAATTAACTGATCTAATTCATGAGACTTTTAAAGTGATTGAAATCAAGATGTGAAACAACCAAAAAGTAATTGAACTTGCCAATGATTTCATCAGATTGGATGTAACCATCCTCCTCCAAACACAACGTACCAGACAGAAACAGGTGTTTTAACTAATCCAAATAAATCATCGGTCTCAATTCAACAGCACTTCAGAAAAATATGGAACTCCCTTCATGTTCCTCTTCAATTTATTCTTAAAAGGATCAAATATCTCATCCCCGCAAAAATGTGAAATAGATCGATCCTTGTAAATATTGCGGCTGGATTCAAACTTCAAAACAGAGGACACTTCCATAACTAGAGGGAACTATGGAGGTACGGAATAGTAATTACTGGATTTTGCTCTAGAATTTTAACCTCAGGAGGTTGCAGCAAGAGCTTATCTTTGCCTGAGATCAGAGTCCACAACTACTTCATGAAGAATTATGTTTATAATTCCCCATAAGACTCGCTTGATCTCATGTTTCATGCATGTACATGCAAGAAACTAATAAAGACGAATGATTTACATACACAATGGAGACCGACGACAGAGGGCATAACAAAATCTTTTGTCCTGCGCTGGATTTAAATCTGAGACTTCTTGCGGTTTTCCAACTCACGAGACTTGAGAAACCTGTCATTCACTCCTGCTCTATACACATGCAACTCTGTCACAGATGTCACATGAAGTTCCAGGTTCGCAGGTACAAATAAAACATAGCCTTCAGCAACTACATCTTGCTTCACGGACCCCACATTTATAGTTCCCTCGCCGTCGGTCACAAGAAAAATGGAAGGACCCAGAACTGCAGGAAAGACAGCTGATGAGCCCTTGGGTAGTACACAGCGGTCAACCTCAAATTCATCAAACGGGGGAACGTATCTCGTTATGTACGCTTTCAGAGGTACTCCTTTTAGGATGTCCGGAAAGCCCTGCGAAAGAGTTTTCATTACCATGTTAACCTTGGTCAAATAGAAGATGCATCATCCTTTGACCAGAAGGCATCTCATGGGTAATCTCATGGGTAAAATTGAAACATTCTTCACTGAAGAGAGCTCCAACCGACAAAAAAAAAAAAAAAAAGAAGCATTTTGCAGTAAGAGATACTTACAATAAATCCAGTAAAAAGCCAATTACAGAATCTACAAACATCCCTAAGAATAAATTGTTCATGCATTACTAATTGTAGATATAAGAAAAACATTTGATCCCTTTATTCTGATTCAAGGGCAGAGCAAAGTTCTTGCAAATCTGTTTGAAATTAGGAATGAAGAAAATAAAAACAATGATGCATCATCTTTTAACACCTATAAATTAAGCACAGTAAGCAAGAGCATCTCATTGGCAAAAAGGATAGAAAGAACTTGACACCTGCTTGTAAGTGAGCATGGAACAAAGAGTCTGGATATCCTTGGTCTTAGGAGTGAGGCCAGCTCGCACAACATTGTCAGATGTCGCCATGCACTCAATACACTCACCAGATACGTATGCATGGGGTTCATTTGCCCCCAGATACAATGCCTCGCCTGGATTAAGCCTCACATAGTTGAGAAAGAATGCTGAAATTACCCCAACATCAGCTGGATATTGCTTTTCGAGCCGCAGCACCAGCTGTTCCTTATCTGTCAATGGTCTCACCTGATGTAAAGAAAAGAAAATCATGACAGAGCAATTATTGCCTACAGGAAAGCTATGAAAACAAGGAGAAGAGGAGAGTGAAAATGGAAAAAAGAGCAGTTGCAGCATTCAGTTGAGGCCGGACATCTTGCCGTGAATTTGTGATAGTACTTTAAAACAAAAAAATTATATACCCAAACTATTATTGGTCACAGATCTTTAGTCGAAAAGGGTGTTAGAATGTCGCAATGCTCCATTGCCAAACTATTATGGTGGCAATTACTTTCTGACACTCAATTGTGAATAGATATACCCAACTACACATACATGTGCAAGGAACAGTTCATGGTGAAGTGAAGATTTATAATCATAAGACAATGTGCACTAGACCACGCAACTCTCCTACTCAAGACGTGCACGCCTCCAACTTCTGCCATGAAGCCAGCTTCCGTATAAGTCATTATCAGGGTCCTGTTATTATTGAGAACTAGAAAAGGAAGTACAATACACTCAATTCTTAGAAAGGCTCCAACAGCTGAAAGGTGAGAATCACAGTTTCGGAATTGTCAACTGAAACACACTGAATATATTTCAAAAGAAAAAGACATTTAGCCACTTCACTGACAAAAAAGGAATTCAGTGCTCCCACTCTTTACCAGGTTTCCAAGCTATCTAATCGATCTAACTACTGTTTCACAACGAACTGATTAATTCATCAGAAAAGCTGAAGAATTATAATTGAAGAACAGAGTATATCGAACTTCTGGCATTACCTCACCCTCCAACTCCAGACGACTTTTTATCTGGGAAACTGCCAAAGCAACTATATCTGCACTAGCTGACATGAGTTTGGTAAAAATCGATTGCAGAAGACACTTGGCTTTCTCCACTTCTTGTTCGCCCAGTTCGATGAATTTTTCCACATCTGTACTGCCAACTAATTCCGCGATCTCTGGAACATCACACAGCACTTGTTTAAGTTCCTGCACAGAACATAGCAGGTTCCTCCAGGTGAATAAGAGAGGAATTCCATCCGACCAATGCTCAACAGGCTGTAGCTCACCAAAAATCAAAATCTCCCCCATAAAATACCATGACAGATATCAAAGTGGATTTATTGCTCCAACAAGAGAAACATGTAAATCTAGTACACATTACTAGGTCAATCAATCATCCTTTTTCATTTACCTGTTCCGCTGTTTCAAAGGCATGCTATGAATATGAACTAAACTATTCACCTTTCTACTATAAGTTCTGAGAAGTTTCACCCAAACTTTATTAAATCAACCAGGTTCTGCATTGTCAAATTATCTTTTTATACATATATGTCCTTTTTTTATTTTTCCTGCATAACGAATGGGTAGGAAGGGAGCAAAGGGCATTAGATGAGATGTCCAACAGAGGTTTTTCAAGAAAAAAACACCAAAAGGGAAAAATCACTACAAAAACATAATTCATATTCTTTTGTCCAAGAGCAATAACCCAACTATCCATTTTCCCCCAAACGATACCGCACCATTCAAACAAATATCAAATTCAGTGCTAGGCCACGTTTTTATTTGGCCTCTCTCAGACTTCCACGGACATTGACTCGTTCAGCTATCCAGGAAGATGGAAAGTTTCAGGAGGAGGATATACAATGATGGTACTCGGCTGTATACTCAAGAAAACTCTCGTCAAAAAGGTAATTGCAACGAACACCTAACCTACATTCTCCAGGCAACCCAAGGCAAAATATCATACGGTGCGAATGATCCTGAAAAGACGCAAACCCTGACGTGACGGTACCTCAACCACATGAATTTGTCTCAATGATCAGAGAAAAACAAAATCCAAAAGCTCTAGTACAACGCTACCTCCATGCTAATGAATCCACAGATGGCCTCGAACTTGGTTAAGGCCAAAGCCATCTCGGGCTTGTGATTAGCATCCTTGTAAACATCTGGCCGCGCCTCGTGCAAAGCCCTCGCCAATTCCTTATCTGGGTGAGCCTGTATCGACAATGGTTTTGCGATCGAAAGCACCTAAAACACGCGCCCAGAAACACCATATATCAAAGGAGGTTAATAATAATAAAAAACTGAACTTTCTTCGCCTTGATGGACAAGTGCAATTGAAAATCCAATCGCATTTCGCGAAAAGAAGACCAGACCAGAAGACCAATATAGACTGCAGTTCAATCTCAGGATCTCCAACCACGATGAATCTCAAATTCTGCCAAAAAAGAGGACGACAGAAAAAGAAAAAAGAAAAAACACCCACCAGCGCACGTGTCTGAAAGCGCCAATTTTCATGAGAAGCACAGAACCAACCACACCCAATCGCCGACACTCCCACAAGAAAGTGGAAAATAGACCCAAAATTGGATCTTCCCAACCCCTCACCAGGCAATGCCCGAGTGACCAAAAAAAAAAATCCTACCTTGAACAAGAAGGGGAGATCACAGCCCCACTCGGCCACCACCTTATCACCAAGAACATCCGGGTTGCTGGAAATCCAGGCCTTCAGAGTGACGTCCGGGGAGACTTTGTGGCCCCCATTGCCGCACCCGGCGGGCAACAGGAAGGAAGGCCCGGACCCGTGGGTCCCCATCCAGAACTCGGCGTACGGCCTGTCGGGGTCGGCCTCGGCGTCGGCGCCGGAATTGAGAGCGAACAGCTTGGCGACCCGCGATTCCGCCCCGCGGCGGCCCCAATCGTAGTTCTGGACGGAGCACCGGAGCCGCCTCAGTTTCGGGGACGACTGCGTCTCCATTCGTCACGGAAGAAAAGATGCGGGTGGCACAGAGAGAGAGAGAGAGTTAGGGGGAATGCGGAGGAGATGGAGGAGGAGGAGGAGGCGGCGAGGGGGAGGGGGAGGGGGATGACGGGTATATAAGAGAGTGCGCCATGAGGAGGGGTGGGGGGAATGTGGCGTTTTTCCGTTCTCGTTTTGGAGCGTTCAAAAGAGGCAGGGGACAGGGCAAAGGAGAGGGAAATTGCGTGCGTTCCGCGACAGATGCAGGAAGGAGCACGCAGCGCGCGCGCGCGAGAGAGAGAGGGTGACGTGATGGATAGGGATGGGGATTGGGAGTGGGGACACGGGGCTTGAGGATCAAGTTGGGGAAAATGCTTCTGCGAAAAGCGACGGGCCGTGTTCGCATCGATGGCTTCGATCCATCGGTGGCGCCCCCCTTTGAATCAGATTCACGCTATTCCTCCTCGCATCCCCCCCACCCCAACTTTTTCCTCTCTCTCTCTCTCTCTCTCTCTTCCTTCTTCGTGTTTTGGCCCCAACCCAAGGGATCAGATCTCTCTCTCTCTCTCTCTCTCTCCTCTTACTCTTCTGCCTCCTTCGTGTTTTGGCCCCAACCCAGCGGATCGGACAGATCTTTCGGCCAATTTTTTAATGTTGACCAAAGAATAGACTGACGGTATATTTCTCCACTTTCCACTTAAATAATATCAACATGCGACACAATTACACGATATGACATAACATATTCATATGTCGTTTTTTAAATAATAGAAAATTCCGACATATTGAATAATGTTACATATTATATATTTAAGATTAATTCAAATTCATAAATAATAATAATAATAATAATAAGTCCCGAATGAATTTATATTAAAAACATTAATCAATAATTTGTTAATGTCATTCATTATTAATTTGACAAATTCAACTTACATTTCGTCCTACTAATTCATAAAACTTGAAGGAAAAAAAATAAGCACTCCACATTTCACTACTAAATAATATCGACATGTGACAACACGTTGATATGTCGTTTCCTAAATAATAGAAAATTCCGACATATTGGGTAATGTTATATATATATATATATATATATATATATATATATATATATATATATGAGATTAATTCAAATTCATAAATAAGTCAATAATAATAAAAAGCCCGAATAAATTTATACTAAAAACATTAATCAACAATTTGTTAATATCATTCGTTGTTTTAGTTTGACAAATTCAACTACATTTCGTCCTACTAATTCATAAAACTTGAAGAAAAAAAAATAAGCACTCCAAATTTCACTATTAAATATAACAAAATATTATTTTTATTATTTTTATTATTTTTTAACATATTTACTTTTTAACTCCTCATTTATTGAAAATTTCCCGGTGCGCGTTGTAATTGCGTGTTAGGAAAGTTGACCACGTGTCGGATTTTTTAACACCTGTTAACAGCATGTCGAAATGTGTAGGAGTGTGTTCAACACAATACAAAAGCTTCCGTATCAATGCTTTCCTCCCTTCTTTTAGAATTGGAGCTCCTTGGAAATTTTTTCATTTTACCCAAAATATTTGAAATTTTTATACCATCTGAATATTGACACATCGATTTATGTATGGTGTTTTCCGTAATTCTTTGGAAATTTATATGATATCCTAAAATTTGATGGGGATGCGAAAGTCAGCTTTTTTGCTTTTTAAAAAGTATAAACAAGCCAGCCGTTGATTCGAATGGATGCAGCCTTTATGCTCTGAGAATACCCACGAAAGATTCTGTACGATTTATTTATTTTCGTTATGAGTGATTGATCAGAATCGAGTTCGAGGAATTAGGAATTGATTTTCATTCCTTGTCCAACGTTGGTTATTATAAAATTCTTTAACTTCAACGTGCACGGAGCAGTGAAAGAGTACATTGTCTTCTTTTTTCCCCTGTTTAAAATCATTTTTTTAGGAAGAAAGCTCTAAATGAACATTTTGCCACTTCTTTAATTACTCGAGAGGAACGTTTATTTGAAATTCGAAAGACTTAAACGAAAACGAGATAGGCATTCTAAATTTTTTTCTCAGAGTGCAGGGACGTGATTGAGTATTGCACGAGAAGACCAGCCTTTTTACCTAATTGACTTTCTTATTAGAAAATGGATAGTTAATTTCTGTAATTTATCTTTTTCTCTCTTTTCTTTTTTGTCAGTTTTGCATTTTTCATCTGTGCTTTACCATTAGAAAAATTTAATTGTAGGTAGCTTAATATAATTATAGGAGGAGAAGTCCACGGAGAGCCTAAAATTCTAATTCGCCAAATGAGTACCTTTATCCATTTTTTCCTATTTTGTTTGAGCAAAATTGGTTATGGGAAAATTGCTTGATAATTTGCATACAATTTCAATCTCCCATATACTTTGAGACTAGATTTTGTTGGATATTTCAATAATATTTTGAAATATTTATAATAATAACTTTGATTAAAGTTATAACTGCATTTAAGACCGTCATTATTTTTAACGGTCATATAACAGTTTTTAAATCACTTTGTAATATTTATTTTATTTCTCAAATAAATCCTCCATTATTTTATAACGGTTATTTTAATGGCTCTATTTTATCTGAATATAAAAATAAAATCTCATAAGACAATCTTGACATATACACTAAATGAAAGAGAGAATGTCATTCTCTTTAAAAAATCTTTCCTTTCCTTTTTATTGCTAAATTGTACACAACATTATTTTTGTTCCTTCTAATATTCGGTGTGAAATATAGAATAAGGTCTCTTGTATCTTTGTAGGATAGCCACCAAAAGCTTATCACGCTGAATTTCGCACTCCAAGAAGATGAATTATCCTTAAGAATAGTACTTGCACTTGCATGGGTTGAACAAATTTATTTATTTTCATTAGTGTTTTCAACAAATTTTATCATTCTTTTGAAATTTAAATATCAATATTAACTGAAAAAAAAACATCAAATGCTTTAAGATTGAGTTTATTACCCACGTCAAATTGTTTTTACGCATGTATTTTGGGGGGGGGTGTTTAAAGAAGGGTTAATACCCTGAAAAACCCCAAACTGGTGCACTTGTGACAAATTTACCCCAAACTATTTTTTTGACCACCAAAAACTCCAAACCGGTATACCTTTGACAATTTACCCCAAACTGGTACACTTGTGACAAATTTACCCTCTCGTTAGTTTTCGTTAAATTTTATTATCAAATTATTAACTTAAATGACACGTGACAATTGACTAATATACCAATTTAGGATTTTATGATCCGTTTGTCAGAGTTTATAATTTTTATGATTTTTTTGTGGTATTAATCCAATTTAGCGAATGGTATATTTGTCACAAATTTATCAATTTATGATTTTTTGCGGTCGAATAAATTAGTTTGTGGTAAATTTGTCATAAATGTACCAATTTAGGGTTTTTTATGGTTAGTCGGGGTAAATTCGTCACAAGTGTATCAGTTTATGGTTTTTCATGGTCAAAAAAATAGTTTTGGGTAAATTTGTCACAAGTGTACCAGTTTGGGATTTTTCAGGGTATTAACCCTTTAAAGAATGGGCATATCCAGGAAATTTATATCATAAAAATAAACTTCCAAACTCTAAATGTCATATGATGACCGGTAAAAATAATATCAAAAAGCAATTGCCAACTTCAGAATGGAGCTTGACCATCTTTCACCATCAAAATTCAAAAATCCCTTTCGAATGCATCAATTGTGCGTAAGAAGACTGCTTTTATTTGACTAGAGTGTAGGTGAGTCAAAAACCAGCTTTTATTACATTTAGCTTGGCCATCGATTCTCTTCAATCTTTCGGTTCCCAAGGACATGGTAATCCACCCAAAAGGCTGTCATACAGTTGATGAGTTATAGTCAAAACTCAATGTCATAATCTTTGATGCATGTCTGGATAGACGACATGCGGTCTTTAAATTCTTTCAAATTGAAACAATTCACAATGTGTAGGTCATGTAAATTCATTTATGATATTTTCGAAATCCTTTGAAATTGGACGAAACTTTTAAATTTCACGGGCCTTTCACTCTTTATATTTAATCCCAAACATTAAAAAAGGGTATTCCATGACTTTTGCCGACTAGGGATTATGCCCATTTTCAAATTGCCCTTTATTCCCAAAATGGAAAAAAGGCAAAATAAAGAATCTAAAATCTTTTTATGTGTGGCGACGGTCTAATCAAAGGAAGAGAATTGGAGCATTTGAGCGACGGAGTGTGGTTGCACCACGTAGTTGCTTTCCCTCCGTATTTAAAGAGACGAGGACAAATTCCCTTTTTTTGGGGTTTTGGATAAGAACTATGTGCTGTATTTTCAGAGCAACATCATCAATTTCGTGATCCGAAAAATAAAAAATAAAAAAACAAAAGAAAATCGAATAGATTAACGTCATACTATTTGGTACTACGTGGAAAAAATCAATGCGCGCTTCGATTTTCTCGGTTGACCGTTCACCGCTTAACTAAATCCAAACATGAACTTGTTTGCACTTTATGTAGAATTGCCTTGAAATTTTCAAAAATATCTTATAATCTTTCACCTCAAATAAAATTATATCTAACATCAACCAATTAATATCTCCGAAAATAAAACTACCCATGAAAAAATCAAAAATACTTTCTTTACCATTACGGGAATTAGGGATGTAATCAATTTGACATGGGTTGATACAATGACAACCTCAAATTTGACTGGAGTTTTATTGAGTATTGAAGAACTCAATTTGAACATGAGTATGAATACTAAAGCTTGACTGAACTTGATCATGCAATCAATTGAAAATGAGCTTGAGCTTAAGCTTGGACGAGTAAACTCAAACTAGATTCTTAAATATCAAGGTATGTGACGCAATTTGGAGATTTCGATGTTTATTGTCATGGCTACAAGTATTTTGATAGAAACTAATGGAAGCTAAATCATGCTCGCAAATCTTAAATTGAGATGCTTGAGGGCCCGACCTTGACTTGACAAGCTAAATTAGGTTCGTGAGTCTTAAATTTGCAATTCCTTTATTGGCACCATTTAGTTATGAATCAATTATGTGTTTACGGGAAAAAGAAAAGAAATCACGAGAGCATTCCGCACGCCGTTTCGGACTAATCAAACCGAACAAAAATTCGGCTGCTACGCCAGCCGCACGTGAGTCACGTGACGTGACGTAGGTTCTGCGGGCCCCACTCCCTCCTTTTTCCTCGGCATCGCGCTTCACGCCGTGAGGCGTCGGTGGAGATCGTCGGTTATAAGTAATTGACGCCCTTGATTTTTTTATCTTTTATTTTTTTATTTTAACCGACTGGGCCCCGGCATTTCGCGGGAGGCATTTTTGTCATTTTTTGGTATCCTAGTGATATTCTCTCTTTAAAAAACAGTAAAACGGAAATTACAGAATGGAATATAGGACACGTAAAAAGAAGAAGAACGTATTATATATTTTATTTATTTATTTTATATATGTATACTTTTTACGGTACACGAAGGAGAAGGAACCTTTGATGAGAGAAAAGTGTTACGTAATGGCGGGGGGAACTGGTGCACGTGCATTTGCTTAGGGGCGCAAGCTTTGATGTGCACTTTTCTCGATTTTGGTGTCCTTGGATCATGATTTGGACTTTTTCCGAAGCACTTATCTGTACCATAGAAATGTCGTTTACGTATGATGTCAACTTTATTGTCAATTAGCACAGCTCCGGCTGCGGGAGTCACGCACCGAGCACATATCATAAGGGGTTTTGCAATTAAAAAAAGGGTTAATACCCTGAAAAACTCCAAATTGATATATTTGTGACAAATTTACCCTAAACTATTTTTTTGACCACCAAAAACTCCAAACTGGTATACCTTTGACAAATTGACAAATTTACCCTCTATTAGTTTTCGTTAAATTTTATTATCAAATTATTAAGTTAAATGACACGTAACAATTGACTAGTATACCAATTTGGGATTTTACGATCCGTTTGTCAGAGTTTACAATTTTTATGATTTTTTTGTGGTATTAATCCAATTTAGTGAAGAGTATATTTATCACAAATTTATCGGTTTGGGGTTTTTTGCGGTCGAATAAATTAATTTGGGGTAAATTTGTCATTAATGTACCAATTTAGGGTTTTTTATGGTCAGTCGGGGTAAATTTGTCACAGGTGTATCAGTTTGGGGTTTTTCATGGTCAAAAAAATAGTTTGGGGTAAATTTGTCACAAGTGTACCAGTTTGGGGTTTTTCAGAGTATTAACCCAAAAAAAAAGACCGAATTTCATATGGGTTTAAGAGGTCATCACGTCATTGGAATAAATATAGAAGTCGTAAAACTTATCAAGAAAATATAATTAAATTTTAGAACTTTTAAAAAGTATAATTAAATTCTAAAATTTATCAAATTAGTAAAACCAAATCTTTTATTAATTTCATCTAATTTGACAAACGAAAAATATGTTTTAAGATTTAATCATATAAACTTAATAATTTTAATTACTTGATTGCAATCTTTTTTTTTTGAATTTTAAAACTCAATTGTATTTTGGTGATAAATTTTAGAGTATCTATAATGCTTATCCCATTTTTTGTGCAAAACTTTCATCCTGAATCTTCAAACTTTGTACTTTGATATTTTTTTCACCTAGGTTTTTAATAAGACTTCTAAGTATATCGATTGTTTGTGTCTGGCATTGTACTATCCATATTAAACATTTTACAAACTCTAACCACAATCCTTCACACGGTTTAAATGCAAGGGTGCAAATGGACTGATTAGATTGGGTAAGGATGGGATTTTTGGCCCAGCTAAAACCGAAATTCTATTTTTTTCTATAATGTATTATTGATTATTCAATATTGAACTGTTGCAAAATTAACATAAAGTTACTTAAAAGTGATTGAACATATCATTTAGTCCGAATGAAGTTAAGAGGATTATAAGTACAATCCAAAAGGCATATTAAGAGTCTGTTGCCATTGGGCATTTGAGGCCATTTTTGGCCTAAAGATTCGTAATTTTGACATGTTTTGGCCCACTCTTTTCGAACTTACACAATTATTTCAATAGTTTAACAATTAGTAAATTTAATTGAAGAACCAATAAGTATTTTCCTGACGAAAAGTATCAAGAATTTTACAAACTACATAAATAAAAGGGAAAAAACCACCAAAAACCCTAAACTATGCACAAAGTGACAAAAATACCCTAAACTTTTTTTTGCACCACCAAAAACCCCAAATTTTACCATCCGTGACACATTTACCCCATTAAGGGTATTTTTGTCTTTTTATGTTTTTTCTTCTTTTTTTTTTTTTTTTTTTTTCGTTTTCTCTTCCCTCCGCCGGCTCCGGCGGAGGGAAGCCGGCATCTGGCGAGGGCCGATGTCGGCAAGGGCAGCCCTCGCCGGACGCTGGCTTCCCTCCACCGGCTCCGGCGGAGGGAAGAGAAAAAGAAAAAGAAAATATTTTTAAAAGCAAAATGACCAAAATACCCCTAAGATTTAGGGTAAATGTGTCACAGAAATGAAAGTTCGGGGTTTTTTGTGTCACAAAAAATAGTTTGGGGTAAATGTGTCACGGTTTGCAAAGTTTGGGATTTTTCGTGGTGTAAAAAAAAAAGTTTGGGGTATTTTTGTCACTTTGTGCAAAATTTAGGGTTTTTGTGGCTTTTTCCTTAAATAAAAATATTGATAATTCAAGCATAAACATAAACAAAAAACGTTGCATGAATACGAATGAAATATATCGGGCCTATGATTGGGCCATTCCGAACTTTCGGGCTTTTCATTTTTATAGTAACACCATCATCTAGATATGCCGTTATATATTTATAATTTATCAAATGATGTACCTTTGCGTTCATCAAGTATTATGATCTCCTCTCCCATACGGTTGCGCTTGGTGGATCAAATTTAACTCTGGATGGGATCATTTTTATCTTATCCAGTATTTGGGAGAATATTGTATTTGGATATGTCCTGATATAAGCTAGATAAAAAAGGTCCAAGGGCTGGGATTGAAAAAAAAAAAAAAAAAAAAAAACAGATAAATGACAAAAAGTCCTTGGACTCGCTTTGCTGTTCACAACTCAGCGTTGTCCCAACTAGGTTCGAACCTCTCAATCAATCCCTCTCCGGGCATCGCCCTCAAAGGCAATTTTTTTGAAGATTCTCTAGCGGAGGAGTTCATCTTATTGATAAATCTATAAAAGTAGAGTTATTTATCTATTTTAAACAACAAATAATGCAATATGTGTATTTCCTTCTATTTACTCGAATTTTCCTTGTTTTTGCAGCATAATGAAACATGGAGAAAATAAGGAAAAAATGGCAAAAACAACAAAAGGAATATGCCACCCACAAAACATTGGAAGGTAGATGCCGGATTTTATGATTTATTTCCTAATTTGATGCGAAAAAAAGGGATTTACTTTGTGATAGGAGTCTTGGATTTATCCTAAAGATAAGATAACATTGAAAGCTTGGAGAGGGAGTTAGGTTTTTATTTTTAGATCATTTTTCATTGTTCTAGGAGTTTTTCAAATATTTCGATCGTAAGACTAAAAATTGTCTTAGAATTCTTATTCTTTAATTCTAGATGTTGGGTTTAATTTTTATTTTCATTTATTCTTCTATTATGTTATAATTTTCTTTTGTTAGGACTAGGATGTAGCCCGACCATGATTATATGAATTTCATGATGATATGAATTTCATTAATGTGAGTTATATAATATTTTGCTTAATGCTTTTGAGACTAAGAAGTGATAATATGTAATTACTCCTTATAACATATAATCATGAATTAAATGTGGATAAATGTATAATTGGTTATTTGTGTGGCTTTCGGTGATAGGTGGTTCAAAAGATTTATTGTAAATCAAGAATGTTCACTAATTTGAACGTACTTATGTTTAATTAAATTTACATAAAGATATGGCGATTGATAAATTGAGTAGGTTTGTTATAAATTAGGAAATTCCGCTGTAACATGTTTGATATCGTTCTTGTATGCGTAATAATCTAAAATTCATATATAGTGGTTATGGTGAAATCGGATACTCTAACATATTAATTTGATTGATTAATTGCATTTAGTCCTGAAATTTTGCCATCAAGAGTGTCAATTTTAATTTATTCTCAATTCTATTTTGATATGTTAGATAATTTTTAGAATTAATCCAATTTTAATATTTAATTGATTTATTAATCATCAATCTTTGTGGGATGATGTCTTTTCTCATCATTATATTACTTATTCAACATGTTCATTGCATTTAGAATTTGACGAACTCCTATTATTCGCTTTCAACACATTCATTCTCTCATTCGCTTTTAGCACATAGCGTTAATGAGATGGCTCCCTCTTTTCTCTACTTGAAGCCAGTGCTCTCTGATCGATTGATAAGCAATTCAGTGAGTCCGATTTGTGATAGCTAGTCCAGTTCAATTATTTGATATCTTATCAATACTATATATTAACAAAAGTATGTTGGCCCACAATATAGAGAATAATTCATTAAAATAGACATCAATTATTTAGAGCATCAAAGGTGACCCACTTTGATATCTTTTGTTTAATGACACATGAGCGACACATGCCAATTGTGTGCTATTCTAACATTTAAAGACCAAATCATACTTTATTAA
Source organism: Eucalyptus erythrocorys (assembly GCA_014182555.1). NCBI lineage: Eukaryota > Viridiplantae > Streptophyta > Magnoliopsida > Myrtales > Myrtaceae > Eucalyptus > Eucalyptus erythrocorys. The sequence continues at coordinate 35,667,354 of CM024602.1, forward strand.
AGAGCATATTTTATAAATTTTCCTTGACCTATAATGGGAGGTCTCGTTTTCTTTTTGTGTGCGAGAGGGATCGTATAAGGTGCTCGGAGTCCTTATCGATTTCTTATTTTATATTTAAATAAAATATCGTGGCCCATTTGTCAATAGATTCATGTAGTAGTAATGGTGGTATTAATAAGGAATATTGACAATAGAAAGGTTGCCAAGTGAATTTTTAAATTGTTAGAAGTAATACTCGACCTTTGGTTTTTCCATCGATCAATAAAAGAGTTTTAAGGTGAAAAAAAAGGAGGAAAAAAAGGAAGGTTCGGGAGATTAAATATAGAGCTGGCAATTTTTTAAAAAATAAATACAATAAGCCTAAAAAGTGAGAATAATGAATTTTGATAATTCTTATGAAGTGAAAGAGGGGGCAAATGGAAAAAAAACCTCTCGGGGGCTGCTCTATTTGGGAATATACGAAAGAGATAGGACCTATTGGCAAACAATTCCACGTTTGTCTCAATTATATATTAACATAAGATATTGGTCACAACACAGAGAATATTACATTAAAATAAACATCAATTATTAAGAGTATCAAACGTGACCCACTTTGATATCTTTTGTTCAATGACACATTGTGTCCTATTCTAACATCTATAAACCTAATCATTCTTTATTCAAGAGCATATTTAATAAATTATCCACAAGTTATAGTGCGAAGTGTCATTTTCTTTTTGCGCGCGAGAGGAATCTATAACGGCATAAGGTGCTTAGGCTATGTTTGGGACTAGCTTTCTTAAGTATCTTTAGTGTCCAAAGCCCATTTGAGCAAATATTGAGTGTTTGGGAACATTTTTGAAACTACCTTGAAGAAATGCTAGCCTTCTAAAGGCTGAAAGCCCAAGGTAGGTCATGCCTTGGGCTTTCAGCATTTTTGGAATGACTGATGCACTGTTCATCTTCTTTTTCGTCGGATTCTTAAATGTCGGCCGGCGAGATTGTGATGGGTCGGCGACAGGCTAAAGAGAGGCCGACGTGATCGCGACACCTTGGCGACCATCGCCGACCAGTCGCGCGACCTAGATCTGGGTTGCGAAGGTTGTCGGAGGTCACGGCGACCCAGGTGACCCACGACCTCATTGCAACCCAGATCTGGGTTACAGCACGAAAGCTCCATGAACTTGTCGCGACCTATGACCTTGTCGCGACCTAGATCTGGGTTGTGGCAAGGTTGTGGAGGTTGCAGCAACCCAGGCAACCCATGACCTTGCCTGGGTCGCGGCGAGGGGGGTGCTGAAGCTTGCCGTGACCTCCGGTGACCCACGCCTTGCTGGCGGTCGCTGGGGGTTTTCCAACCTCAGGCGGCCCTTGCCAGTGGTGTCCGATGGCCGCCTAAGGTTTGCAACTTGAGACGTTGTGGCGACCGTCTACCGTTTGCAGACCAACTATTTTTTTCCTTTCTTTTTATCATAAAAGTAATTTGTAAATGTAAATTTCTACTAACACTATTTTGCTCAAGGATATTTCACAACACACTTTTAGATTACAATTTGTTAAATGCAATTTGCATTTTGGAAAACTCCTTTTAACTTAAAATCCTTTGCATTTTCTCAATGACTTTCTCCAAAAGTCTAACCAAATGTACCCTTAGAGTCTTTATCAATTTCTTATTTTTTATGTAAATGAAATTTCGTGGCCCATTTATCAATAAATTTATGTGATAATAATGGTGGTATTAATAAGGAATATTGATAATAGAAAGGTTGCCAAATAAATTTTTAAATTGTTAGAAGTGATACTCGACCTTTGATTTCTCCATCTATCAATAAAAGAATTTAAAGGTGAAAAGAAGGAGAAGAAAAAGGAAGAAAGTTTCAGGAGATTAAAATATAGAGCTGGCCAATTTTTTTTTTTTTTTTTTTTTAAATACAGTAAACCTCAAAAGTTAGAACAATGAATTTTGATAATTCTCACGAAGCGAAAGAGGGGGCAAATGAAAAAAGAACCCCTCCGGGGGGGCTCTATTTGGGAATATGCGAGAAAAAGAGGACCTATTGGCAAACGATTCTACTTTCGTCTCCAAAATTAGGGCTCGATGTCTATGTCGATCAGCTCCAGAGCCGGGCCCATCGTCGGTGATGGCGGAATCCATTTGCAGAGCTCTGCGAGACGGCGCGTTGGAAGGCGAGCACGCGCCGGCTCTCACCATCAAGGACTCGATCGACTCGCCACTGGGTTTCGACGTCTTCGCCCACGTCCTCGCTCAGCTCTCCTCCCACATTTTGGCGGGAAAGTCCCAGTCGAGGTCATTCTGGCGTCCTGCTCCCGCTTCCGTTTCTCGGTTTTTGGGCAGAACGATTTCCGCGTCCTGAGTGATGAAATTGCAATCGCGTGCGGTGGTTTTCGACTCTTGACGGTTTGATTGATTTTTGCCGCGCAGAGGGCTCGTGCTGGTCGCTTTCACCCGAAGCCCCTCGTTTTACGAGGATTTGCTGAAGGAAAGAGGTCTCGAAGTTAACTCGTCTCGGAAATGGTGATGCATCATTCTTGAACTTGTAAAGTTCTTATTTTTTGTTTTTTATTTTTATTTTTGGGTTGGTTGGATTTGATTGCGGAGATGGGATATAGGAAGTGAAATTTGGAATGCCAAATATCTGGGAGCAATTCGATTTTGTGGGATAGTATGAACAAACCTCATCGGCAGTTCAAGTGCATCCCTTCAGTAGCTCAAACCGTACCGCTTTTCTATTATAAATTTGGCAGAGGGTGTTGTGAAGTGTAGGAAATGGTGTTAATGTTGATGAATGCGGACCCCCTGGACACTTTCTTGTAGGATTCAGATCTTGGATTGTTATTCAGATCCCCACGGTTGGAAGGATCGCATTATGGGACGAGGAAAAGTCGATGATACTACTAAGGAAGCTTCCAGTGTGTCCAGACTTTGTAAGGATGTGAAGGACATGGATAAGTTGTGTTCTTTAGCTATTGAGCTGGGGAAAGGTAACTTCATCGATAGTGTCTGAAGCTTACCTGCCGCCGTTTATTTGTCCTGTCTGGTGACATCGTCTCATGGGATGGCCATTGATCATCGCAGGCTTGCTTGGAGAAGGGAAAGGTCGTTTCTCTTTTGCATTGGACTCGGTAACAAAGTCTTTATTTCTTTCCATGTAAAATATTTACTACTCCTGCTGAGGGGGTTTCAAATAAAAGTCTTCATTCATATGAATCTGTTTTTCAAGTGTTAGGGACCTAGGACTATTTTTCTGTCATGGTGGCACTTTGAAGGCGCACTGATTGCTTTTAGGTAAAGGTGAATTAAAAAAATAATGAGAGATAAACGTGGTTGTCTTGTTCTATGAATATCATTATGGAGGACTTGTCTGTTGTGAAAATGATGCTTGGAAACTTCCTATGGAGCACTAAGCAAGCAGAAAGATGGGGCAAATTGCTCTGTACGATGGGCCTACTAAAAGTTGTTTGTTTTGGTGCCTAGAAGATTCTCAGAATCTTCTTATCAAGTACAATCATAGGGCTTGTTATTTATATTTTTCTGTTTCTGAAGCATGCATTCACACGTGCCTATTGACATTATTATCCTTAGGCAAGCCTGTGAAAATGAATAGCATATTCTTGTTTAAGCTAGTAAAATTAAATGGTGATTGTTCATCACCTACATAGAGTGATTATTTTTAGTTCCTTAGATTTTTAAGTTCCATGTCATTTCCTTGTTCAACTGAAAGCAGTTTCACTAGATCGTGCCCTTTTTAGGTAGCTGTAGTACTCTACTGTACTCTTTTGTCTCAAAGGACATGTGTAACAATCTTTACTGTCATCTCTAGGTAAAGTGATTAACTAGTATGACTTATGAGTTTCAATTGCCCTAACCTTTGATGCAATCATTAGTCATTGTTGCATAAGAGAATTGCCATATCATTTGTACTACAATTACAATAACTTATCTACTAGCAATATTTGCGGATTACGAGAAAAATGCATTCAGTCCTTGGACAGGCCATGTTCTGGGTTGAGAACACTGTATTTTGTTAGACCAAGTTCTATGTGGGAAACTTCCATCTTACTTGGATAAATAATATTTACGAGGATTTGTTTATACTAAATATAGACTCTACATACTGGATCTTCCCACAAGCATCTAAGTCCTGACCTATATCTGAAAGAAAGAGAGAAAAGCTAATAATGGATCTGGAAGCATCATTTTCTGTAACCAGGGGAAAAGGTGCTTGATGCACGAGTGGAGATGAAAATCAAACTTTGGTCCGCAGCAGAAACATTGATGACTGTTGGAACAAACAGACTTATGTTTTTTACCAAGCAAAAATGATTGTTACGTTTAAATTAAGGTGGCATAAGCTGAGCAATATCCTACAAAAGATCTTTAATTATATTTGTAATGAAATGTTCTTTCTAAATTCCTAACAAAATGTACAATTTCAAGTGGCAATAGTTATATAAACATATAACCTTGCACAAATATTTTGGCGATTGTTGTATAAACTTTTCTTTTGCCACACACTATTTTGTGTCGAGCTGGATTTGAACCAGCATTGACATCTTGCCAACGAATCAACTGAAGAGTAATGGCAGCAAGTGATTAACAATACCATTAGTAAAAATCAAAAGTTACATATGAGATGTTTGTCATAGGAGCTGGTCAGATCGTTATTTGACTTGGACAGATGCCCCATTTATTGTGTACATAACAAGCTTATTATTTCCCCTACATGCAGAAGAATTCGTATCCACCCTGCAAAATATGTCAGTTTAGATTAATTTTTGAAGGTGACTACCTTGCCTTAATGGCAAATTTTCTTGCATTGAAATGAAACTATAGTCAGCTATATGACTTTGTGTTCTGAAAAATGTATTGCCATGGGGAGAGAATAGTTTGGCCAGAATCAGTCAGTAACGATGAGTGTTTGCTGTTCTAGTGACAAAAGGAACTTGTATGCCAGTATTGTCTTTTTTCCAGCTATGTCCATGTGGTGGAATATTATCCTTTTCTCTTATAATGCCGTATATGCTTATCTGATCAGGTGAATGAGATGTTGAGGTATGCATCTGTACACTCAGTTGCACGTGTTCTCAGCGACCTTCGGAGCCATGGTATGTTCACTCTCTGCACTGGCATATGCAGGAGCACGTTATTTTATTATTTTTTTTCAAATTGAAGGTTCTACTTTTGAAGTCTAGTGACTGTAATATGGACATGGAAACAAGCTCTTTATGTAAAATTTCGTTCCTGATCCACATCTTTGTCAGCAGAGTTGCCCAAGAGACTTTTTGACTTTGTGAAATTTTGGTTCTTTTAAGACATCAAATAACGTAATTATTTGTTTTGGGGTGTTAAGTAAACAATCTGATATCAACTCACGCTGTCATTGGTTGTTCCTTATTGGATGCTTTTGTTTTAAAGTACCTTTTATGACTGCAGATCTTGCTTCCTGTGTCTTCTGGTTGTTGCACTCGGACCTTCTCGAAGACAAGGTTGCTGCTGTTTTTGATTACATGTCCTCTATGGTGGCCAGCTTAGAATCTGCAATTCCAGCTTCCAATGGACTGAGGATCTCCTTGGAAAATTTATCTCTGACGGAACAGAATTTTAGAAGGGCAAAGTTTTCTGTCCGTTTTAAGCGCCGGAATGGTCGTGTGCGGCTGATGGTACCTTTCTCTCTCTCTCTCTCTCTCTCTCTCTAACTGTGTCTTTCTATATGCATCATTCCTTGACTGTTGTGATTGGCGCTGAAAATACTTTTTGGATTACATGAATATGTGATCTAGAGTGAAGAAGTTAGTATTGAAAGGTCTGGCATCACTTTTTCATCTGTTTCGACTGATGGTGGAACTATGGGTGGAAGCCTTTTGCCTAAGGTTAGTTGCTTTGCTTTAATGTGAGAGAACTGACTGCTTGGTTCTTGTTGATGGTCCATTCATAAAATGCTTGTTTTGGCAGGTGCAATTTAATCTACAACTGTCAGAGAAGGAGCAGATGGATAGAGCAAAGGTGGTACTTCCATTCGAACACCAAGGTATTAATACATTGATAGGGTTGCAGTCTATGCATGATGAGGATTGAAATTCTGTATTGGGTGCCAACTCATAACTCAGCTACATGTTTTCTGAAAATTGAAATGCTTATCGAAAACCTCTGCTTTTCCTTTTAGGAAATGGAGAACCGATTGAGATATATGATGGTCGGAGATCTCTTGCCGACAAAAATAATGAGGTGGCTGGGACGATGCAAATGAAGGATTCTAGCAAGGGTGAGATAATTTATCTTCGGGATTCAGATGATGAGATGCCAGATTCCGATGAAGACCCTGACGATGATTTAGATATATGATAGCTTACCTGCGATAGCACTTTTGATACTTTAGGAGTGACAGCCTGGTAAGCTTTCTTCTATGATTCTCCTCGACTCCCTACATGTTAGAGTAGAGCAATTACTGTGTGGTTTTATGCACTTGGGTTGGACTGAATAGAGATCACTTAGCTTCAAGAAATGCAAAAAAGAAGACATCTCACTTTTTCAGAAAATCTACACTCTTTGCCCTTCATGATGATATAGCTTACCCTTCCATTTTGAATTTTCTGCAGTACTTTTCTGTCTAGATATTGATAGAATGTGTTATGAAGCTTTTGATTAGCTAACTGAATTAGATCTGCATACCCCAAATAGCTGTGATAAGTGATAAGTACTTTGTATGAGGGTGAGTGGGTTTTCCAAATAAAAGGCTGTTCGCATTCGGTAAAGATGTGCCCTGGGGGATTTATATTTTCCCATTGAGGATCCCACTGTAGTTCCCATATTTCCAAGCCTCATAGATCCATTTTTGTCCTTTTATGTTCAGCACTTCAGTGATTTTTTTCAGCATGGAGTCGTGACAGGATTACTGTTGATTGACAGTTTGTCTCCATTGCTGGTGCTGCTATCGTATCACTGATGTGGCCAGCAATTACAGCAACGGTGGAATATCTTGACTTCTCCAGATAGGAGGTCCTTTTGGCGGTATGGATTTTCCTTGGCTTTGGAATGCATCAGGGAAATCACTTGGAGTGGTAATTGAGTGCAAGTTCTTGAGAAGAGAAGATGTCACGAGAGCTTTTTTGTTCAAGTGTTGGTAACTTTTGGGTGACTGAGCTTGTATTTGTGTAGGGGAGCTTGAACTTCATTAGATGATCATTAAAGGTCAGAAATCAAAGATTATAGGGTGTTGGCTATTAAATTCTTGATCTGTACAACTCTGTCTATGCTTCAAGGTTGTTTTGGTAGTGGAAAGTGGAGATTGCCCAAGAATCTAGCCGGCAAATGGTTTTGTATTTACAAGAATATTTAGCAAACATACTAGAATTACTCTTTGCCTCTTATCATTATGTTAGAACCTCAGTTCGATACATGATCCAGCTATTTACTTGCAATCAAATCAGTATGTTTGGAGCGAGGAATTGTGCCGAAGATTGTATAGCTGTCATAGCAGAATGCGATAAAGAGAAAAGCCAGACTCGAAGGCAAATTTCAAGGCAGCGGAATCAGCATCTTTGTAATGAATTGTACGGGGAATTCACCATCATGGGACTTCCCGACTTTGTTTGTTGGGAAAAGTTTGGAACCTGCAAATCTGTTTCGTGTATATTTTAGTTAAGTTGTTTATGTTTTACATGGATAGAATGGTGGGCAACAGCTCTTGTGACGCTAGGAGTTGGAATGTTGGATTTTGTTCATTTAAGTCGGCTTACAATACACCGCTCAAGTCTTTTTATGTTGGTCGATTTGCACGAGATCGACCATCTTTTATGCCCTTTTGGAAATGGGGAGATATAGAAAAAACGAATAACCCCGGTGTGGTCCAATTCATTGAGTAACGCACACTGTTCGTTGCCAATACCTGAGTCTTTGGCCGCTTAACACTTTATTCAAGAGTCAAGATGCACCCAACCCATAAGAAGTGGTGTTTGGCAATAAAAGGTGACTTGCTTAGGCTCAATTGGACCTGAGAGTTAGGCTTAGGACAGTCGAAGGCTTAAATCGAAATAGCAAGTTTATACTGTTTTGGGAAGCGGAGAGATTGACTAATGTCTTGCTATCAACATGGAAAACAAATGTGGAGAAACCGGCAGAAAGTGCTTTTTTGTTATTATTTTAAGTTCTTTATTGTCCTGGTTTGGTTTAGGTTGACATGGTTTCCACTATGTGCTGAGATTACTTCCTTTTCTTCATGGTTGGGTGTGGGAAATGATGGTGATGGGATCTATTTGTTTCGGCCAAAAGGTTTCTAGGCAAGTAATCTCCATCCAATCACGCATTTTCTACTTTCTTCCGATCAATGAAAATTCTGGTACCACTTCTTGACCTCTCTGATTGTACCTGAGGAAAACAAACAATGGCTCTTAAATTGCAACATGCATTGCGTTGACTATGCCGAACCTTGATGTTTAGGTTTCGAGAGAGTATTGAATTCCTGTATCTATATCCAGCACTCGTTTTGGCATTTGATCAATTTGCCAAGTGTACAACACTATCCATTTATGGATTGAACCCCTTTATTCCTTCCGGAACATGAGAGACACGAACTTTTACAAAAGGCTATAATCATGCTATGGATTCCCCCAAGCTAGTGAATGGAAACATCAGTAGGAGGCGGGTGGACTTCTGTGAGATTAATAATTTTGTACTCATGAAAGGGTGGAATCACATCACGAAATTTGCATGGCCCTTCAGATAGAGAATCAGTCCATCCAAAAAGCGAATGTCAAGCTTACAAGTCAAGCACATGTTATTCTCGCTTCTAGTAGAGTCGCACACTTTCCTGATATTAAAATAAAATCACTAAACCATCTGGATTCGCCCCAGTAATCATCCTTCCAATATGAAAATGGGAGGTGAGGGGTTCGAATCCCCACCTTCTTAGGGAGGGATGAGGTGGGGATGAGTAAGTTTCAGGAGTGAGTTTCAACTCCCACGCCCTGCAAAAGGCAGAATAAAAGTCTGAGAGTAAGTGTTAGAGTAGAAATATAGTAGGATTGACAAAATAAAATAAAATAGAATAAAATCACTAGATATGAGTAGAACTTATCAGGACTTATCAGGATAGGAAAATATGCGAAACACTAAATTAAATCGAGAATTAGAATAAACCGAGCATTAGAATAAAACCCATGTGGCGATTCCAGACTTGAGATTCGATTAAAATTTGTAGTTAGCCAAAGGGGAGATCTCTATATATACATGTTGATTTAGGACTTTAGACTTGTGAAGGGAATTGGCGAAGTCTTCAATATTCCCTCAAAGGCTTCCGATATACCAACATATAGGTTGGAGATGTAGGAACCTTTGGGGGAAACTTGAAGGCTTACACCATGTTTATGAAGAAATATGGAACCTACAAGTGAATTGGCGAAGTCCTCGGTATCCCTCGGAGGCTTCCAATATTCCATCAGATATATTGGAATATTGGTTGCGTCCGAGAGATATTGAAGGCTTACTCCATGTAGTTTAAGGATCGCATCCCATTGAGTTTGGTTGATCATGTTGATGAAAGAACACAGAACAACTGAACCCTGAAATCTCAACATTTTGGAGCTGATGAGTAGGTACGTTAGGCATCAATTCTAATGGCATTGCTGCACGTGCATTCTCCTTTTTTTTTTTTAATAACTTTACAGTGAATTTTCTCTCAAGAATTCATGTGAGTGCCTATTGTCAGCTGATCAGCAGGTATAATTTGTCGTCTCTCTCTTTCTCTGCTCTCTCTATCTTCATGTTAATTCTTGGACACATTCATCATATTAACACAGTGCATGTCCTAATTTCTAATTCCGAAAGGTCTGGTTACCCTTCTTTATTCCAATGAATCATAAAGCTGAAGTCTTTGAAATCGTCTAAGCAATATTAAGTGACTTGTAAATAAAGAACACTGGTGTCGCGAGATTCCTCCGAGGGAAGCTAGTGGAATATTAAGTTCAAAAAATTAGCTCAGCTCCCCCAAGCCCTACCCTTCGCAACTTTCCAGTTAATTAACATGCAAAATTTAATTCATTTAGAGTTGCCATTAATCGATTATGGGTGGGAAAATACCTAAGTATAGTGTGGGAAAATATTTTACTTCTATAAACTAGAGATTCATTATGCTAGATTACGTCAATACTTTTTTTGTAACTTTTCTTTTTTATTTCCAAAAAAAAAAAATATTTGGCAAGCATATGGATTGATTTTAGACTAAGCTACTAATATGTGAGTAATCATTATGCAGGTGCACAATTAATAAAAATAATGACCAATAATCAAAAGCAATAAATGATTAAATTGCTAGAGAGCAAGAAATGAACATCAAGAATTAAACTAAAACTCTAAATACACTAAACTTAGCCTAACCATGATTTTCTAAATAATTACGTAATTCTAATTAACTCTCTTTTCAGGTCTTTCCCTTCATGAAAACTAACCATATGAAATTCTAATCTAGGTTAAACATGTATGATGACATGACAAGACCTAATTCTCATCAGGACCCTTCATGTGTTATTGGGTGAGTTTTTTACTTTTCTAAATTGAAAAATATTTTTCTCTAATTTAGAAGACTTATTTGCCCGACTTTTTGCCTTCCGCGTTTAAGCATGTCGAACAAAATAGAGGGGAATTGAGATAACTATCTATCGAGTGGACATTATAACTACCAGATTTAGTACAGACTTTAGATTGGAGGCCTGAAATATTGAGATTTCAATTCGAGCTACATAAAAATTGAGGAAAAAATATCTCAATGTTCAGCTCGCAAACGCCCTAATAATTTGTGCTGGTTTTCTGCTTTTTCGTATCTTCAATACTGCCTTTAAAACCATCAACGGGGAGGAGGACTATCTCGAGTCAATGGTTTTGTGGAAATATCGACAATCCATGAGGAAGACAAGACACGGCGAGTCCTTGAAGAACCGACAGCAACCTGTCCCGGACAGATCATTCATGGATCGCCAGGTGATTTGTACGAGCGTGAAAAACGCGTGGTCCTTCTTTTTTCTTTTTCCCTGTGGCCAAAGATAGGCGTTCAATCGGAGTATTACGTTAGTATGTGGTTGAGGTCACTGCCGTAAGACATGTTAACACAATAGTGGACATTTCACTCGCCCTCTTTCACCCCACGCGCGGGTGACTATTATACCATCACTACCCAATATTAGCCGGAGCAAGTTCTGACCTGAAGTCAACCTTCTCCACCGAGAAGCCTCCAAAATCTCTATCTATCCGTCTTCTCGACAGAAAGAGAATACGGAAGACAACGCGGCATCTCTCATCTCAGGGCGGCTCTCCCGCTTGTTTTCTCTTGGCGTTGTCACTATAATATGGATCTAAGCTGTAAGATCTGGCGATAGGCCCGGGGTGAATGGTCAAAGAAGAGAAGGGAGACCGAGAGCTTTTGGGGGAGAGAGGAAAAAAAGAAAAAAAAATAGTGAAATTAATTATGTCTAGAAATTATTTTCGAAAACAAAAAATTAATTTTTTATACTTGTTGTTTCTATTTTAAATCTATTTTCTAACAATTTTTCTATTTTGAAAATAAAATAAAAAATTGACGAGAACAAAAAAAAATAACAAATAAAAACATTACCACCCCTAAATTCCATTTAGGACAACGGGAGAGCATCCATGGGGTATTAAAGTCGAGAGCTATTCATGCTTAGCTAAGAATGAATAAGACCTAGTTACATTCGTCGCATTTATGAAAAAAAATATTTAGATTCGTTCTATTAGACCTGATTAACCAAAACACTAGCCATATAACGAGACTGCTTTGAAGAAGTCCCATTATCCTATCGAATTTCTGTGAAAATCTTAAAAGACTAAGCATGTGAGATGAGATCATATAAAAAAAAAAAAAAAAAAGAAATTCAAAATGGGAGAAGAAAAGTAGAGCTCAGAGGATCACAATGTTTTTCTGTCCAATTTTCCTGGAAACTATTGAATTTGAACCATATCTACACAAATTAGACTTTTCAAAGGAACACAAAGGACTGACGTTGCTCTAATAATCATTAGGACATTCAATCGTGGGATGCAACTGGTGGGTGATCTGTCAAAAGTCGGAGAAATAACAAGACTGTATGTATAAAGATGCTTAAAAAGTCTTTGGGCAGAAATTTTTTGGGAAGAAATGTGGTAAAAATATATAATTGAGTCAATAAAACACATCCGGGCACTCAATTGATACTTCGTACTGTACAAATAGTGATATCGCCTCTTATATGTCCCATTGAAGTTAAACATAAACATAACAATACGATTTACGTTAAGGAAAAAAATTCAAAATGCTCAACTCAAAAATGCTCTGTTTAATACGTTCTCTTCATGCAGATTCGTAGAATATTCCGCACTATAATTTGGTGCTGGTTTTCTGCTATTTGGTATGTTACTTTAGTATTGCCCTTGAAACCAGTCAATGGGCAGGACTATCTCAAGTTAACGGTTGTGTGAAAATATTTGCGAATAATGAGGATCACGAAAAATAACAAGTCACAATGGAATCGAAAGTAACTTGTCCTGAACAAATAAAAGATCCCAATGTGATTTGTTTGAGCATGAAAAGTGCGTGGGCCTTATCCCCGCCTCCTTGCTCTTTTTACGGATCGAAGGGGAAACTTTAATCACCGAAGCATCAGATTTATTGTCGATATGATTAATTATTGTGTTGAGAATTAATGGTTAATTACTAAATGTACTCAATAATTGTCTAGAGTAAGGAACACCCGTCGATATAGTCCTTTTCTAGGAATAGTAAATCGACAGGGGAGGTTTTTACTAGCAACTCAACCAATCGCTGGATATAAAATGATGTCCAAATGCCATGTGTGCTCGTCCTCCTGTCCTAATGAAATGCCATACTTGATGTTCTATATTTGGTTGGTGGAAGAGTGATATAACTTGTAGCGAGCATAGACCATCTAAAATTTCCGGGTTAAAAAAATTAAAGGGTGATCTAAAATACTCACTAAGTAATGCTTGGATGGATTTGGTTCGCTAGTCCAGTCAAACATTTTATAAGAAAATTAGTGCTGCAAAATTTGTGGATTTCCCTCATCTATTAATGACAAATATGCTAGGTAGGTACCACTGCCTGCGGTGGCCGCGATGGTTTGCGCTCTCTCTCCCTAACGCAAGAGGAGGAGTTCAAATCCCCTTATAGTCACTAGGGATTCTTAAGTATGGTGTCGAGGTGATGGGTCCTCCGCTAGCGTTCACCCCACGGTTTACTCTCCGGCTGTCGGCCGTGCGGGGGTTCTCTAGGTCACAAAAAAAAAAAAAAAAATGCTAGGCAGGTACTTTGTGAATTTTCTACATAACAGATGAAAACACAATTTCATTTCTCAAGTCACTAGTTAAAATTGTCAATCTTTTCCTTGGTTAAACAAACGGTATGTCCCCGATTAATGAATGATCTAGTTAGTGAGTGTTTTAGGGCACTTGTCAATCATACTTAATAAAAAAAAAATTCACATCTAATACCTGATTATGCACAACATGAGAAAATGTTAATTTTGAAAATGACAGATTGAAGATACCATGAAAAATGAAGAATAGAAGAAAGGATGGGAAAAGTCAAGAAAGTGGCTAAGCACTAAAGTAATCAAAGAAATAGCTTCATGGTCTTTGAATCGGCTGGCGCTTGGATATTAATTTCTTGTCGTTGATTCCTACATAGTTACATCATGTTTCATTAGGTGATGAATAGAATAGAAAATTGACAACGTTAAATTGTTGGTATTCAATTTTAGCCATTTTTAGTACCAAAAAAGAAAAAGTGGACAGAGAAATTAAGCAAAAGAGGACGACTCGAAATTTTTTTGGGGCGAACGCGTCAGTTTGAAGGTGGCTCAGTCAACTACGATCCGAGGCCTCAATAAAAGTGGGCAATGCACCTCCTTATCCGCAGCTAATCCTTACTTAATTTTCACAATCAAGCACGATTACTTTTGCACCAAAACTAAAGCAATTATAATACACCAAGAAAAATGTCGCTTGGTGTAGAAAGAAGAGGAAACTGTCTGATTAATGTAAGCTCATTATACGGATGTCAATTCAATTAACTTTTTTTTTTTTTTGACAATTCAATTGTAAACATATGTGCAAAATTTCAATACAACCATTCCGACTAATTTTCATCGAAAATCGCTGATGCGATACATGGGATACCAACGCTTCGTACTCCATGCGCAGCCGGCTACCTCATAGCATTTTGACAAGTTGCCTTGATCGACACAGTGCCATCATTACGAATCATATTTTTATGGATCGCTGCTTGTTTTAGGAAAGCATATATATTTGGTCAAGATTTGATTTTTGATCTCTTTTGTCTTCAATCTTCAACCCTCAATCTCCTCTGGTCTAAAGCCCTTGGCCTTCGAGTTCTTCTCGTCTCCAATTTTGTCATTTCCATGGCTTCTAAGCCTTCGAGTTATTCTTTTGCGAATTATTTCATTAAGTTTGACAGCCTATGAGGAGGCACACAACAGTAATTGCCATCACGACCTTCGAAACGAGATCGAAGGTTATCCCACCGACGTTGTCCTTCACCCTTGTTTCAGACAACACTTCCAGATTCCTGCATTCAACCTTGTTTCCCTCGATTGAGGGCTGAAAAGCTTCCTTTTCAGAAATATTCTATTGTAGATGTCTGGACTATTGACTCTGTTGGAAGATATGCAGAAATCCCTTATGCCAGAATTGATTCGATTATGATATCATGGAATCAATCTAGGAAATTAGATTGATTTAAATTGATATGTGTAATATTACATTTCCTTTTCTAAGTGTACATCTTGTAGTATAATTGTACATTTTGTCGATATACATAATACACACAGAAAAAGAGAAATTCTCCCTAAGCTCTTTTCTTCCTCGTCTCGTCTTGCTTCTCACCAGACTTCGACTTCTGACATGGTATCAGAGCCGTGGCTCTAAGTTCCAAATTCCGCATCAGATTGCTTTCATTTTTTTAACCTGCAAGACAAGATCAGTGTCTTGTAACGAAAGAATCGTTTTTTTGCAAAAGGGAGAAGAAGCAGAGAGGATCTACTCACCATGAATCCAGAAAACCAACCTCCCGTTGGAACTGAAATTCCATCCACAGGAGATGTCTCTTCGACCATGGAAATACAGGGACTCCACCCCGGGTCGAATCCCGCAAACCCGACGAATCCCGCAAACACCACAAAGACAACAAGGAGTTGGGATGTTCCCGGCTCAGCGAGTATGGGGCAGCCCTTTCGGGGCCAACCTTACCAATGGGTACCTTATCCATGGTACCTCGGGCAAAGCCCGAATCCATCATCGCCGGGGTAATCACTTACCGTGAGTGGTGTGCGGCTCGATGGGAATCTACCAGCCGCAAGCGGGGCAAATCCAGCCACCGAGCCAATAAGCGGGTCTGGAGAAACAGGATCCGGAGCAACCCTTCACCCGGGTTTCTTTAATGCGGGGCATGGATCCAGGTTTGATGGGTCGGGTACAGGGACGAATCCCTACCCGAACCCAAACTTTCAACCCGAATTCTTTCCGTATCCGATTACAGCAGCGATCACCGGCCGACCCGAACCAGGGGACCCCCTGCATGTGTCCACCGCCAACGGCCCAGAAGTGCGACTCATCAGCCTACAACTGGCCGGGCCGGAGAACTACAACAAGTGGTCGGCCGATTTCCGGAGGGCTCTCGCAACCAAAGACAAGGAGGGTTTCCTTGATGGAACCATACCGATCCCGTTGGATGAAAGGCTCGCGAGGCACTGGAGGAAGTGCAACCGCCTGATCCGCACCTGGATCAGCAACTGTATCTCCCCAGACATTGCGGCGGGCCTCCCACCGACTGAAGATTCCAAGATCATGTGGGACAACATCAAAGAGATGTACAGAAAGTTAGATCGAGCAAAAATCTTTTGTCTCATGCAGGAATTAACGGATCTCAAACAAGTAAACATGTCGATCACGGCGATTTACAACAAACTCTCATCGCTCTGGAACGAGCTCGAGGCCGTGGAGGAAAAGCTCGAAGGGACCCCGGAAACGCTTCGACAGTACAGATCCATCAAGGAAAGGGATAAATCGACTCGATTCCTCTTGATACTGGCGATGGATCCCGTGCCGCCCCTTGGCCGGATTTTCCAGCTGGCCGTCCAAGAGGAGAGCCAGAGACTCACAGCTTCGGAGCAAGCTCGAGGAGGAGACGCCATGGCCCTTGCCCTCCGCGGAGAACGCCGCGGATCCGATTTGGGGGCAAAAACCCTAGGTTGAAAGAAAATTGGGGGCGAAGGGCTCGGGCTAGGGTTCGAAATGGGGGAGAAAGGCTATAAAAGGGATCATTTCTATGGCTAGGATTTAATGAGGAAATCCGACGGCCCTGATGTGCTGTGACGATCCAACGGCTCGGATCAGATTCGACGATCCGATGGCTTGGATCAGATGCGACGATT
This sequence comes from Eucalyptus erythrocorys, assembly GCA_014182555.1. Taxonomy (NCBI): domain Eukaryota; kingdom Viridiplantae; phylum Streptophyta; class Magnoliopsida; order Myrtales; family Myrtaceae; genus Eucalyptus; species Eucalyptus erythrocorys. Next base: position 35,683,812 of record CM024602.1, read on the forward strand.
CGACGGTCCTGATTTCCCCCGCAGATCTGACGGCTTACAGAGGGCCGATCCATCCGTGGGATCGGACGGTGGAGATTATTCCACACTCAAAGGATCCGACGGCCAGATTTTTCTATACGAAATTTCAGCCAAAATTCCAAAATAAAGGGTAAATTATTTTGTGAGCATTGTAAACGCCGCATCATACCATAGAAAATTGCTGGAAATTGCACGGAAGGCCAAGAGAAAAAGGAAAAAAATATTCTGCAGCTTATCGGTGACCGGACCCACTGGGACAAGTAGCAACCGGCCTATTACTCACGGGGAGTATCGGCAATTGATGCGGGCATTACGAAAAACGGACATTGGGGACAAAAGGGAAGTTTTTCAGGTATATCCCATTGCCTTATAAATTCAATTTCAAAAGGGCATGGATAATAGATTCAAGAGCAAGTGATCACATCATTTGTGATATGAATTTTTTCTCAAGAAGAAATAGGAAATTGGAAACACCTATTTCTGTGGAGCTTCCAAATGGAAACATCTCTCATGTCACATTGACAGGGTCTGTTCAATTGACTTCTGAAATTCTCCTAGAAAATGTCCTTTATGTCCCCCAATTCCAATTCAACCTCATTTCTGTATCCAGAGTCTGCAAAGAAAATTCCTGCCAAATACTCTTCAATGCTGACAGATGTTCTTTTCAGGCCCTTTCGACTGGGAAGCTGATGGGCTTGGGTAATCTTTCAGAAGGGTTATATTTCTGGGCCAGCACTCCAAGTCACCATGAGTCATTTTTTTTTCCAATAAATTGTCATTGTGTAATGCTATTGCCAATGATAAAGATTTCCTTTTGCATTCACGAATGGGACATAGTGCTTTTTTTCCTTACTCTAATTGTCATATTTGCCCTTTAGCAAAACAGTCTCGTACAGCTTTCCTTTCTCATTCCAAACGTTCAAATACTATCCTGTCTTTAATTCATGTGGATGTCTGGGGCCCATACCACACAGCACATCGTGACGGGTCTCGATATTTCCTCACGATTGTTGACGATCTTTCTCGTGCCACGTGGATATTCTTGATACAAGCCAAGGCACAGGTTCCAGCTCAGTTGAAGACATTTATTGCCCTGACTAGAAATCAGTTCGGGAAATCAATACAGTGAATTCAGACTGACAATGGGACGGAGTTTTTTAATCATGAATGCAGGTCACTCTTCTAGACTCATGGGATTCTATATGAAAGCTCTTGCGTCTATACTCCACAACAAAATGGGGTGGTGGAACGCAAACATCGGCACTTGCTGGAAGTTGCACGTGCCCTAAAATTTCAGGGATCTATACCAGCTACATATTGGGGAGATTGTGTGCTTACTGCAGCCTACCTCATCAACCGAATGCCCACTCGAATATTAGCTGGTAAATCACCCTTTGAGCTGCTTTATGGGAAGAAACTGACGGTTGATCATCTACGAGTCTTTGGCTGTTTATGTTATGCCACAATTATGGGACCTCGAGACAAGATGGGGCCACGAGCAAGGAAGTGCGTATTCATGGGCTATCCCAATTTGCAGAAGGGATACTACGTCTTGGATGAATCCACAGGAGAATTTTTTGTAAGCAGGGATGTCATATTTCATGAATCTATTTTCCCATTCCAGGACACCACAGAGGATTTGACTATCTCCACCAGCTCACATCCACCCTCAAATGAGGATAATCAGTCTCCTAAATATTTTCTTGCCACATCTCCAGGGCAAGTCATTTCTCAATCCCCTGATCATCCTGGTCCACAGGAAAGGTTGGAAAGCATACCCATTGCCTTGTCCAATACTGAGAATTCTTCTGAAGATCTTGAAGAGAACAATGCTGCAACAATATCTCCACCGCCAATTGATCCACCACGTCGATCGAAAAGAACCACGAGACCACCAACGTGGACCAAAGATTACGTCTGCGCTTCACTCAATGCACCAGGTATTAACTATCCAACATCCTCATATGTTTCCTTTGATAGACTTTCATCGGAACATAAATGTTGCATTAGCCGTATATCCGATGAAAAAGAACCATCCAGCTATGAAGAAGCCTCCCATGATCCACGCTGGCAAAAGGCAATGGCAGCAGAATTACAGGCGTTGGTTGACAATCACACCTGGGAGTTGGTCTCTCTTCCTAGGGACCGAAAATCTATAGGGTGCAAGTGGGTGTACAAAATAAAATATAGAGCAAATGGAACCATTGAACGATACAAGGCTCGCTTGGTGGCGAAAGGATATACCCAAAGAGAAGGCTTTGACTATAATGAGACTTTTTCTCCAGTTGCCAAAGATGTCACAGTCCGATCATTCTTATCAATTGCAGCTATTCATGACTGGTCGCTCCATCAAATGGACGTTCATAACGCCTTTCTTCATGGAGATCTAGATGAAGAAATTTACATGGATATTCCTCGGGGCTTACGGAGACGGGGGAGAATAAAGTGTGTCGTCTCCGTAAATCCCTTTATGGGCTGAAACAAGGCTTCCGGACAATGGTATGCAAAATTTGCCAATGCTCTCACCAAAGTGCAAATTTCCAACAATCAAAGTATGATTATGCCTTGTTTACATGGACTAGAGGTACGTCGTCTATCTATTTAATGATTTATGTAAATGACATCCTTATCATGGGAAACGATGAAGCTGCAATAGAGAGCCTTAAAAAATATTTGCATACCACCTTTCACATAAAGGATTTGGGAGCACCAAAATATTTTCTTGGGATTGAGATTGCATGATCTCATCAAGGAATTTCTCTCGGTCGAGGAAATTTGTACTGGAAATTATATCGAGGCTGGTTTATCGGGATGCAAGCCACCATCCCCCAGGTTGAACAGAATATCGGGCTAACTACAGCGAGATCATGCCGGGGAACATCTCGGGATGATCCTATATTACGGATCCAACGAGCTATCAAAAACTCATTGGAAAACTTATCTACTTGACCATGACTAGACCTGATATATCATATGTAGTGCAGAATTTGAGTCAGTTCATGCACAAACCAAAAGAATCCCACATGAATGTAGCACTGAAGGTTGTCAAGTATTTAAAGGGATGTCCAAGAGTCGGGATACTTCTATCCAGAAGATGCAACATGGAGATGACGGCGTTCTGCGATGCGGACTATGCAACATGTCCTATGAGTCGAAAGTCCATAACTGGCTTCTGCATCAAGCTTGGGGACTCACTTCTCTCGTGGAAAACCAAAAAGCAAGCAATAGTTTCACTTTCATCCGCTGAGGCTGAATATCGGGCCATGGCAAAAACCACTTGTGAAGTTGTCTGGTTACGAGGCTTGCTTAGTGACCTTGGGGTACGACTGAGAGGACCCACGAAGCTATATTGTGACAACAAATTAGCTCTGAAGCTTGCAGCGAACCCTGTAATGCACGAGAGAACCAAGCACATAGAAGTGGACTGCCATTTCACTCGGGAGAAGATTCAAGAAGGAACAATTGAGGCAAAAGGGATTGGAACTGATGAACAGCCTGCAGATGTGTTCACCAAAGCCTTGTGTCAGAGACAGCATGCATATCTCTTGAGCAAGCTTGGTGTCTTAGATATCTACAAGCTACCAGCTTGAGGGAGAGTATTGGAAGATATGCAGAAATCCCTTATGCCAGAATTGATTCGATTCTGATATCATGGAATCAATCTAGGAAATTAGATTGATTTAAATTGATATGTGTAATATTACATTTCCTTTTCTAAGTGTACATCTTGTAGTATAATTGTACATTTTGTCGATATACACAATACACACAGAAAAAGAGAAATTCTCCCTAAGCTCTTTTCTTCCTCGTCTCGTCTTGCTTCTCACCAGACTTCGACTTCTGACAGACTCCTAGCTATTCAGACGATTTCCTTCTTTTGATGTGGGGTTTTTATGAATGGTACTTAAGGATGAGGTTTGAAGACCAAATACATTCTCCCTGGAAAGAAGGTGATATCCATACTGCGATTCAGTTTAACTGCTTCGATTGGGATCTAAATCTAGGTTTCTTAGGTGCTACCATCAGCTTTTGGTCTCCATCGATCAATTGTTTCTTTTTCCCTTAAGGACCAATGTCGACCATGCTCCTGGACTCTTATGCCATAGCTGGTTTTCTTCCCTATGTCACACCCGCACAAGACGTTGGTCCTCCCAAACATCTCAAGTTCATCGACAACAGTGCTCTTTCCTACGTAAATTTTTATATCAAATTCTGTAAAACGTCTAGCCTTGTTATCAATATCGAACATTTGGCGTCCTCGCTACTCTGGCTCTCCAAGTATGTTTGTTTCACCCTGCTCTTAAAGTATCTAGGGATTTCCTCGGTATCGCCTCCAGTCTAGCAGAAGGCACATCGATTGCATTAGGCCCCGCTTATTCTCGTTGCTCTGTACAAAGGCCTCACCCATGCCCTTTTGGCTATGCAGCCAAAAGGGTCCGGTCCCTTTTTTTGGCTTCTTTTGGTCTCTTCAGGCTTGAATGCCTTATGTCTCCTATCCCTTCTCTCTGATCAAGTCCGTGTCTTACTTCAATACGATGAATTGAATCTTCAGCCTCACTTTCCTGATTCTGTCGGATGCCGATTGTTGAATCGTTCTTTTACTTGTTCCAAGTGGCGTTTCCCCGTTCAAGCAATTTCTTCGAATGTTCTGGATCAATGTGGTCACCCCATTGACTTCCCATTGAGATTATCAAAGAAAGGAAGATTCTATCTTTGATTTGAGGTATACTCTCTGAAGTACTAGGCGATTTGGACGGATTTAGGTTGTGCTTATGCCAATTCCTTACTCATTGGATTTCCCTTGGATGTCAAAGCATAAGTACAAGCCAACGGACAACAAGCCTTATAATTGTTGCTTTGAGATCACCAGACTGATTCACGCTTGATATTCTCTTTATGAGTTTAAACTCAAATCTCATTGTACGTGTTGCATTTTTCCGCCCAAAGAGAGAAAAATACATAGGTTTAGGATTACTGTTCAAAAGCGGTCCAAATAGTTCATCAAAATGATTATTCAAATGAAAGTACCAAATGTCATAGCAAATGGTCCATCAATTAAGAGCACAAAACCTGGGTGTTTTTAAGAGGCACCACTAGCTATTTTTGGAGTTGGTCAAAAACCAATCGAAACATAGGAGTGTCGTCTTGATTTTCACGTAACCAGAGAATAGCCAGGGTAAGTTTCCTAGTAGTGCCTTTTCGATACCACTAACTGGAAAGATTGTTTATTTAAGTGGTCATGCAATCTTGATTATCACTTATAAATCTAAAGGTATCAAGGCCACTAAGTGATTGTGCAAAGTCCTTGGAAGGTTTATTATGGCCCTAAACTATCATTGACCGGTCTACAAAGGAAATTGACAAACAAGTTATTGAAGTGCAATGTGGTAATGAAACAAACAAGTAGTGAGAGTGCAAAAGTGTTCAAAAGGCTCAAAGTAAGGTATGAGAAAGAAAACTCGATACTCGTCAGGCAAATACAATACATGACCTCATTTGGAAGCCTTGGGATAAGAACCCCATAAGCTTGAAACTAGAGACTAAATTCGGTATGAGATAAGCCTATTTACTCACTATTTGGCGAACAAACAAGCAATCGATCAACCCAACCACCTCTTAATCAAACAAGGGATTAATTAAAAGCAATGATTATTAAACCAAACTTGTATTCGCAAAGCAGTAGTCTAGCATTATTAACTCCTAATTAGAATTCTAATTCCCCGCCTAAGCTAACCGCAAATAGCATGCACACACGAATAAGGGCAATTAAACATTTCAATTTAAGCACACAAGTCAACCGGCGACTAAGTAATTAAAGGCATGAATCAGACTAAGAAAGCAAGAAGTGGCATTTTCTTAACACATTTTCTGAATTTTTATTTTCGAAAATTTATAAATAATAATAATAATAATAATAATAATAATAATAATAATAATAATAATAATAATAATCACGAATTGATTGCTGAATGCTATCTCCATTCGAGGGGATAATTATCAAAAAAGTCATAAATATATTATCAATTTTGTTCTAAATCTTTCAATTATGCCAATTGATTTCATCCGGTCAATTTTAGTAGGAAATCGTGGATGTAGACATTAGTTATCCGCCAATTCAGTTCTAAATATTTTAATTATGTCAATTGATTCTATCTAACCAATTTTGGCAAGAAATCATGGATGCAGACGTTGGCCATCCACCATCTTATAAAGATGACGTGGACATTTCTAATAATATTTTAAATTCTTTAATAACAATTTTTTTCTTTACTTTTTTTTTTTTTTTTTTTTTTTTTTTTTGAGGGAGAGGCCAACCCTTGCTGGCCATAAGCATGGGCTCACGAGCCCTCGTTGTGGCTAGCTAGGGCATGACGGCCTCGCCTAATGCATGCACTAGTCATATCAAGGGCACCATAACCCTTACCCCAAGCCGATAAGGGCCAGGACGCCCACCCCTGTGGCGTGTGGCCAACAAGGGTTGGATGATGCCTCTTTCTGACCTTCACTCTAAAAAATGAAAATAAAAAATAATATTAAAAATGATTCACATAAGCACTAGCTATCCCACGTAAGACAGTCGACGTCTGTGTTAGTGAGTTTAAGCTAAAATTAGTCAAATGAATTCAATTGGTAAAATGTGAAACATTGTTTATGGCTTAATTGGTACGATTAAAAAGTTTAGGACTAAATTGACGCAAGTGCAATCAATTTATAACTTTTTTTGTGATTTCCCCCATTTGAGCATTTGTGGCTTTTCTAGTAGTGACTCTTAATTATTTCTTACCATCTCTGCTGATATACAATTTCCACTAAATAGTGGACATGATCAGATATGAAAAATCCACTTTAAAAAAATCCATGAATTCCATACCTATTTTGGGCTTACAATCTAGGTAGCATGGACACGTTGTCCGTGCTTCCGTGTCGTGTCCAACACGTGTCGGAGCGTGTCGGACACGTCGACACGGTCGGACACGGTCAGACACGCGGTCAACGCGTGTCGGAACACGTGGTCAACTTTTGCCCGACACGTTTCGACACGTGTGTCCGGGAGGGAGCAGACCGCGAGCGACGACGAGAGACGGTCGAGCATAGACTGAGGCGAGGGCCGGCACTGTCATGCTACGATAGATCCAACGAGGCTACAGCTGCAAGGGATAAAGGATCAAAGGCGAGAGGAAGAGGAGAGGAAGGCGGTCGTGCGGCGAGCGGCGAGCGGCGAGGAAGGGGGTCGGGCGAGGAGCGGCGAGCGGCGAGGAAGTGGGTCGGGCGAGGAGCAGCAAGCGGCGAGGAAGGGGGTCGTGCGTGTGGCGAGGAGAGGCGAGGGGCGAGGAAGGGGGTCGGGCGAGGAGCGGTGAGAGGTGAGGAAGGGGTCGTGCATGCGGCAAGGAGGGAGGAGGAGAAGAGGAAAGGTCACGAGCGGCAAGGAGTAAAGAAGCTAGGGTTTCTTGAGAAACTCAAAAATAATTAAAGAATGGGAGTTTGATGGGTATGTATTTTGGGGGAGGGAAAGTGACAGACAGGTGGGGGAAATGGACGATGGTGGGAGGGAAATAATAAAAAATTATTTTGGAGGTGGGGGAATCGACCATTGGGCTGGAGGGAAAATAAATGAAGTGAAAAATTTGGGGGAGAAAGAGACGAGGGAAGTTTGGGCACAGGTTTTGGGGAGGGGGTTCGAAAAATAAAAGTAAATTTGGGGGAGGGGGGATTTCAAAAATAAATGTAAATTTGGGATAATGAAATAAAAAAAGTGTAAGATTTATTAATATTATTAGTATAAATTTATTGTAAACTTTTTATTTATTTATTTGTGAATTTGAATTAAATTAATTAAAAATAAAAATATTTATTTAATATTTAACGTGTCGGAACATGTCAAAATTCTCTACTTTTTGAGAAATGATGTATCGCGTGTCGTGTAGTGTCGTGTCGCGTGTCGTGTCGCCGTGTCCGTACTACCTAGCTTACAATAGCTACAAATCTAGAGTAACTAAATGTAGCCTATATGTCTTGATATATATTTCCCTGCAATATATGTTGTCCTTGTTACAAAAGGCAGGAGGGGCGAACAATGAATCAATGCTATAAAAGTCCAAATGCAGTGAAGATAGACGCCTTATACGCAGGCTACTACACGCGCCTGACAACAAATCATTGTATAGAATGAAGGATCTTTACAACTGGTCTGTCCTAGCACTTATTCGAAGGTTGGTTGTAGCTATATTTAACAAAAAAAGCTAGGGGAAAAGCCCCAAGAGAGCCAATCCGCAAATGCTGAGGTTCTCTCTTGACTACAGAAAAAGCAGAAGAGCATATGCACTATCTAACTGAAGCACTTCTTGTACTAAGCATTTATCTTATCATCCTCAAGACTCGGACTTCGTCGAAGATGAACTATTTGGGTTCTGCAAGGAAGCAGTTGAGGTATTACTGTTCGTCTGGGAATTCTGCTTCGATGATGATGACTCAGTGAAGAAAATCACAGGCTCCTGATTATCAAGAAGCAGTTGAAGGGCTCTTGGTATCCTGGGCAGGTTCACATCCAACACCCCCTCGAGTATTTGAACAACCTGCCCCATCGATGGCCTGTGAGTTTCCGCGTCTTGTACACACCAGCAAGCAACTCTGCATATCCTAGTTAACTCTTCAATATGAGCGTTCGTCTCCAAGTTTGGGTCCAAAAGATCAAGCAGGTCACCTCCTTCAGCTATCTTACTAGCAGCCCATGTTGGGAAGAACTTGACCGCCCCATTTTCCGATAGCTCTGAGTTCCTCCTTCCCGACACAAACTCAAAAAGCATCATTCCATAGCTATAAACATCAGCTTTTGCTGTTATGGCCACTCCAGAGATCCACTCCGGCGCAAGATACCCTCTTGTGCCTCTCATGGTCGTCAATACCCTGCTGAAATCTCGGCCAACAAGCTTTGCCGGGCCAAAATCTGCCACTTTTGGACAGAATTCAGCATCTAGAAGGATGTTCTCGGCTTGATGTCGCAATGTATGATGCAGTCTCTACACTTCTCATGGAGATAAGCCAGGACCTCGAGCCGTTCCCAAAGCAATTTGGTACCTCGTTTTCCAATCCAAGGTCTTCGAGTCCTTTCTATGAAAGAGATGATAGTCTAAGGAACCATTTGGCATGAAATCGTAGGCCAACAGCCTTTTGTCACGCTCAGAGCAGAACCCGCGGAGCCTAACAAGATTCACATGCTTGGATGGTGCCGATTGTGCTTACTTACTTCGAATTGCTTCTCTCCTTGGCTTATGCTTTCAAGCTTCTTCACCGCTATGTGACTTGAATCAAGTAATGTTCCTTTGAAAACTGAACCAAACCCGCCCCCACCCAACTTCTTTGAGAAATTCTTTGTTGCTACTTGCAAGTCCCAATATGCAAAAGCTATCAGTGAACCCTCCACTGTCGTTTTTACGGTTGCCCTTCTCCTCCATCTCCAAACACCAAACAAGACAATGGCTAATATCGCTACTGCGGAGCTAACAGACCCTGCAACTATCGCAATTACATTGCTCTTCTTGCTCGTAACCTGAACGTCAGAAGCGGCACGCCTGAGATGGAAGGTTTTTCCACTGGTGTCACTTTGTGAGAGCTGTTGCGCATTGACGAGATCCCCAATCCAGATTGAGCAGGCATTATCCTCGAAAGCATAAGCCGTGCAAGAGCAATTGCTCAAACAAGCGGCTCGGCATTACAGTATCGCTCTTGACATCTGAAGATTGGGGATCAACAGGCAATTTCATGTTAGAACTAAGCGAGAAATGGTCTCTCTCCGCATTTGAAGCATTTTTCGCACAATTCAAGTTTGAATTCCTCTTGCAACCGCCAGACCAATCGCTCAGATTCCAATCCCTTAGAGACGTGATGCTAAACCCAGGCAAGCAGCTGCAGAAATCGACAGTATTCTCGCTGCAAACACCGAAAGGCCCACAAAGTCCATACACCTCACATTGTTGCCGGGGTTGCGACCAGAACAAGTTCCACGACTGGGAAGAAGGCAACCAGGAATACTGCTTGACTTGCCCAGAAAAATCCATCACAAGCATTGATGTGGTGTTGGCGGAGCTTTTGACTGAATAGGTGAAGTAGCTCTCGTTCTCATTGTCCACATAGTTGAAATCGTAAATATAGTTCAATCTCATTTCAGGGATCAAAGAGAAAATTTTCGTCCGATTGTCCCACGCCCCACTAGTCCAGTAATGCTTAGACCCATTCCACCATATGTAGTACTCACCGTTACTGAATGGCTGGAGACGGAGAGAGAACAAACCTGTCGAAGGGTCCTCGGTGTTCTTCCATGATGTCAAGAGCTGACTCGTGTTTTTGCGCTTGTCGATCCCTAATTTGGCACCGGGAAGCCACGTGTGCGTCAGGTGATCAAAGCTCTGCCACAGAGTCACGGAAGAATTCGGCGCCGCTTTGAGAGCGAAGTTGCCATCGTCCTCAAGAACCGCCACCATCGAGCTCGATCCAGATGAAGAAGCAGTCAGGTTCGTGGACCAAACGGGGACTTCGGAGTTGTTAACAATCACAAGATTGCCACCCGAGACTTTCAATTTAGTGGAGTGCCTATCAGTGATGGGGTTGTCTCGGTTGGCGACCCAGACGACGGTTTGCACGCTGATTTTGTTGTACCAGATGCCTATGTAGGAGTACGTGGAGTTACTCGGCGAGAAGAAGCCAAGCATAAAGTTGCCACCTAAGGAGGTTAAGGTTTGATCACCAGATAGAGACCGATTTCCATCGAGCTTGTCCGTGCCAAGACACAGGTGGGTGCACAGAGAAGAGCAAAGCAAGGAAATTGGGAGTATGAACGACCACAGACTAATGTTTTTACTATCCATGGCTGTACCATATATGGTTCGAGCGGATATGTGTAGAAACAAAATTCACAGGGGGAAGTATATATACCCATTTGTGCTGAGCGAGGGTGAGGTAAGAGATCTCAAAGAAGAACAGGTCAAGAAACGCGCAAGGTACCGTGTGGAAGCTTCAACGGAGACTAGTGCATTATCATCGAGTAAGTATGTAGAAGCATTTAAGTAGGCATCGTACCAGTGAACAAGAAAGGACATATGTCAGTTAGTGGTGCAACTTGGACATGTGATCAAGCAAGACTTAAGACAAAGGCAGACTAGGACATTGACGAAGCAAGAGCATAGTTTACCAACTCCAGTCAACAAGAAAGGAAGAAAACCAAGTGTCAAAGTCATCGATATGTTAAAAAGCTGGACTAACAACATTTGATTTTCATGAAGCATGGTCCAATATTCTTATGGTCCCTACTCTTTTCTAAGCTAGTCTTGGGTCAAGAAACGTGCAAAGTATCGTGTGGAAGCTTCAACCGAGACTAGTGCATTATTATCGAGTAAGTACATAGAAGCATTTAAGTAGGCATCGTATCAGTGAACAAGAAAGGACATATGCTAGAGTGAAGAAGATGCTAGTGGTGCAACTTGGACATGTGATCGAGCAAGACTTAAGACATAGGCGGACCAAGACATTGATGAAGCAGGAGCACAGTTTTACCAGCTCCAATCAACAAGAAAGGAAGAAAACCAAGTGTCAAAGTCATCGATACATTAAAAAGCTAGACTAACAAGATTTGATTTTCATGAAGCATGGTCCAATATTCTTATGGTCCCTACTCTTGTCTAAGTTAGTCTCGGGTCAAGAAACGTGCAAAGTATCGTGTGGAAGCTTCAACGGAGACTAGTGCATTATCATCGAGTAAGTACGTAGAAGCATTTAAGTAGGCATCGTACCAGTGAACAAGAAAGGACATATGTCAGTTAGTGGTGCAACTTGGACATATGATCAAGCAAGACTTAAGACATAGGCAGACCAGGACATTGACGAAGCAGGAGCACGGTTTACCAACTCCAGTCAACAAGAAAGAAAGAAAACCAAGTGTCAAAGTCATCGATACGTTAAAAAGCTGGACTAACAACATTTGATTTTCATGAAGCATGGTCCAATATTCTTATGGTCCCTACTCTTTTCTAAGCTAGTCTCGGGTCAAGAAACGTGCAAAGTATCGTGTGGAAGCTTCAACCGAGATTAGTGCACTATCATCGAGTAAGTACATAGAAGCATTTAAGTAGGCATCGTATCAGTGAACAAGAAAGTAAATATGCTAGAGTGAAGAAGATGCTAGTGGTGCAACTTGGACATGTGATCAAGCAAGACTTGAGACATAGGCGGACCAAGACATTGATGAAGCAGAAGCACAATTTTACCAACTCCAATCAACAAGAAAGGAAGAAAACCAGGTGTCAAAGTCATCGATACATTAAAAAGCTAGACTAACAAGATTTGATTTTCATGAAGCATGGTCCAATATTCTTATGGTCCCTACTCTCGTCTAAGCTAGTCTCGGGTCAAGAAACGTGCAAAGTATCGTGTGGAAGCTTCAACGGAGACTAGTGCATTATCATCGAGTAAGTAGCATTTAAGTAGGCATCGAACCGGTGAATAAGAATGGGTATATGCCAGAGTGAAGAAGACGCTAGTGGTGCAACTTGGACATGTGATCGAGCAAGACTTAAAACATAGGTGGACCAGGACATTGATGAAGCAGGAAAACAATTTTACCAGCTCCAATCAACAAGAAAGGAAGAAAACCAAGTGTCAAAGTCATTAATACATTGAAAAGTTGGACCAACAAGATTTGATTTTCATGAAGCATAGTCCAATATGGTCCCTACTCTTGTCTAAGCTAGTCTTGAGGTAAGTATCTTCAACAAAATGTGCTCGTGCCACGCATGTTGAGCTGACCTATTCGTCAAGGCACTAAGCTCTAGATTAACGCATTGATTTATTCCCCCAACTCATTTATATGTAACATCATGGCTACATGCCCGTATCGGAAAAACCTTATAGATTGTGTCCTAGCCATAGATGATGGAGTGAAGAGATCTCTCAGGTTAGACTCGGAGCAATTGTTACTCGGCACTGTGTCAATTATAGTTTTTTAGAATGTGTTTACACTTAAATTTTAACTAATCACTTAGTAATTAATTGCATAAAAATTAAGGGATTAATCTTTAATCTCTAAAAAAAAGAATAGTAAAATTGCATTTCATTTAGTTGCATTTGCATCAATACTGAAAGGGCAACAATAAGTAGGGGTTCGCGGTCGATTACTTGCACAAAAGGATGGTCTTCCCTTCGCTGGTCTGAACACGCAACAGAGAGAGTCGAAAAAAAAATGAGGAAGGAAGAAGTTCTCGCACGTCCATTGTCTCATTCTCATTAATGCATGCACACACCTATACAAATTCGGCAGACGTGCAGGCTCAAGAGAAATTTTCAAAGAAAGCAAAAGCAGCCCATAATATATTATATAATATGCCCATAATATTATATAATATATATTAGATTTGGTGACGCAAGGAAAATTCGCAGGCATGAAGAAGAAATCCCCTCATTAATGCATGCACATGCACGCACGAAATGGAGGATGTGAAATAGGCGTCTGCAAGAAGATTTCCTGGTTGAAGAGCGGAGTGGTTGTCGAAAGAAAGGAAGAGATTAAAAAAAAAAAAAAAAGGGAAAAAGTCACGAAAAATCCTAAACTTTGTCTCAGTGACATTTATCCCAAACTTTTTTTGTCTTTGTGCAAAACCTAAACTTTCCAAATCATGACACATTTACCCCATAATGGTATTTTTATCTTTTTAGTTTCTATTTTTTCCTTTTTCTTTTTTTTTCTTCTTCTTCCCTCCGCCGGTCATGGCGGAGGGAAGCCGACGTCCGGTGAGGGTCGCCCTCGCCGGCGGGCGAGGGCGGCCCTCGCCGACGTCGACAACCCTCGCCGGATCCGGCGAGGGCACCCTTGCTCGACGCGGGCGGGGGCCGCCCTCGCATGCGTCGGGCGAGACGCCCTCGCCGGCCGGCGGAGGGAAGAAGAAGAAAAAAAAAGAAAAAAAATCAAAAAATCAAAATGCCCTCTAATTTTGAGGTAAATGTGGCACATTTGGAAAGTTCGGGAATTTTGGTGTCACAAAAAAAAGTTTGGGGTAAATGTGTCACGGTTTGGAAAGTTTGGAGTTTTTCACGGCACAAAAAAAATTTGGAGTAAATGTGTTACTCGAAGTAAAATTTGATGATTCTTCGTGGTTTTTTTCAAAAAAGAGAGAGAGAGAGAGAGAGAGAGAGAGAGAGAGTTTGCCAGAGAGAAAAAGGGGGAGAGGAGAGTTAAAAAATATTAATTGTGATGGGGGCTTCCCCTTCGGATAAGAAAAAAGGTGTCAGGGGGGGTATTAAAAAGGGAAGAGTGAACGTGAGTGGAGGGAGAAAAAAAAAAAAAAAAAATATATATATATATATATATATATATATATATATATATATGTAAAAGAAGGTGGGTCTTCTTCTTCAGAGGGAGACGACGCGCAGCAACCGGAACCCGCGACCGCCCCCTTCGTCCATCGCCAGACCACCGCGCCTCCGCACCTCTGACCACCCGTCGCCGTACCCCCCGTCCTACGCCACGAACACCCTCCTTCGTCCGACGCCGCAAGCACCCTTCTCCGAGCGCCGCCTCATCTCCAAACCGCGCTGGTCCACGACGCCGGAAGCCGCCGTCCGAGCAGTCCCTGCCGCGACTGAAGCCACCGCCAGCCCTGCCCCACACCGACCCGCGCTCGCCCCACCAGCGACCCGTGACCCGTCCGCTGCCCCTGTGTTACTGCGCCCGCTCTGCCCTGCGCCTCACATCTTCGCCGCTCGCCCCCGCGATCCGAAGTCTCTGCTCTGGCCACGATCCGCCCTGCCCGCGACGAGCTACGCCGTTTGGTCCGAGCCGCTACTCCGCCCGAGACTGATTCCACGCTGAACTGTCCTCCGTCGGCGGCGCCCGCACCCTAGCCTCCCCGATCCGACGCCCCTGCCTGCGACGAGGCCCAGAGTTGCCGCGCCGCCCAAGGCCGAATCGACGCGCTGTTGCTTTGCTTCCCCCCGGTGATCCGACGATCCCTGCTCGCCCCGTGACGCCGCTGCCGCCCTGATCTGCTCCTGATCTGACCGGTCCGGAGTCCGGCGAATTCACCGCCTCCTTTCCGCAACACCAGCAGCTGTGCCCGACCCTTCCACGACGCCAGAAGCCGAGATCTGCCGTCCCGCCGTCCCGCCGCGCCGACGCGCCCTGCCTCCCCGCCGATCCCCCTCACCGGACTTCGCCGGAGCTCCGGTGACCCGCCGCCTCGGTGACCCGCCGCCTTGGAGTCCCACGAGCAGCCAAGCCGTGCGTGGGAGCAGAACAAAAAGAAAAAAAAAAAAAGAGCAGATTAGGTAGTTTATTTATTTATTGTGTTTTTATTTTATTTTCTTTTATAGCTTGTTTTTAGTGAAATTATTCCTTAAACTCATGCTTAGATGCCAATGTGAAATAACCCCTCAAATTAGGGATTGGGAGTCCGACTTTCGCGCCCGAAATCGGACTCACAATCTCTCGCAAAAATCGACAATCCAATCTCATGCCCGAGATTCGATTCGCGATTTAATTTAAAATTGATCAATCCGATGTTATGCACGAGATATGGTTCGTTAATTTTGGGTATTAATATTATGTTGATTGGATTAGTTATCGGGTTATTTGAATTAGCTTTTGTTCTTGCATAAAAAAAAAAAAAAAAAATGCAAGTTAGATTAGGTCTAAGGTTAGGGTATTTAATTATTTCATTTGTTAAAAAAACAAAAATCCAAAAAAAGGCATTCATTTAGGATATTAGTTTTTTTAGTTTTTTTTCCTAGAGTTGCACGTGTCAATTCAGAATATGATATTAGAATAGAATTTTAATTTTTACAATAGAAAAAAAAAATCCCAAAATTTTTTTTAATTAACTTAGAATGCTAGTTTTTTTAGGTTGCATGTTTAGTTATGGATTAATTTTAAAATTTCGAATTTTATATAAAAAGAAAAACAAAAAAATCATCATGCATATTATAATAGAATTGCATGTCTCATTTTAAGTTTAGCTCAATTTTTAAATAGGTTACATCTCGGGTTAGAAATTACTAGATTAAAATAACGTCTTAATTTAAATTAGGATTTAGTATAATTTAATCCTCAGTTCAAATTGGATGGAATTTTAATTTAGCTAGGTGTTTTTTTTTTTTTTTTGCATTTTTCTTAATTTCGAATTTCATGAAAAAAATACAAAAAAATTGTCTTTAGATAAATTAGTTTCAATTTTTAGGATAGATTGCATTTTTAGGAATAAAAATATCATGTGCTTGTCATGGGATTAAGTTCATAAAATGCACGTCATGTAGAATTAGGCTCATTTAATTAAAAATTGCCCATCATTATAATTAAGTCATTTTGATTTGCATATTTAATTATTGCATGTTCATTAAGAAAACACAAAAAAAAAAAAAAAAAAATATTTTACTCATGTCATGTAGTTTAGAACACATTGTCATGCCATTTCATGTTAGATTAAATGCACTGAATGATTCACCCTAGTTTCAGACAACACTTCCAGATTCCTGCATTCAACCTTGTTTCCCTCGATTAAGGGCTGAAAAGCTTCCTTTTCAGAAATATTCTATTGTAGATGTCTGGACTATTGACTCCCAGCTATTCAGACGATTTCCTTCTTTTGATGTGGGGTTTTTATGAATGGTACTTAAGGGTGAGGTTTGAAGACCAAATACATTCTCCCTGGAAAGAAGGTGATATCCATACTGCGATTCAGTTTAACTGCTTCGATTGGGATCTAAATCTAGGTTTCTTAGGTGCTACCATCAACTTTTGGTCTCCATCGATCAATTGTTTCTTTTTCCCTTAAGGACCAATGTCGACCATGCTCCTGGACTCTTATGCCATAGCTGGTTTTCTTCCCTATGTCACACCCGCACAAGACGTTGGTCCTCCCAAACATCTCAAGTTCATCGACAACAGTGCTCTTTCCTACGTAAATTTTTATATCAAATTCTGTAAAACGTCTAGCCTTGTTATCAATATCGAACATTTGGCGTCCTCGCTACTCTGGCTCTCCAAGTATGTTTGTTTCACCCTGCTCTTAAAGTATCTAGGGATTTCCTCGGTATCGCCTCCAGTCTAGCAGAAGGCACATCGATTGCATTAGGCCCCGCTTATTCTCGTTGCTCTGTACAAAGGCCTCACCCATGCCCTTTTGGCTATGCAGCCAAAGGGGTCCGGTCCCTTTTTTGGCTTCTTTTGGTCTCTTCAGGCTTGAATGCCTTATGTCTCCTATCCCTTCTCTCTGATCAAGTCCGTGTCTTACTTCAATACGATGAATTGAATCTTCAGCCTCACTTTCCTGATTCTGTCGGATGCCGATTGTTGAATCGTTCCTTTACTTGTTCCAAGTGGCGTTTCCCCGTTCAAGCAATTTCTTCGAATGTTCTGGATAAATGTGGTCACCCCCATTGACTTCCCATTGAGATTACCAAAGAAAGGAAGATTCTATCTTTGATTTGAGGTATACTCTCTGGAGTACTAGGCGATTTGGACGGATTTAGGTTGTGCTTATGCCAATTCCTTTTTTATTGGATTTCCCTTGGATGTCAAAGCATAAGTACAAGCCAACTGACGACAAGCCTTATAATTGTTGCTTTGAGATCACCAGACTTATTCACGCTTGATATTCTCTTTATGAGTTTAAACTCAAATCTCATTGTACGTGTTGCATTTTTCCGCCCAAAGAGAGAAAAATACATAGGTTTAGGATTACTGCTCAAAGCGGTCCAAATAGTTCATCAAAATGATTATTCAAATGAAAGTACCAAATGTCACAGCAAATGGTCCATCAATTAAGAGCACAAAACCTGTGTGTTTTTAAGAGGCACCACTAGCTATTTTCGGAGTTGGTCAAAAACCAATCGAAACATAGGAGTGTTGTCTTGATTTTCACTTGACCAGAGAATAGCTAGGGTAAGTTTCCTAATAGCGCCTTTTCGATACCACTAACTTGAAAGATTGTTTATTTAAGTGGTAATGCAATCTTAATTATCACTTATAAATCTAAAGGTATCAAAGCCACTAAGTGATCGTGCAAAGTCCTTGAAAGGTTTATTATGGCCCTAAACTATCGCTGACCGGTCTACAAAGGAAATTGACAAACAAGTTATTGAAGTGCAATGTGGTAATGAAACAAACAAGTAGTGAGAGTGCAAGCATTACGCACAAAAGTATTCAAAAGGCTCAAAGTAAGGTACGAGAAAGAAAACTCGATACTCGTCAGGCAAATACAATACATGGCCTCATTTGGAAGCCTTGGGATAAGAGCCCCGTAAGCTTGAAACTAGAGACTAAATTCGGTATGAGATAAGCCTATTTATTCACTATTTGGCGAACAAACAAGCAATCGATCAACCCAACCACCTCCTAATCAAACAAGGGATTAATTAAAAGCAATGATTATTAAACCAAACTTGTATAAGCGGTAGTCTAGCATCATTAACTCATAATTAGAATTTTAATTCCCCGCCTAAGCTAACCGCAAATAGCATGCACACACGAATAAGGGCAATTAAACATTTCAATTTAAGCACACAAGTCAACCAACGACTAAGCAATTAAAGGCATGAATCAGACTAAGAAAACAAGAAGTAGCATTTTCTTAACCCATTTTCTGAATTTTTATTTTCGAAAATTTAATAATAATAATAATAATAATAATAATAATAATAATAATAATAATAATAATCACGAATTGATTGCTGAATGCTATCTCCATTTGAGGGGATAATTACCAAAAAAGTCATAAATATGTTACCAATTTTGTTCTAAATCTTTCAATTATGCCAATTGATTTCATCCAGTCAATTTCAGTAGGAAATCGTGGATGTAGACATCAGTTATCCGCCAATTCAATTCTAAATATTTTAATTATGTCAATTGATTCTATCTAACCAATTTTGGCAAGATATCATGGATGCAGATGTTGGCCATCCACCGTCTTATAAAGATGACGTGGACATTTCTAATAACATTTTGAATTTCTTAATAATAATTTTTTTTTCTTTTCCTTACTTTTTTTTTTAAGGGAGAGGCCAACCCTTGCTGGCCATAAGCATGGGCTCACGAGCCCTCATTGTGGCTAGCCAACGAAGCACCGACACGCAACACGACATGAGTGTCCGACATGACGACACGACACGTCGACACGTCATTTCTAAAAATAGAGAATTCCGACACGTTCCGACACGTTGTATATTAAATGAATATTTTTATTTTTAATTAATTTGATTCAAATTCATAAATAAATAAATAAATAATTAAAAAAGAGCCTATAATAAATACACTAATAATATTAATAAATCAATTCATTAAAAATTCAAAAAGTATATTTATAGTTAATGCGAAACATGTTTTTATCTTTAATAAAAGTTATTAATGAAACTATAATTAATACAAAATTAGAATCAATTTATTTAAATAAATCCATAATTTTCTATAATAATCAAAATTTATCATTATTCAAAATTCAATATTTTTATTTTTCGAAATTATCTGTTAATCTCATTTATTTCATTTTCCCATTAAAAAAAAAATCCCCAAAATTCACCCCTCTTTTCCTCCGTCCATCTCCCTCCCTCCACCCCAAATTTATTTTACATTTTTTCCCTCCCCCACCAAATGATGACAGGCTGTCAATCTGTCAGACTGTCACCTCCCCTCCCCCAAAAAACTCAAAAGTCACGCCACTTCTTCCGTCCACTTCCCTCCATCGTCCCCCTTTTTTTTAATTACTTTTTATTCCCTCATAAAAACCCTAGCAAACTTTTCCTCCTCCTTCTCGCCGCTTGCCGCACGCCGCACAACCCCTTCCTCTTCCCTTCCTCTCGATCTTTCTCTTCCTCCTCCTCGCCGCACGACCCCCTTCCTCTCCTCTTCCTCTTGATCCTTCTCCTCCTCGTCGCCGATCCATCGTAACAGTGGCAGTTGCTCCCTCTCGCCGTCTCTCGCCGTCGCTCGCCGTCTCTCGCCGTCTCTCGCCGTCGCTCACGGCCTCTGCTTCCTCGCCCTCCCAGGCCTCCACCCTCCGCCAGTCTTCCGGACACGCGTGTCGAGAAATGTTGACCGCTTGTCGGAAAGTCGGACACGCGGTCAACGCGTGTCCGAGCGTGTCGACGTGTCCGACATGCTCCGACACGTGTCGGACACGACACGGAAGCACGGACAACGTGTCCGTGCTTCGTTGTGGCTAGCTAGGGCATGGCGGCCCCGCCTAATGCATGCGCTAGTCATATCAAGGGCACCATAACCCTTACCCCAAGCCGATAAGGGCTAGGACGCCGACCCCTGTGGCGTGTGGCCAACAAGGGTTGGACGATGCCTCTTTTTGACCCTCACTCTATAATAATAATAATAATAATAATAATAATAATAATAATAATAATAATAATAATAATAATAATAATAATAATAATAATAATAATTAATAATAATATTATTATTATTATTATTATTAAAAATGATTCACATCAGCACTAGTTATCCCATGTAAGTCAATCGGCGTCTATGTTAGTGATTTTCAGCTAAAATTAGTCAAATGAATTCAATTGGTAAAATGTGAAACATTGTTTATGGCTTAATTGGTAGTACTAGGGGTGAGCATGGTCCGGGTTGGTCCGGGCCACCCCCTAACCCTAGGACCAACTCATACAGTGTCGGTCCTCAATTTTTAGGACCGAGGACCGACCCTATTGAGCCTAGGACCAAGGATCGGACCGACCCAATGGGTTCGGTCCGGTTCCAGGGTCAACCCGGGACCGATCGATAATTTTTTTCATCTTATTTTTTATACTCCCTAAAAAAGAAAACCTACAAATTAAAATTACACATCCATTGACAATGTGGCATTGTGCAACTAAACTATATATACCAATACTTAT
Organism: Eucalyptus erythrocorys; assembly: GCA_014182555.1. Taxonomy (NCBI): domain Eukaryota; kingdom Viridiplantae; phylum Streptophyta; class Magnoliopsida; order Myrtales; family Myrtaceae; genus Eucalyptus; species Eucalyptus erythrocorys. Next base: position 35,704,719 of record CM024602.1, read on the forward strand.
TTAGCAAATTTAAGATGACATAATAATAGAAATTTCGTACCTACTAACCGCTCATCGAGATATGGGATAAGATGAAAAGTTCTTGTAATCATCTATCTTTAATATTCATAATATGCAAAAACGTTTTCTTGCATTTGATCACTAGAGTTCACTCAACCAAAAAATGAGCTTCACATCACTTGACTAGCAAATCACCATAGTAACTGCAGTACTACTCTACTATTCAAAAACTTCTACCATTTGACACAAATTGAAAAGCAAAGTACAGCTGAAATTCATTAGTAAAATACAATTGAACCATAAAAAGTTCAAAATACTTAATATAAACCATGAATATATAACTTCACATCTTGTTAATTCACTTGAATTTCTAAATACCTGAAAACAAAACAAACGACACATAATTAATACTTAACAAAAGTTTTAAATTGAAATTATTATTAATGCTATTGATAGAATATCTCAATATAATATAATATAACAGACATTTTTACTTAGGTTTGAATATATAAAAGAATTATAAATAATATAATATAATATAATATAATATAATATAATATAATATAATATATAGGGTTTGTCCAGGGTTGGACCGACCAAAAACTCTTAGGACCGAGGACCAACCCATACAGTGTTGGTCTTGGAATTTCAGGACCAAGGATCGACCTAGTCCCCTTAGGAACCGGACCAGGACCGACAGGGTTGGGCCGATCCAGGGTCGGTCCAGAGTCGACCCTAGACCGTTGCTCACCCCTAATTGGTACAATTAAAAAGTGTAGGACTGAATTGACACAAGTGCAATCAATTTATAACTTTTTTGGTGATTTCCCCCATTTGAGCATTTGTGGCTTTTCTAGTAGTGAATCTTAATTATTTCTTACCATCTCCGCTGATATACAATTTCCACTAAATAGTGGACATGATCAGATATGAAAAATCCACTTAAAAAAAATCCATGAATTCCATACCTATTTTGGGCTTATAATAGCTACAAATCTAGAGTAACTAAATGTAGCTTATATGTCTTGATATATATTTCTTCCCGCAATATATGTTTTCCTTATTACAAAAGGCAGGAGGGGTGAACAATGAATCAATGCTATAAAAGTCCAAATGCAGTGAAGATAGACGCCTTATACGCAGACTACTACACGCGCCTGACAACAGATCATTGTATAGAATGAAGGATCTTTACAACTGGTCTGGCCTAGCACTTATTCGAAGCTTGCTTGTAGCTATATTTAACAAGAAAAGCTAGGGGAAAAGCCTCAAGAAAGCCAATCCGCGGATGCTGAAGTTCTCACGACTACAGAAAAAGCAGAAGAGCATAAGCACTATCTAACTGAAGCACTTCTTGTACTAAGCATTTATCTTATCATCCTCAAGACTCGGACTTCGTCGAAGATGAACTATTTGGGTTAAGGAAGCGATTGAGGTATTATTGTTCGTTCGGGAATTCGCTTCGATGATGATGACTCGGTGAAGAAAATCACGAGGCTCCCGATTATCAAGAAGCAAACTTGAAGGGCTCTTGGTATCCTGGGCAGGTTCACATCCAACACCGCCTCGAGTATTTGAACAACCTGCCCCATCGATGGCCTGTGAGTTTCCGCGTCTTGTACACACCAGCAAGCAACTCTGCATATCCTAGTTAACTCTTCAATATGAGCGTTCGTCTCCAAGTTTGGGTCCAAAGATCAAGCGGTCACCTCCTTCGGCTATCTTACTAGCAGCCCATGTTGGGAAGAACTTGACCGCCCCATTTTCCGATAGCTCGAGTTCCTCCTTCCCGACACAAACTCAAAAGCATCATTCCATAGCTATAAACATCAGCTTTTGCTGTTATGGCCACTCCGAGAGATCCACTCCGGCGCAAGATACCCTCTTGTGCCTCTCATGGTCGTCAATACCCTGCTGAAATCTCGGCCAACAAGCTTTGCCGGGCCAAAATCTGCCACTTTTGGACAGAATTCAGCATCTAGAAGGATGTTCTCGGCTTGATGTCGCAATGTATGATGCAGTCTCTACACTTCTCATGGAGATAAGCCAGACCTCGAGCCGTTCCCAAAGCAATTTGGTACCTCGTTTTCCAATCCAAGGTCTTCGAGTCCTTTCTATGAAAGAGATGATAGTCTAAGGAACCATTTGGCATGAAATCGTAGGCCAACAGCCTTTTGTCACTCTCAGAGCAGAACCCGCGGAGCCTAACAAGATTCACATGCTGGATGGTGCCGATCGTGCTTACTTCTGTTCGGAATTGCTTCTCTCCTTGGCTTATGCTTTCAAGCTTCTTCACCGCTATGTGACTTGAATCAAGTAATGTTCCTTTGAAAACTGAACCAAACCCGCCCCAACCCAACTTCTCTGAGAAATTCTTTGTTGCTACTTGCAAGTCTCGATATGCAAAAGCTATCAGTGAACCCTCCACTGCCGTTGTTTTTACGGTTGCCCTTCTCCTCCATCTCCAAACACCAAACAAGACAATGGCTAATATCGCTACTGCGGAGCTAACAGACCCTGCAACTATCGCAATTACATTGCTCTTCTTGCTCGTATCCTAAACGTCAGAAGCGGCACGCCTGAGATAGAAGGTTTTTCCACTGGTGTCACTTTGTGAGAGCTGTTGCGCATTGACGAGATCCCCAATCCAGATTGAGCAGGCATTATCCTCGAAAGCATAAGCCGTGCAAGAGCAATTGCTCAAACAAGCAGCTCGGCATTCTGTATCGCTCTCGACATCTGAGGATTGGGGATCATCGGGCAATTTCATGTTAGAACTAAGCGAGAAATGGTCTCTCTCCTCATTTGAAGCATTTTCCGCACAATTCAAGTTTGAATTCCTCTTGCAACCGCCAGACCAATCGCTCAGATTCCAATCCCTTAGAGACGTGATGCTAAACCCAGGCAAGCGGTGCGCAGAATCGACAAGTACTCTCGCTGCAAACACCGAAAGGCCCACAAAGTCCATACACCTCACATTGTTGCCGGGGCTGCGACCAGAACAAGTTCCACGACTGGGAAGAAGGCAACCAGGAATACTGCTTGATCTGCCCAGAAAAATCCATCACAAGCATTGATGTGGTGTTGGCGGAGCTTTTGACTGAATAGGTGAAGTAGCTCTCGTTCTCATTGTCCACATATTTGAAATCGTAAATATAGTTCAATCTCATTTCAGGGATCAAAGAGAAAATTTTCGTCCGATTGTCCCACGCCCCACTAGTCCAGTATTTCTTAGACCCATTCCGCCATATGTAGTACTCACCGTCACTGGATGGCTGGAGACCGAGAGAGAACAAACCTGTCGAAGGGTCCTCGGCATTCTTCCATGATATCAAGCGCTGACTCGTGTTTTTGCGCTTGTCGATCCCTAATTTGGCACCGGGAAGCCACGTGTGCGTCAGGTGATCAAAGCTCTGCCACAGAGTCACGGAAGAATTCGGCGCCTCTTTGAGAGCGAAGTTGCCGTCGTCCTCAAGAACCGCCACCATCGAGCTCGATCCGGATGAAGAAGCGATCGGGTTCGTGGACCAAACGGGGACTTCGGAGTTGTTAACAATCACAAGATTGCCACCCGAGACCTTCAGTTCAGTGGAGTGCCTATCAGTGATGGGGTTGTCTCGGTTGGCGACCCAGACGACGGTTTGCTCTCTGATTTTGTTGTACCAGATGCCTATGTAGGAGTACGTGGAGTTACCTGGCGAGAAGAAGCCAAGCGTAAAGTTGCCACTCGAGGAGGTTAAGGTTTGATCACTAGATAGAGACCGATTTGCATCGAGCTTGTCTGTGCCAAGACAGAGGTGGGTGCATAGAGATTGAGCAAAGCAAGAAAATTGGGAGTATGAACGACCACGTACTACTGTTTTTGCTATCCATGGCTAATACCATATAGGGTCCGAGCGGACAGGTGTGGAAACAAGATTCACGGGGGGAAGTATATATACCCGTTTGTGCTCAGAGCGAAGGTGAGGTAAGAGATCTCAAAGAAGAACGGGTCAAGAAACGCGCAAAGTATCTTGTGGAAACTTCAATCGAGACTAGTGCATTATCATGGAGTAAGTAGGTAGAAGCATTTAAGCAGGCATCATATCAATGAACAAGGACGGGCATATGCCAGAGTAAAGAAGACGCTAGTGGTGCAACTTAGTCATTTGATCAAGCAAGACTTTAAACATAGGCAGACCAAGACATTGATGAAGTAGGAGCACAGTTTTTCCAGCCCCAGTCAACAAGAAAGGAAGAAAACTAAGTGTCAAAGTCATCGATACATTGAAAAGCTGGACTAACAAGATTTGATTTTCATGAACCATCGTCCAATTTATGGTCCTTACTCTTGTCTAAGCTAGTCTCGGGTCAAGAAACGCGCAAAGTATTGTGTGGAAACTTCAACCAAGACTAGTGCATTTCGAGTAAGTAGGTAGAAGCATTTAAGCAGGCATCATACTAGTGAACAAGGACGAGCATATGCCAGAGTGAAGAAGACGCTAGTGGTGCAACTTGGAAATTTGATCGAGCAAGACTTAAAACATAGGCAGACCAAGACATTGATGAAGCAGGAGCATAATTTTACTAGCTCCAGTTGTTGACACCTAAATTTTGGCAACTCGATCGTTCATAGAAAATTAGGGATTAATTTTTAATCCCTAAACTAAAAAAAAAATTAATGGCATAGCATATAATTTTAGATGCATTTTTTATTATTGCATTTGTATTGAATTGGTGACGGATAGATTTGACTTGGTGATTTGGAACCCATTATTTTTTTATGACCAAAAATTATAAGAATTGGTGATTTGATATTTTTGATGATATAGCGGAGGATTTTTTTGTAAATTCATGTAATCTATTCATATAGTCTTGGAAAGGGCAAGTGTGACAATGAGATATTACGAGCTCATATTTATAGGATTTGGAATTTGAGAAAATCCAATTAAAAATCTTGAATCTTTGGCAATATGTGATAAAAATCGGTGGAGAATACAAAGGAAATCAAACAAAGCTAGAAGAGATAAAAAGGAACATTGCATTCGGGAGGTGATTTTCATGTATTTTGATATGAAAAAGGAAATGAAATTTTACAAAAACTTCAGTCCCTTCCTATAAATTGGCTCGAATACGAACGAAAGAGGGGGCCACACGTATTGAATACACGGCCAAGTCAAGGTCAGAAAAAGGGGTGCAGAGGGCAGAAAGTACGGGAGAGAGAGAGAGAGACGCGTGAGAGTGACGTGAGGGAAAGAAAAAACAAAAAAACAAAAAAAAAAAACAAACAGAGAACACACTGTTCTTCTTCCTCGCGAGTTCCTTCGCCGCCGTGGCCGATCCCCTGCATCGCCGGTCTCCGAGCAGCACTGCCGCTTCGTTAGCCCACCCGAGTCGGCCTCCGTTCCGCTAGCCGCCGGAGCTCCGCCTCACCCGCGAGATCGCGCCTCGGCCACCGGCGCCTCCGCCTGCAACCAGCTCCGCCGCTGACGCTGCAGCGACCATCAGCAGCTCGAAGTTGCGACGCCACTGCTCGCTACCGCCCAACCCAACACCGTCGCTGCAGCCCACAGCAACTCACGAGCCCCTTGCCGCGCTGGGACGCCAACCCCCCTCCGCCCGCCGGTCGCTGCGCCCCGCTTCGCCTGCAACACGCCGGCCCGCGACCCTCCTGCTGTCCGCGCCCCCGTCCGCCTCGCTCGCAGCAACCGCCAGCAGGTCGAGCTTTCCCCTTTGCTGAGCCGGTTGCCGCCCCACTGCGCGCCTGCTGCCCCCCCGCCGGAGCTCCGGACGCCGGCATCCCTTCAAGCCCGTGAACAGCATTCAGCCAAGCTAATGCCCATGCCACCCTGGTTGTGCGCCCCGCCAAGCCTCCATGGTGATTCACGAGTCGCCGCCGTCCGCTAAGCCAAATTTGGAAACCAAAACTCGAATTAGGTAAAAATATTGTATTCTTGGGTTTTCAAATATTTTATTTCTTTATTTGAAATATTCCTTGACGAACATTATTGAAATCCCGATATGTCATGATATTCGCAACTCAAGTAGCCTTTTAAATTGGAAAATTTTCCTAATTTCACGACGTGCATAAAATTGATAGTTTAATTTCACGTTTGAAATACGATTTGTAATTGCACGGAAAAATCGCCAATCCGATCTCATGCTCGAGATACGATTCATGATTTTATTTAAAATCGGCCAACCCGATCTCATACGTCAGATACGATTCGTCAATTTATTTCCAAAATTAAATAAACATGGATGATATTTTGCCCGATTTGTTGCCGTGCTGTTTTTAATGCCTTTATTTGATTGCTCCCATAAAAATTAAAATTACAAAAATATATATATATATTGTTTTAGGATTATTTTGAATATCTAGAATAAGAAATTTATTTACTTCGAATTTCTTAAATAAAAAACCAAAAAATTAATTTAGGGTGTTAGATTTTCGTTTCATTAATTTAAATTATACGTTTAATTATTTGACGATTTTAATTTGGAATTTCATAAAAAAGAAAAAGAAAAAAAATAGAATTATGACATTCTTTGCACGTCATTGCATATTAGGATAAGATTGCATGTTTAATTTTATTTTCTAATTAAAAATAAAAGAAAACATAAAAATTATCACGCACATGTCACGTAGAATTAGGTCATCCATTGCACGTCATCTAAATGTGTAAATGTTAGAATAGTTGCATTAATCTTTTCGTATCATTTGATTAGGTCATTAATAAATGTTGCGTGACATATAATTCGCATGTTAGGTTGCATGTTGCATGTCATTTTAGTTAAAATAATTTTGTACATCACTACATTGCACTGCACATGATTTCTAGGCTTCATTTAAATAAAAGAAAATTTTTAAAAAGATTGAGTGCTTGCGTGTTAATTAGAAATCATATCTATGGCCGTCGATGTGAATTTTGATCTAACATTACAGATGCTTTCATGGTCATGAGGTAAGTTCCATAGTTTATCTATTGCTTTTTTGGGTGTTAAATTGATTATTTGCGCGCTCGCATGATTACCTCATATGTTAGAAAAGTAAATTAAAATCAACTCAAGTTGCCTGTAAATTTTTTTTTTTCGAAATAAAAGAGAAATGTACCAAAAAGGTATTAGAGAAATCTAGCGTAATCAAATCTCTAAACTTACAATCTTGGTTTCTAATTAACCCATCAAAAATATATTAGCAGCGACTCATAATTGAAAAATCATTTGCATATTAAAAACTTGAATTTAAGTCGTGAATTGATATGGACTTGGAAGAGCCCGAGCTAAGTTTAGGCTAAATCTATTAGCCAAATCTTAGCTGATTCACCCGAAGTTAGGTTGCGATACCAATTAACAAGAAAGGAAGAAAACCAAGTGTTATTAAAAGGCTAGACCAACAAGATTTGATTTTCATGAAGCATGGTCCAATATTCTTATGGTCCCTACTCTTGTCTAAGCTAGTCTCAAGGTAAGTATCTTCAACAAAATGTGCTCGTGCCATGCATGCCAAGCTGACCTATTCGTCGAGGGACTAAGCTCTAGATTAACGCATTAATTTATTCACCCAATTCATTTACATGTAACATCATGGTTGCATGTCTTTATCAGAAAAACCTCATAGATTGTGTCCTAGCCATAGATGATGGAGTGAAGAGACCTCTCAGGTTAGACAGAGCAATTGTTACTTGGCACTGTGTCCATTATAGTCTTTTAGAGTGTGTTCCATAATCGGGATAAAATTCAAAATATGATAAAATTTATCATATCCTAGATTTAGTACCTACTCAAGATAGTATAAAATTGAATATAAAGAAAATATAAACTGGATAAAATTGTCCCATAGAAGATGTGGATAAGGGTGGATAGGATTTTTGATATTCATAATAAGAAAGTTATTTTTCTTTAATAACAAACTTCTTAAATTAGCAAAATTGAAATTATATTTCAATATAAATAATTTTTGAATTCTAATATAAGAAATTCAAAATAAAAAAGTAAAAATTTAGTTATTTTAATTTAATCTTATTTTTATTTATATATTCAAATTTAATTCTAGTTTATAATATAAATTCAATATATAAATATCAATATAAATTCATATTTATTACATATTTTAGATATTTTAGGTATATTAGTATAGTTTACTATTTAATAAAATTTTATTATAGAATGATGGAAGGGGAAGAAAGAAATTTAAAAAAAGACATTAATTAGAAAAAGAGAAAAAATAAAATTAAAAAAATAAAAATAAAGTAGTTGAAAGTGTCGCGAGAAATTTTTACTATCTCTATTTGTAAAATTTTTGACCTTTTTTAGTAATATACCGTTTATACTAAACAATTATTTATGATAAGATGTGAATATATTTGACTTTATTGATATAAATATATATATACACACTACTATGTATGTGTCTTGATGCATTGTCTTCACGTTGGAGGATACTTTAAATTTAAGGAGGCAAAAACCACCCCCACCGCGTAAAGAAAAATGGGTCTTCTGTCCCCTTTCAATGGGCTATAAGAAAAGCATGAATTGTGAAATCTTTGCCCTTTCATGAAAGCAAAAAGGGTCTTTAATCCTGCTCATCGCCCCCTCGAAATCGCCAAAAAAAAAAAAAAAAAAAAAAAAAAGAAAACCGATTTATGGCGACTCGGTGCAGACAAACAGGGTTTTCCCAAAAACAGAGAGAAAATTAACTGCGGCGCCAGAACTTGCTTAAAATACCACAGTGCTCGCGTAATAACTCTAAAAAAAGGGATAAGTGCATTAGAAGTCCTAAAACTTATCATGAAAATGCAATTAAGTTCTAAAACTTTCAACAAGTACAATTAAGTCCTAAAATTTATTACGAAAGTTCAATAAAGTCCTAAAACTTTCAAAAGGTTCAATAAAGTCCTAAAACTTGTCTCGAAAGTACAATCAAGTCTTAAAACTTGTCTCGAAAGTGCAATAAAGTCCTAAAATTTTCTAAAAGTGCAATCAATGGAAGGACTTAAATTGAACCATTTTGATAATTTTTAGGACTTGATTGCACTTTTGAAAGTTTTAGAACTTAATTGCACTTAAAGATAAGTTTTAGGACTTAATTGCACTTTTTGAAAGTTTTAGGACTTAATTGCATTTTTATAACAAATTTTAGGACTTCCAATGCACTTATCCCCTAAAAAAATGAAATAAATATAGAATAAAACTGGCCAGATAGGGGAGAAAAAAATATAAAAATGAAGATGTGAGGAGGATATCTTTGGTTGTTGCGTTTCGGGGGGTGGGGAGGCGGAGCCACAACTCTAGAACGGCGTTGATGATTGAAGACAAGTTGCTGCGGCGGTCGCCGTTAGCTCGGCCTTTTCGAGGTGGAGATTAAGGTCCTATTTGGCAACGTGCCAAATAGTGTTAAATTCTGATTTTTTGTCGCCATGATCAGTTTGGGAATAGAATTGCGTTTAATAAAATTTTTATTCTCGGAAACATATTGGAAGTGGAATCAAGAATAAAAAAAAGAAAAGTTGATTCTTGTTCCGGAACCAATTTAAGAATAAAAAACCAACTCTTCTTCTTCTTTCCCTCGACCATCTCGAGATCGCCGTCCACCTCCGCCTGCCGTCGTCTGCTGCTGCCGGTCACCGTCCGCCGGTCCAATGAGCTCGCCGGAGGCAAGCCCAGCTACCGGCGAGGCTCGGCCTCTCCAGATCTGGCGAGGCTGGGCGAGCCTCGCCGATGGCCAGGCAGGCCTTGCCGCCCGCATGGCCATCAGCGAGGCTCGCCTAGCCCTACCTAGCCACCAGCGAGGCTGGACAAGCCTTGCAATACCCAACCCCACTGGTGGCTAGGCGAGGCTCGCCGAGGCTAGGCGAGCCCATCGGCGAGGCTCGCCTAGCCTTGCTAGTGGCCGGGCGGCCTTGCCCAACTGTTGACGAGGCTCGGTCGACAAGGGCCGGCCTCGCCGAGGGCCGGCGACGCTCCGGTGAGGTCATCGGCCCTCATCTAGCCGGTAGCCGATTTGGCGAGCCGCCGGAAGAAAAAGAAGAAGAATAGGAGAAAAAGGAAAAAAAGGAAAAAAAGGAAAAAAAGAAAATAAAAAAATGAAAAAAGTAAAAGAAATTATTTAAAAATTAAAAGAAATTGATTTGGAATAGAATCAATGAGCACGGTACCAAACGCAATTCTATTCCAGAATCAGAAATTTTGGATAATTACTAAACGCGTTCTTTTATTCAAAATTAATTCTCAAGAACAGAATAAAAAATAATCATTTATGGTCATAATCTATTCTCGGGAATAAAATAAAAAATAATCATTTCTGGTCAGAATCTATTCTCGGGAACAGAATCGTTACCAAACACGCCCTAAAGATATTTGGCCGACAAAGAAGAATTGATGAAATCATTTCACCATCCGGATCAACTGTTCGAGTCATTCCACGGTCCATGGTAATAGTAAAAGTGTGATAGTCAATGGGTTACATGTATGCAATAATGAGATATATAAATAACCAATAGAATCATCAAAATATCCTTAACAAATATCTTTATAAATATAATAGTGGAGAATACATAGGTTTAGACTTTATTTAATAATCAATGGGAGAGATTCATGCAATCTTACGATATATAAGTAATCAACAGAATCATCAAAAAATCTTTAATAAATGAGAATTATCTTAAAGAAATTCCCAATTATTTTTTTTGGTAAAGAAGAAATTCCCAATTATTTGTAACACTATCAATCCAAAATCAGACCCGATAACATTAATAACTTGAGCCGCACTGTTGAGAAAGCATCATAAGCAAAGTTCCAATCAAAATCAAAATCAATTTCACTCCTCTATCTTTTTGCTTCTCTTTTGGCCTGGCTCAACTCCCAACTTGCTATTCGGTCCCTTTTAACTCATCTCTCCTCTCCATTCATTACGTTGCCCCCACACTAATCATTCACAAAAGCAGAGAGAACAAACAAACGCACTCGAGAAACGACCATTTTGCCAATTATGGTTAAGCTTCCACGTTCTTCGTGCCTTACATCATTGGTCTTTGCTCTCCTTGTTTGCATTCGCTGTTTCGACGTGAGAGCGAGTCCCGACCCCCCCCCGGGTTGTACGGCAAATTAGGCCAAGCACGAATTTTCTCTCTCTAGATCAATGACTCAAAAAGTATCATACTTTTATTGGTGTTATTGAGCCCAATTCATCGACTAAACCAGTTGATTAGGCTAGGTCGACTGGGTCAAAGCATTTAGGCCATGTTTGATAACACTCCTGGAAATAACTAATTCTGTTCTTTTATTCTCGAGAGCAAAAAAAGAACAAAAATTTGTTTGGTAAATTTTTTGTTCTCGGTAACAAAAATCAATTTTTTTATTCCTAAGAATAGATTTAGAATATAATTAAGAAATAGAAAAAAGTTATTTATTGTTCCCGAGAACAATTCCTAGAATCAATTCCAATTTTTTTCTCCTCTTCTCTTTTCTCTTCTTCTCTTCCCTTTTTTTCTTCTTCTTTTTAGTTGGTCACTGGCCTCGGCCATGACCAATGACCAACCAGACCAACCAAACGAGGGTTGGCGACCTTGCCGGAGCATTGCTGGCCCCCAGTGACGCCGAGCCATGTCCTTGGCCTCACTCAGATCTGGCGAGGCCGAGGCTTGCTTAGGCTTGGCGAGACTCCGGCAAGCTTGTCGGCAAGTTGAAGAGCTTCGGATACAAATTAGCCCTTCAGAAATGAGAAATCATATTGAATTGCTAGACCAGATAAAGAGAGTTCTGCAATTTTTGTGAATCATACGGAGAAAGAGACTATTCCTACTGAATGAAATGCATAAGAAGCTGACGATTCTGAAAAAAGGAAGTCAATTTCCTCGATCCTGCAGGACCTGCACAAGCAGTTGATCTTTCCTCTTCCGCCCTTCAGCTGATTATATGTTGTTTATCATACGTGGACACTCCTAGAAAACCTCTCTAAGAACTATCATTCTCGTCATTTTTGCCCATCGTCGGCACACATCCTTTGATGGTCATCCCGAAGCAAAGCGCTGATCTGATGTCCCTTCATATGTTATTGTGTGAGATAAGGTCGGATACAAGTCCTGCGATATTTCTCTATCTTCTCCTTCATCTCAATTCCTTTCTAAATCAAAATCGATCCTGATGGATTTTTCTTTTTGTTGGGCCTATTTTGGCCTGATGGGCCCAAAGGCTCGGCCCATGGGTTTAGGGCCCATGGAAGGAAGTAGTATAAAAGAAAAAGAAAAAGGGGTGAAAATGTACGTTTTACGTTTTTGGTTTTGGACGTGTACGTATCAACGACGCTCTCTCTCTCCCTTCTTTGAAGAACAGTGACCGCTCCCTCCTCGAATTGCAAACGCCGGGTGTTTAGTCTGTGGAAATAAGGTGCGTTCATCCCTGTGATGCACTTTTGATCGGTGATTCGTGATTGGGTGTTGAAATCTCCTTCCGCCGTTTGTGTTTCTCCTCTTTTTGGGATCGTTTTTGTGTCGAAACGATCGTTTTGGGAATCTGTTTCCCGAATCCAAATCCTTCATTGGTATCAGAGCCATCTCAATCATGTTTCCCTTTCTTTATTTGAGTTTATAATCGAGTTTTACATGCCTGTTTTTGTTTAACATGATTAATGATCAAATTAAGAGAAATTTACGTCGACGCAGTTCTGTTTCCCATATTTTTTTAGTTTTCCGTACATCGTTTCGTAATTCTAATTGTTTGAGGTTGTAGTACTCGTCGAGACAAGAATTTGGAGTGGTCGCACGTCGCCGGAAGCCGCCGGACGCGCCGCCACGCACAGCCGATGCGTTCGGCTCCGTCGGCGCGTGCAATGCACGCGCCAAGACGGTTCCCAGGTGCATGCGCCGCACGCACGTGCGGTTGAAACCGCAGGCGCGTGCGATGCACGCGCGCGGTAACCGCACCCGCGCGCGGCAACTGCCCGCGCGTGCAAGGCACGCGCCGAATGACGTCACCGTGACGTCAACCGGCGGTTGCCCGCGCACGCACTAGGCTCGTGCCGGTCGGTTCGCCCGACCGGCCTAACCGGTCCGACCGGCGACCGGCGACCCGACCCGTTGACCGTTGACCGACCGTTGACCGTTGACCGCAAAAAAAAAAAAAAAAAAAAAAAAAAAAAAAAAAAAAAAAAGAGGAATGTGTTTCTTTTTCAGTTATGCCTATGTGGGTTATAAGAAATCCATTTCCATTCTGCATTTGTTGCATGAATCATGGAAAATTATGTGTTTTCCCTTGTGTTCATTGTGGATACAGAGTGATTCATTTTCATGTTCTGCATTTGTTGCAGGAACTATGATGCGCTATGCACGGATACCTGCATTCCCGAGAACGGACGAAGAACGTGCTAGACTGAAAAGGCTGATAACAGAGTTAGCTAATTATCGATGGCATAACGGTGATTTAGTATCACATGTGATCAGGGTCAATCAGATGATATAGGAAATCATCTGGAATGGTTATCTTATGCCGGATTTTGAGAAGGTGTCGACCTTCAAGAACACTCTTCCACCTGAATGGCAAGCAGTGTTAGATCGGCTATGGGAGGTCAACGTGGTCCCAGATTATAGGAGGCTGGTAGAAGCTTTTGTGAGAGAGTACTATAGGATTGAGCTAATCAAAACTTCAACCCTTAGTATGAGTGCTACGTGGCGCAAAATGAATGCGCCTTGGAGACGGCATGAGAGCTCTCCAAAAGTTTTTCCATGGTTGGCAAATGTGCCTTCAGTTTTCTTAGATTTTTTGACTGATAGATTAGCAGGGACTTTTCCTATTTATTTCTTAAATTAGTTTGAGATGTTTTGGGTAAATATATATATATATATATATATATATATATCTCTCTCTTTCCATGTTGATATTTTTCCTTTGTATAAATATATTACTTAGTGTAATGGATATGCTGTATTATGTGAAAGCGTTATTATATTATTGAATGTCAGATATTTTATGATTTCTGTTATTGCTAATTGATGTGGGTAGTTCATGGAAGTTTTTGTAACTTCATAGAATTTATTTTGCATAAGACAATTATATTAATGATAGTTTTAAGTCAGGATTTTTGGAGAATGATTGGAAATATAGTGACCTTTTGATTCTGAAACCTTACTTAAAATTATTCATTAATATGATGGGTCTATGCGAAGTGGATGCATAAATGATAGGCATTAATTATTCGTGCATATGTCTGATGTGTTCAGATCAATGGTTTCAGCAAGTAAGAAAGTAATTGCTGATTTGAACGGCAACAATTGTGAAATATTGAATATGAAGATTCAATATGTGCTGGAAAAGCCGAAGCACTAGAAGCTCTTGACCATGTTATGGAAGATCTTGAGGATGCTGTAAGCCACCTTGAGCTAGTGGAGGACCACCTAACGGCATTTGAGCCGAAAGCAGATATTTGCAATGCTGGTTCTAGCTCAGAAAGGGCTTTGAGCTCTAAGCGCAAGCGTATTGATTCGTTCAATATGTGGTCATGCAAAGGATCAAGTCCTCCTTGTAAGAAACCAAGAGTTAACCAACACAAGAGAGGAAAACGTCCTCAAGTGAAGAAAAAGTCAAGGGTAAGGTGTTACAATTGTGACAAGAAGGGTCACTATGCTCGCAACTCGCCGTGAGCCGAAAAAGGTAAACACCTCTTGTACATTTGAGAACTTTGCTTATGTGTCAAGTTCTGTATTGTTGGCTGAATCCAATCCTTTGTGGACTGTAGATTCAGGGAGCAACAGACCATGTAGCAAAGGATAGAGGATCCTTTGTGGAATTCCGACGAATACCAACCGGAACTAAGTGGATCTATGTGGGAAACGACTCCGTAGTGAAGTAAAAGGAATTGGCACCGCCAACCGAACATGCGTGGTGGACGCACTTTGATCCTACATGATGTAATGTATGCTCCGGAGATTCGTCGGAATCTAGTGTATGTTTTAGTGTTGGTCAAACTACGTTTTAATATGAACTTCCATAATAGAGATGTGGATTTGTTTTTGGAAACAAATTTCTATGGTCGTGGCTATTTTCTGGATGGTTTTATTGTTTAAGAAATTGACTATGTTAATGCAAATGTTTGTTATTCCCTTATCACGTCTCCTAATTCATATGACAATGATGTGAATGTGTGGCATGCTAAACTTGGTCATATTGGCCAACAACGAATGAATAGACTAGCCAAAGAGGGCTTGTTGGGCAATATTGAAAAAGTCAATTTGCCCATATGTGAGCATTGCCTAGCAGGGAAAACAACAAGGAAACCATTTGGAAAAGGTAAAAGAGCTGAATTTCCTCAGCATTTAATCCATTCGACATCCGTGGTCCAATGAATGTGAGAGGAAGGCATGGGGCTGTTTATTTCATCACTTTTATAGATGATTATACTCGATTCGGATATGTCTATTTGATTTCTCATAAATCTGAAGCATTAAGTTATTTTCAAAAGGTTTATGGCCTTGGTAGAGAATCAATTAGACAGGAAAATAAATGCATTAAGATCCGATCGAGGTCGAGAATATTTATCTGATGAGTTCAGAAAATTATGTGATGAAAAAGGAATAAAAAGACAGTTGTCTATTCTATATACTCCTCAACAAAATGGCATTGAAGAGAGAAGAAATAGAACCCTACTGGAAATGATTATGCCCATGATGGCGCATGCTAACCTACCTATCACTTTTTGTAGTGATGCCTGGTTAACTGCTGCCTATATGCTTAACCGGGTGCCTTCCAAATCAGTTACTTCCACTCCATATGAGTTATGGACATGTAGAAAATCGGACTTAGGTTTTCTTAACCCATGAGGTTGTGCTGCCTATACCCATGAGCCCTCTCACAAGTTAGGTCCCAGAGGAAAAGAAGAGTATTTTCAAAAGATACTCTGAACACTCAAAGGGATATGTGTTCATAGGTGAGCAGGAAAGTGGGACTGTAACTGAATTTGAATCACGAGATGTCACATTCTTAGAGGATGAGTTTCCTAAGAAGGGCGAAATAGGTGAAGATTACTCCCTATTTGAAACCATGGATCCAAATAATCATATTAGTGGGGTTCGCCCAAGTGGGAGCAATGTGAGAAGTGATGAATTGCATACAACTAATTCTCAATTACAACCACATGATGATACGACATCATCATTATCTGATCCTAGTAGGAGCATAATAGGAAATGATGTGCTAAGTGTACTATCTCCTATACGGCGAACAAGTCGCAAAAGTATTCCCCGTCGACGTTTTGACATTGAAGGGGAAACTTTTATGATTGCCCCACAAGATGAGGATGAGCCAAGAAATATACATGAGGCTCTAAGTTGCCCTAGTAAAGAAAAATGGATGGATGCAATGGGAGAGGAAATGGAGTCAATGAAGTCAAACCATGTTTGGGAACCGGTTGATCTTCCAAAGGGACGCAAAGCTATTGGGAACAAGTGGGTTCTCAAAATAAAGCGTAAAGCTGATGGCTCGATAGAAAGATATAAAGCTCGCATTGTGGCGAAAGGCTATAATCAGCAGGAAGGAATTGATTATGAGGAAACATTTTCCCCTATTGTGAGATTCACCTCAATTCGCATTATTCTGGTAATAGTGGCAAGTATGGATAATGGATGTAAAGACTGCTTTTCTCAATGGAGAATTAGATGAGGAAATATATATGGAACAACCTTGTTGGTTTCATTACGAAAGGCCAAGAAGGAAAGGTATGTCAACTTTTGAAATCGATATATGGCCTTAAGCGTCGTCAAGACAAAGTGGTATATACGTTTTCATAATGCTATGATGGCATATAATTTTACAATGATTGATGAGGATCATTGTGTATATATCAAAATATCTAAAGATCAATTTGTGATCATATCATTATATGTTGATGATATACTAATTGCCGGAAGTAATATGGAGTTAGTTAATACCATCAAAAGTTGGTTATCTTCCAATTTTGAGATGAAAGATATAGGTGAGGCTGCATACATACTTGGAGTTAAGATTTCAAGAGATCGTTCAAAGAGATCATTATCTCTTTCGCAAGAAACATATATAAGTAAAGTTCTTGAACGATTTCGTATGCAAGATTGTAAACCCATAGACACTTCTATTGCAAAAGGTGAAGGATTGAGCCATAGATCGTGTCCAAGGACTCCACAAGAGAAGGAACAAATGAAGCATGTTCCTTATGCTAGTGCTGTTGGGAGCTTGATGTACGCTATGTTGTGTACAAGACCTGACATATGCTTTGCAGTTGGAATGGTGAGTAGATACCAATCCAATCCAGGTTAAGCACATTGGAAAGCCGTTAAGAGAATACTGAGGTATCTAAAGGGAGCTGCTGATTATATACTGAGATATCAAGGAAAGGATCTGCGACTCGAAGGCTATTTAGACACAAGTTGAGGAGGAGATTTAGATGAAAGGAAATCTACCTCTATTTTTGTTTTTGTTTCTGAATAATGGCGCCATGTGTTGGTGCGGCAAGAAACAAACGTGTATAGCCTTGTCCACGATGGAAGCTAAGTTTGTGGCATTATCAGCAGTGGTACAAGAAGCAGTTTGGCTTAAGAGATTTTTGGATCATTTAGGTGTTATTGAGAAAGCTGCAAATCCATTATTGGTTAATTGTGATAGCTAAGTAGCTATAGCGTACACCAAAGATCCAAAGTATCATGGCAAGACCAAACATATAGATACCAAGTAGAACTTTGTCAAAGATATAGTTGCACTAAAGGATGTGAACTTACAGTACATATTTACGCATAGAATGGTTGCAGATCCTATGACAAAGCCAACACCTAGAGATGTGTTTTTGTGGTCATGAGAAATCTCTAGGATTGCGTAGAGTCGATGTCTTGGATATTTTAATTTCCCGAGTTGTTCACATTTATGAATTTGTGTTTTTCATCATTAATGCCTATGAATCTTTGTTTGATCTTTATGCATCTTAATGCTCGGTGCGTTATATTGAGTTGAGAAAGTATGTCGGACGAGATAAGAGATTAGCCCACTCACACGGGTAATCGCCTCTATTTACTGTGTGATAAATAGAGATGAGACGGTTTTTAAGCTTATTATCTATGTGATAATCGAGAGCTCAAGCTTAAAATATATATGTCGCCTTAACTAAGTGTTGAGATGAGGACATGATAAGTACTATGTCCGAAAGTAAAATATCCCACATATTTTACTTTATCTGTCTAAGATACCAGATGTGAGTTCTGATGAATTATGTGAATGAGTAGATACGTGAACTCAAGTTAGACATTGAGTATGTCTGAACTATCATCTGTACGGTATGAATTGTGTAGACATACGCTCCATAGGAAAGGAGTTAATACCGTAATACGTATTTCATACTACGTATGCATGAGATGACCAATAAGAGTGGCAAAAGTTTTGATCTCAACTTTTATGCCGTGTAAGACTCTTGAGGGAAATGAGTTCCTTGATTTTAGTCCCCTTAGGACTCTTACTTATTCTCAAGATTTCTATTTAGTGTTTGCTATCTTAGGATGTTGCCAATGGTCATGAGTTGATTCGATCTAATGGGACATTTCTAGAAAAGCAAGCTGGACTGAAATTGAGAGTTTGAAGGAAAGAGGAAGATCGGATTTGGAGAATCAAATTGTAGTTTTTGTATTCACTGATCGACCAATTATGACTGTCTTTGGGATAATCATAATTGTGAATGCAATATATATCGTTGTTTAAAAGAGATCAAGAGAGATATAAATGTGATCGATCGATCTAGGTACGCATACTAAATCTACTCGAGTGTGACGCCCATTATGAGCTGCTATATATTCCTAACGAGATATATGGCAACGAGCTCTCAAAGTATGCTGGTCGCACGGACTATTCACCGCATGAATGTTGCAATGAGGAAAAAGGGATCGCGTTCGGCCCACCGTGTCGAGTGGGAGATGTATTTAATGGATTCTTCTTTGATGAGCTAGAGTAAAGGCTTGTCCGCCCATGTTGGTTTTGGGCCACCATGTGCGAGTGGGAGATGATGGATTTTTCTTTTTGTTGGGCCTATTTTGGCCTGATGGGCCCAAAGGCTCGGCCCATGGGTTTAGGGCCCATGGAAGGAAGTAGTATAAAAGAAAAAGAAAAAGGGGTGAAAATGTACGTTTTACGTTTTTGGTTTTGGACGTGTACGTATCAACGACGCTCTCTCTCCCCTTCTTTGAAGAACAGTGACCGCTCCCTCCTCGAATTGCAAACGCCGGGTGTTTAGTCTGTGGAAATAAGGTGCGTTCGTCCATGTGATGTACTTTTGATAGGTGATTCGTGATTGGGTGTTGAAATCTCCTTCCGCTGCGTTTCTCCTCTTTTTTGGGATCGTTTTTGTGTCGAAACGATTGTTTTGGGAATCCTGTTTCCCGAATCCAAATCCTTCAGATCCCTATATGTACGTTCATAATGATGAGTCTAATATTTTTAAGATGTATATATTGTCTCATCAAATAGATACTTTCGCATTTCAAAAGAGTTGAACCAATAAAAATTCCTACTGTAGCGACATGGACAGCGAATTCTCCCATCATCCCTTACGTGATTTCTAACGATCTCGATTTATAGATTCACACCTGCAATATAATTAAGACAAAATTCTGCACCAACATCCTACTCCTGTCCATGCCTACTTTATGTACAATCATCACCTAACTTACAAGAATTCATGTGCTAAAGTTGCCATCTTCCCGAAGAGTAGGGGCCCCATCCCATTCAGAATCACAAAATTTTATAGTGTGGCACACTTCTTTCATTTTTGAAGTTATTTTGACAGCACCTCCCTTAAGTTCTCCGGACACATGACTTGAAAATGGCATAACAGGGTTGCTGTTAAATGACAACCGTACTCCATGTCTAGTATGTACACACTGAACAAAAGAAACTACGTAACCGGAAACCTTAAACAACTAAAGTACGTGCGAGTCAATGTAAATTACTGCCATGTTCCCAAACAGTCCAACGAGGAAGTTCAAAAACAGTATGCAAAATCGAATACGGTTGTGCTTATTAAGAACAAACCTGACTAACAGAAGTTTCACAAGCCATCCTTAAGTAGAATCCTAGGGTTTAAATATATTGATTTGACAAGCAGGCAAATGATTAGTGATAAAATATTTTTCATACTATGCGAACATTGCCTATCTCGCTAGGCCATATTATATACTAGTCAGGAAGCAAACACAACAAATTTATGGAACCAAAGTGTACCTCGGGTAGTCTATACTAGTGTTAATTTTAAATACAAATAAAATGCAAATTGAATAAAAAAAAAAAAAAAAAAAAAACATGGAAAATGGAGACTCAGATCGCAGCCACCCAAAAGAATTGCAAATATATCCATAGTCGTGGCTGTAAAATAAGGAGAAAACTTGAACAGATCCTCACCTCGGCGATCGGTGGTGGGGCTGCTTCACGGTGGAGATTGACGTAGGAGGGCGACGGTAGGTGGTAATCGTATGGGCGTGGCCGAGTGCAGTCCGAGTAAGAGGGGACAGAAGGAATGGAGGAGAGAGATGAAGAGCAAAATTTGGGCCCATCTCAGTTATGTTGAAGACCTCTGTCGACCAGATGTGGTTGCTGTCGTCCCTAGAGGAACTTCCAGCGACCAAGCTTGAGTTGGTCGCTAGACGGTTCCTTATCATGGCCGGCGACCAACGTGAATTTGGTCCAAACAATGACGTCTCTCGCGATTAAAGTGAACTTCATCCAGAGAGCCATCCTTTTGATTATCGAATTTTCACTTGTGACAAATTTTGTTCTCCCAATCAAATTTATTTTGATGACAGTAAGTGTTTTTAGCGATCAAATTAGATTGTCACAAATGGTTCATTTTCTTGTGATGTAGTCCAAAGGGCACTTTTAGAATTTTAGTAGGTCATTTACAAATCCGTTTACTGGTAAAAGTACGCGTATTTACATGCCTCTCCCAAGGAAGAGACCCAAGTACCAGTAGCGTTGCTCGGCATAAAAAATAAGGAAACCATGGAAAAATTCAAGCTACTTTTTTTTTGTGGGTGGTGTCACTATCGAGATAAATGCAATCAATTATATCTCCTAGAAGTTGGTTAGTGACCTCTCATTTAAAAAGAAATGGAGTTCCCGCGACTCTTAACAAGCAGAGTAAACAGCACTTGGAACATACCAAAACCCCAAGTGACGAAGAGCCAAGAACGAGGTTTTAGAGTTAGCTCACCCTTGCTGGATCACGATCCTTATGAGTTTATTGGTTTCTCAAGTTCCATTAAATACAACATAAAAAATTGAGCAATAACTCAGGATAATTAAGCTAAATCTCAGACATTTGGTCCTGGCGGTTATTTTGACAGGCAGTGGCCTTGACAGCAAGTAACCCAGTATTTAGGGCAGCAATTCGATATGGATTATTCACCATCACACACAGCTTAATTAGCGATAATCTGCTACATTCCAGTACTCTCAACTTTGATTTCCTAGCTGAATGGTTAAAGGTACATCGCTAGGATGTTCAGTGTATCTACATACACCTTAGAAATAAAGGGTCAAAAGAATCGAGTCATCAATGTAATGCAAGAATACATTCTGCAAACAAAATAAAATCGTGTTTCACATGAAACACAAAGAATTGATCTTCGAGCTCTCCCCCATATCAACAAGCACTGAATGCAACTTGACAAACCTAAAATGAAGCAGATGATAATGATTGATATACATTGAACATGATCAGTTGTATTTCGACCAAAAAAAAAAAAAAAAACATGATCAGTTGTATAGCTCAAAATGCTACTAGCATTTGGTGATTTAACGGCATATGATATCTTTGCATCCTCTATCTCAGCCATCGAGAAATCTGATAGAGAAGCATCTTTATGCTTGTGAAAAAGCCATTAGCTGCTATTTTGGCTCATTTTATGTGTTACCTTAAGATAAGACGACAAGTCCAAGATACACAGCTCCAGCAAGGAAGATAAATGAGATCATTCCCCTGCATGACAGGGATAGCAATAAGGGAAAAAAAACAGCATGATCTTGCCACACAAATTGAAATTAATTGTGTCAATGTACATATGTTGAGAGTAAGCTCAAAAGTCATGTTTACCATATGAAGCCCCATGCAGCGCCATTGCAAGGGCATGGGCAAACTTCAGCGAATTTCTCTGCATCACTTGAGTTGATTCTTCGAGATATCAGATCATCATAAATATCTGGATCATGAAAAAGTTCTGGATTTAAGACTACTATGACATCAGTGAAAGTTATCTACAAGACAAGAAAGGAGGAACAAGCTATACCATATACAGAAAACAAGCTGTTCATTACACCTGCAGTCCATCAAATAGGAAAGAGAACCCATTATGCTTCTCACACGGGAACAATAATAGTTTTTGAGAGGGACTCATGGTGTAGTATTCGATTTACCAATAAACAAAATGACGTATCGAAGACCACGCACTTTTGTCGTTTCTTGCAGAAGCCAAATTATACCCAGAAAAATGATAAATCCTGCGAGGCTCAGACAATAAGCTCTCACAATATGAGCAAGAATGCTCCAGATACTAAAGTCTCTGGGAAATCATAAGTACTCACCAATACAAAGCGCCCGAAGTGTCCACTGCCAGATGGTAGAAAGGAAGAATTAGAACATAAATGCTGGCTAGACACTTTGAAATTTAATAAATTGATACTCTAACATCTGCATTTGTATAACAAATCTCAGTAAGACTATATTAGAGTACATGATTGCCTTACATTTTTGGCAACAAACAGCACAACAAATAGAGCTAGAGCAAAACAACCAGCAGCGATTCTCGCAGTGAGAAGATTTGTTGAAGCAACTATAAAAACCATTCCCCAGAATGAGGAACCCAGATCTGGAAAAAAGAAATTTGTAAATCCCACTCAGCAAACAAATATCAGAAGAATTGAGCAAATGCTTTTTTTGGTCAAAAAAGAAAATACAGAAATAAATATGTTAATACCCAGGACTTACAACAGAACAAGTGAAGAAATAGTAACAGCAAAAAGCTACAAGTTGGAAACAATTACTCCCAAAATTTATTACATTACAACTAAAAGCCAAATGGTCTGAGACACTATAAGAAAGAAGCATGAACTGCCTACTCTTAGATCTCACAGACTTAGCTACGTCATTCACATGCTTTTTGGATATATTTTTCACGAGAAAGAAAAAGCTTTCAGCTAGAGTAGTGCATACATCCAGCAGGTAAAATTATGCAGTATATGCCACCACGTGTTACTGTTACCCCTCCCTCGTTGGCATGAACCTGCATTCCTTCCACCTGTATTGGACAGAAGCAACATCCAATTGCAATTTAGCTATATGGCATGAAAATGGACTAAGGTAATCTGCAAAATTGCAATTTTTTTTTTCCCTATTTTCATAACTCTGAGCATGCTTCCAACCAAACGAAAAGGAAAGAATGGAAAAACCTCTAAGCATGAAAACACTTACTAAGTACTTATTGCTCAAAACCAGGAACTGACTGAACAAACCAAATCCAAAGTCATTTTCTTAGTAAGATCCTTTACTTAGGGGCTATTGGATCAACAGTCCACCTAGTTTTAGTTTCCTTTTCGTTGGCTATCCAATTCAGGATTGCAATAACCAAAATATGGCATGACAGATGGAATCTTCTTGATACAGCTTTGCACTGTTAACAGTAAGCTACTACAATTTATATAAAGAAAAAATCTATATTGATGGCATCCGTTAGAAAAGCAGATTTTTATTTGGGTTCTAATTCTTCAGAATGATATGAGTCTTTTGTGTCGTGACCCTTTGAGAGTCAAAAGAGGTGATCGAGTCATTAGAGATGCTGCAGATTAATAGGAAAACAATTCTTTTATGCTGCAGCAAGGGCCAGAGCAAGTGCAGTCTTCTTACGTGTGTAGCTTGCCAAATGAACTTCTACCGAGTCAACTTCTGAACTGGTCATTGATTTACCAAATCTAGAAGACCAAGTCCATTCAGAATAACAAGACTTTTAGAAATAACAAGCATCATTGGCCCAGCTACATCTCTAATGCTTCTACCTAGCATCAAATGTTCAAAATCATGAAACAGCTAGTTATGCTGTTTAACTAGGAGCACTATTTCTGAGAAGACTACTTCAGACTCAAAGTTGGCAGGCATGAAAATCATACTGTATATGAGCTGATTCTAATCTGGTATATTGCATTATCTTCATAGAGGTTAGACATCAAGACAGTTCTGGAATTGTCCATAGTCCACAGAAATGTCAACATAAGCTCTCATGAAGAAAATTAACAATGGGAGAGAATTCTTACCTGACCACATGTGAGTTTACAAGCAATTGCATGACTTGCTTCATGGAGAAATACCGTGATGAGCTTAAAAGGTGTCAACAGGAACGTTCGCCACAGCTATCTCCATTTAAATCAAGGACATTACATGAGATTAAAGTAAATAATGAAAAGACCTGGACAATTGTATCATTATGTCTCAAATAAACGATCAATTTTACTGGCAAAACATGATGTCGATTAATCAACCAGATACCAAGACTAGCTTTGCAAGTAAAATGAATCGATTGCGAAATCTTAGTTATCCTTTAACAGGAAAGAAACAGAGCTTAAACTTTTTCTTGGTTCATAACGTTACACTGGTGCACATTCACATAATTTGAGAAAGTTAATTGAAATACAAGTATCACCTAAACATTGTTGCATTATGCCCGATCATTTATACGGGAACTTGTGCTTCATCCAGGATGATCATCCCTCTGTCTCACATCTACTCCTTGTTGACAGTGATATTTTCCCCACTGGAATTGGGTGATCCCCAAAGAATTTGTTTATGATCATCGCAAAAGTTGTCTAACACTAACTTCCCCCGAGAGATCCACCTCTTCTTGCGGTTAATAAGTAACGCCAAACGATCTCTTTAGACATTTCATTCAATTAGTCTGCTCAGGGTGCTTCAATCACGACTGATTTCGGGTGGGGGTAAAGAATAAGGCATACTCTAGTGGAGAATTATACTCCCAAATGCTAAAGCAAAGACACAAATAACCCAAAAATCTTCCAATCCAACCTCTTCATTTAGTCAACTCAAAGTTCCACTTTCTCACAACTCCCAAAGAGTCCCCAGCGACAAAGCCAGTCCACCCTTTTCTTTTCCCTCAGTTTCTCGATCAGCCGTTCGAGAACCAAACCCAGATAGACAATCAGCATATAAAGGCAAAAAAAAAAAGCTGGGCGTACCGCGAAGATGACGACGGTGAAGACTCCGACGCAGACCAGGAACACGACCTGGTCATGCTGGCAACAATTCTTGAGCTCCCAATTGGGCATTGTTCTCTGCTGCTAATGCCTTCAAATCAGAGCTCCAGCCGACTTCTCTCTCTCCGGCTCTTGCGTGTTTCAAGAATTTCAATTGAAACTGCCCTGCTGAGAAAGAAGCCAACCGTAAGGAAGAGGAAGTTGGCGATGGATTCGGTACTGGTGCTGGGGTCGTCTTCCGGAACGTCGTTCAAAAGTCAACGGGCAGACTTCTCTCTTTCCGGCTCT
Organism: Eucalyptus erythrocorys; assembly: GCA_014182555.1. Lineage (NCBI taxonomy): Eukaryota > Viridiplantae > Streptophyta > Magnoliopsida > Myrtales > Myrtaceae > Eucalyptus > Eucalyptus erythrocorys. The sequence goes on from CM024602.1 coordinate 35,730,240, forward strand.
CGCGTGTCTCAAGAATTTCAATTGAAATTGCTCTGCTGGGAGACAAGCCAGCTGGAGGAAGAGGAAGTTGGTGATGATTTGGTATTGGTGCGGGGGTCTTCCAGAACTTCGTTGACAAGTCAACCGGCCAGTTGCGTATACGTGTAAAGGTGTAGTTTTCCCAGTGGGAAAGGAGAAGCCGGCGTCGAACCGGATTGGCCCGATTTGACCGAGGAAAGGAGCTTCGTGCGGATGCTCTTGTCTTCTCATGGCTTTTTGGGGTTCCTTTAAATTTGCTTTTGAAAGGATAAATAGATTCCAGCTTTCCAAGATGAAAAGATGTAAAGAATTCTATCTATCCTTTCAAAAATAATTTGCACTTTGTATTTCATCTTCCAAAAATTATTTACATAGGGGATAGATTGAGATAGCTGGGTGAATTTGTGTAGACTTTTTAACTCGCTTAATCGGGTTACACATATATTTTTAATGTTGGGTCTGATGGCAATATTGTAAAAGACAATGAATAGATTTTTCAACTTGACCTAATAACCTAAAAAGCCCATAGTATTAGATTTAGTTTCAATTCCATCCTAAATTTTTTTTATAAAAAATCTCTAACTTTTAGGTCTAGTTTCAATTTACCTTAAACTTTTTTTTTTTTTTTTTTTTTGATGACCCAGAAACCTCCGTACAGCCTGTAGCCAGCGAGGTAAATCCGGGGTGACGCTAGCGGAGGACCCACCATCCCGACGTCACACTTAAGATCTCGTGTGGCCAGCAGGATTCGAACTCCTCTCCTCCTCGCGAAGGATCATGGGAGCCTTATTCAACTAAGCCACCGCAGGCGGTTGTCTTAAACTTTTTCTTTGTACAATAAAAAACTGCCAAATTTAGGTCAACTCTTAATCAACTCTAAAACCTAATTTGTCCAATAAAAAAAACCATCCACTTTTACTTGAGTCCCATATTAATTCTCCATCCAAAATTTCTCTTGACAATCTAGAGATAGAAAACTCCCAAGCACAAGCTATTCAAGTGTCTTGAGCTACGTGTCCCACAAGCTCTCCAAGCACAAGCTCGATGGAAGACTCTTGAGCTTGGGAAATTGAAAGTTGAGTAGAAGACCGAAGATCTCTAAACAAGATGGAAAGAAAACTATCTTAAAAGTAACAGTAATTGAAAAAGATCATTACTCTAAATTTTATTCAAATTTCATATCCATGGAGACATTGTTTGGGCTAATTCTTCTTTGAAAGATGTCTTCTTGGATATGAAGTTTGGGGAAAAACTAGGGTAATGACATGGAAATGCCATATCACTTAGGGCAATTTTAAAGTTTGTGTTTGTTTTTTTTTTTTTATGAGACCAAAAAAATTTTAGGGTAGAATCTGGATTAGGCTTAAAGTTTTTTATCTTTAGTAAAACCAAAAAACTTTATGGTAGGTTTAAGACCATGCATCTTGTGAGACGAAAATAAGTTTAGGTTAAAATTGTAACCGTAGCTCAAGTTAAGGATTTTCTAGGATATTAGGCCTTTCCAACTTTGTCCCTTCCAATGAAGCCCTAAAGTCACTAAGTACCTATGTACTTAGATATATGTTATCTAGCAATAATGTCATCAGATTATGTCCATAACCATCTACCAACTAGTACCCAGGTTTAAAGATGGAAAATAACTGAAAAATTCATATGCATCAAATGCATACACCATTTCCTACATCTGTTGCACCTTCCCCCTAGATGACGCTGGTTCATCAGTATGACATATCTACTGTTGGAATATCATTGAATTGGCTCCAACCTAATGAAAGTGCGAAACTAATGAGTTGGGCTATTTGCCATTTTGGGACTCTGTAGTTAAGTGATTGCAAAAGTTTTAACAATTCAACAATAAAAATTTTACCTCTCTTTTGCATAACATCTACGTTAGTAAACTCTATTAACCACCTTGCAAACTTAATGAAAAGATTAAAGTGCGAGTCAAAACTTAACAGATGACCACTATTTGTGCATTAAGAAGAATACATAAAATAGAGAGGAAAAAAAGGAGTTTGCATCATGATAGTAATTTCAATCTTGGTGCAATTACAGATGCCAGATGTAACGAGATGAATGAATGTACTATAAGTTATGCGTTTGCTGATATGTGTGTCGTCTGCGACTTGTTCTTTGAATCTCAACGTGTGAGTTTATATGGTTCAGATAAACAAAAATTGATGCATCTTTATTAGCTAATGTGTTCTATCACTAGTAGAAAGGAATAATGACACAAATAGTCTCTAAATTTTGACTTAATATTTAATGTGATTTATGAATTTTAAATTTTTTCAACGTGATTCTTGAACTTTCACTCAATATGTAATGTGACATTTGAAATTTTAATTTGTTTAATGTGATTCCCGAATTTCTAATACATGTTCAAGTTAGTCCATGAATCATATGAAAATGCTCAATAGTATTTTTCCATTAATTCAAGTTCAAGGATTAAATTCAATATATATATAAAAAGTTCATGGACTATATTGAACAAATTGAAAGTTCAAGGATTATTTTAAATATTAATTTAAATTTCAAAAATCATATTGAATAAATTAAAAGTTCAATAAACACTTTATACATTTAGTTAAAGCTCAAGGATTATATGTGTCACTTTCTATGGTAGAAAAGGATGCACTCTCTATTAGTCTTGTATGTCAGGTCTTGGCATTTCAACGCCATAGGTCAAAACAAGTATCAGTCTGTTAAATGATTATTCCTAGACCACGAGTTCAGATTAAAATCAAGCTCGTTGGAGCTAGAATTCACTCTTCGAGTCTCAAGCTCAAGAATACCGTCCTAGAGCTTCTACATAATTTGGTCGGGTTGATCTTGAGCTTCTACATAATTTGTTTTGTGAAAAATATTATCCTCATATTCATATATTTGGATTGCATAGAAAAATGAGTTAACGAAAAATATTTTCCTTATCAACAGAAAAATTATTTTAAAATTCAGGAAAATGATATATTCTTTCAAAAATCAGAAATCATTTAACAAAATACAACTAGATATTGACACTGGGACAAAAAACTTAGCGTTTGGCCAAGGGATCCCAATGCTCAGGCCTAGACTTTTGGTGATCAGGCTCGGGTTTAGAGGCTTGGCTTAGGTCCATTGGGTCGGACTCAGGACACTAGTGCTCGCACTCATTTTCATAGAGGCTTTGACCCTTGTTTACGAAAGCCAAGTTGAGGACCTTTGTGCTTGGGCCAATCTACAAAGGTTGAGCCCAAGACATCGATACTTGTGCCCAAGTTCCCAATGCTAAGGCAGGTTCCATAGAGGCTAGGGATAGATTCATAAAGGCCAGGCTTAGAATCCTAGTACTTGTGCTTGACTCCTCGGTGCTTAGGCCCAGGTCCGCAGAAGTCGAGCTTAGAACCTAGAACCTTGGTACCCATGCCCAACTCCCCGATGCTCGTGGTTGGATCCATGGAGGATGGGCTCGAGACCTTGGTACTTGTGCCTGACTCCATGGCTTTCAGCCCATAGTCAATCAAGACCAGGCACATCCACTAAGGCAAGGCCTGAGATCCCAGTGCTTGTGCTTGAATCCTCAACATTTAAGTCTTTCATCTAGGCCAAGTTTGAGACCCTAGTGCTCAAGTCCAAATCCACCAAGGCAACTCCCAGCACCCCGATGCCCGTGTCTAGATCCTCGAATCTTGGGCCCAAGTCCATCAAGCCTAAGTGTGACATACTCTTGGAGTCCCAAGCCTCACCTTAATGGAATTTGGCCGAACTCGATGATTGTTGACCCAAGCACTAGGGATTTGGGGCATAGGCATTGGGGTATTAGGCTTGGCCTTGATGGACCTATGCCTATCATCAATGGAACTAAGTTTGGGCGCCAAGGAAACGAGCATGAGCATTGGAGTCTTGAGCCTCACCTTAATGGAACTAGGCCTGAGCGTAAGGAATTCGGGCACAAGCACGTGGATTGATCCCAACTTCTGTGGACCCAAGCTTGGCCTCATGGTGGTGTCATTAGTGCTCGTGCCCATGCCCAAAACCGGGTCCCTAGTGTTTAGGCATCCATCGCCTAGGCTGGGCTCCATTGAGGTTTGGCCTGGTTTCTCAATTGTTTGTGCTTTAAGTCATTAGCGTTTGAATAGTGCATGTCTCTTTGGGAGAAAATAAAGTCAAATTTCTTTTCCAAATGAGAGAAAATAATTTCAATTTCTTTTTTAAAGTTCAACTAAAAACCGAAAAATATTGTTGTTTTTTTAAAAGTAATTTATTGAAAAATATATTTCAAAAAAATAAATTTTCACAAAATAAATGGAGCCTCAATAGAAAAATCACTTTTACTGGCCTTGACTGAATTACTTAGTCGTTGAAAGGTTAGTTTAAGATGGAAGCTGAAGTTCTGCGATTGGGATGGACCAACCGCAGGGTGTAAAATCAAACGATGAGACTGATGATTTCCTGTCGTTTGACCTCGTGGTGGTTCCACGTCAGGAATCTATAATGGACAACGCCCTGTTCGAAATCCAGCAATGCCCAACTTGCTCCTTAAACTACTGTTTCCAGCTCTGCAATGCCTGCTTTAGCATGCTCAAATCTCTCCACACGTTTCTATCTATCCCTCTCTCTCTCTCTCTCTCTCTCAATCGTCCTCCCTTAAATAATAGACTTATCGCTTTCTTCATTTCTTTGAGCTCGGAAATAATAGAGTTCTCCCTTCCTTCATTTCTTTTAGCTCCAAACAAACTCAATCTTCAGCCTTCGCATGTAAACCTCTCTCTCTCTCTCTCTCTCTCTCTCTTGCTGGGTCAGATCATTTTCAAGAACCCAACATTCTCTTCTCTCCGTCGCTGTCTCATCTCACTCTTCTCATTCTCCTCCTATTTCTTCTCGTTTGTGTCTCGTCCAACGTGAGTTTCTTGAAATTCCCACAAAAAGAAAAATGTCGATCGAGCTCTTGACCGAGAACCCAAGCACGAGCCCGAGAATCTCCTTCTCGCACGACCTACGCCTGTCGGAAGCCGTCGTCCCTCTAGACCGGCAACGCCATCATTTTCGCTCAGACTCGGCAGGAGTTCCCAGCCATCTGAGCAGCCCGAGCTTCGACTTCAACTTCTCCAACAATCTACACATCTTCGGCCACGAGCCTTCCTCCGCTGACGAGCTCTTCTCCGATGGCAAGATCGTCCCCACCACCCAAATCAAGAAACCTGCTTCCCGGAACCAGCCTCCCAAACAAGAGGGTCATTCTGAGGACTCCGAGAAGCAGGGCTTGAAGAGCGAAGAGAAGCAACAGAGCGGCAATAATTCTAAGTCGTTTTGGAAGTTCAAGCGTAGCAGGAGCTTGAACTTGAGTTCTTGCGGAAGTGGGTATGGAAGGAGTTTGTGTCCTTTGCCTCTCTTGTCGCGAAGCAACTCGACCGGATCACCACTAAACAGCAACAACAGCAAAGAGAGCCACCACAACCATCTTCATTTTCAAAAGCCGTCTTGTTCTCCCAACAAGCAAGGCTTTCCACTCAAGCCACTTCAAGCTTCTTCATCGTTGCCATCATCGTCGGGTTATCAGAAACCTCCGCTGAGGAAGAGCAATAATGGCTTTCATGGGAATATCAACAACAGCAATGGCAGTTTTCGGGTCAACCCTGTTTTGCATGTGCCTTCAGGGAATCTGTTCGGTTTGGGCTCCATGTTCCTCAGTGGCAAGGACAAGAGCAAGATCAGGAAGTGATTAGGTTTTGCTGTGCAATTTTTTTTTGCATCATTCGTAGAACAAGTGTATCTAATATTCTTTAAGTTATATTTTTTTCGCGTCGTTTAGGAGTTTCAGCCAATATGTTTGCGCTGTATGCATTGGACGGACTGGAAGCTTCGCCCCAATTTGTTGTATTTTGGACTTCTGACTATGTCACTTTCCCATCTTCGTTTTTGTTTTTCTTGGACTGAGCTGTTCGTAAATTGTAATGTGTGCTCAAATTAGTGAGGAATGGATGAGTTCAATCTTCATGGACAGTTCTTGCTGTTTTCCTTTGGTTTATTGTGGAATTTGTGTAATCTGTTCTATGTATGAGCATTTACTCTTTATTTGTAATATATATAATTTAGCTCAAGGTCTTTTTGGATGCTTCCCCTGTTTGGATCATATGGTCTAAGATTGTTTAACTAGGGTGCCTAAATAACTTAAGTTGATGGAAAACTTGACTCGGCCCGTCCCGAACAAGATTGAAAAAGTCCTTTTAACTATAGCAATTTTGTATTTAAGTCTGTAATCATGATGAAAGATGGATATTTAAATCTTTGGTTCGATCCATCCTCACGATACATGTGAACGGTGCCATTTGTAAACAACCAATAAGATTCAAGCAGAGAGGATGAACTTGGCTCTCAAATTTGATTTGACTGTAAGATTACTACTTATCATTACGCATCTAAGAGCACCAGCACCAACTCCTAATGGATAGACACCGACAACGTACCAGTTAAAATAGCAAGATAACACAGTGTCACCGAGACAAGCTCCCACCTCTGGCAAACATCGCATTCACATTCATATGTTTGGACCCTAGAACCATACCCAATTTCCCATCACTTCCCATGTTCCGATTGTGGTAAATTCTTTTCCTTTCCATTTTTTTTTTCTCCTCACTTTCTTTGCCTCTTCAAGGGTCAGTTGATGGGGAGATCCGAAATGTTTCAATGAGAAGATAGAAAAAAGGGTTGGATTATTGAGTGGAGGGGCCAGTGGAGACATTATTGAAAGGCTTGAAGCCACATGCTTTATTTGGAGGACAAATTGACAGATAAGAATGGCTTTCCCTACTTGTCCCCATGCTGTTCCTCTTTTGGTCTCCGCTCACACATGGCCTTCCATGTTCTGATTCTCTTGGCTGTGAAAGAGACTTGACCAAACGTAGCTACTTTAGTGAAATTCGCATGCCGGAAAATCACTTCCTCGGATTTTCCTTGGAGATGACCATTATTTGATCACCCATTTTTGTACTCCATTTCAGTGGCAGAATGGTTGGATGCTTTGGGACTGTTTACCTGACAAATCGAAACAAAACATAATGCTTCCAACAACCGTTCCTGGAGGTGGCAAGGTAGTTGGATGTCCATCCTAGACATAAACTCACGTTTTTGCCTCACAAGGCATAAACTTGAATACTCTCTGAACTTGGTACTCATCAAAGCTTTTCGTATAGTATTTTGCACGTAATTCCACAATCTCACTAATTATTGGCTAAAGATGTTCAGATGGAAAGGAAAAAAGAAGCAACTAAGTGGTGTGCTCAGAAGCAAATAAGCTGAAGAGAAATCATACAAATGAGAAAACCAGCAACCTGTGCCAAAAAAGATTGCCAGGCTAAAGAAGCAATTGGATCGAAACAACTGCCCATCAATGTTAAGGAGGATTCCTTGTTAATTACTTAGGCCTAAAACCTTAAGCTAGCGCATGTCATCTAAATACACGGACAAAATTTCAAGATGGGCCAGTAGGACACGCAGACAAATTTTGCGAGGGATTTTCGGCTGCATGACCAGCACAATAACAAGAAAGAATTCATAGTAACTGACTGCACTAATTGTAATCCAGGCTCTGCAATTGTTTCTTTCTTGTTGACCAGACATATGGGAGGAATACAATATAATTCAATTACTAACATCAAACTTTGTGATACTTATACTTCTGCCCCAAATTAAATCTTCTTATATGCTGGCTAAATCCGTTGAGCACTAATGCCCTCACAGCCTGAACTCCTTGATCCAATGCCTCATCCATCTGTATGAAAAGCCAGTACTCATTAAAGAGTCCCACCAATTTTCAGCAGAATTATTCCTACTCTGTGAATAATCCTTTACAATCTGTTTTTTTTGAGAACATGAGTCTAAACCCTGAAAAGAACAAACTACATTGGCTTTTAGACAAAACCATGTGCATATGCATAGGCATACGCATTCTACATTTTTACCAAGACAACACTGCACTTATTGCTGGTTGCAAGGTGAGTTTGAATTTGCAGGGTATTAAAACAAAGATTTACCTGTTCACGTTCCACTGAGCTGAACTTTTGCAAAAGAAAAGCTTTCACATCCATAGTTCCTGGTGGATTCCCAATACCTGCAGTTATCATGGGTGGCAATTATTACACTACATAAATTACAAGGGGCACTCAAAATGATCTCAAGGAACCAACCAATTGAGAGCCGAGGAAATTCACTGTGACCATCCAAATGAGCTATCACATTCTTTATCCTGGCACAGGATAGAAGCACCATGATAATATGCTTGCAAATTTGAAGAAATAACGAACACTATAGCACAGGGATAAGCCTCTAAATCTGATTGAATACTTGCAACATGTGAAAATATAACTAAGATGAAAAGTTAAGTTCATTTGGTTCCAATGGCGATACATATACAAGTGCTTTGATTCAAGGTCACATGAAATTGAAATACACCAGGTATCCAAGAAACTGAATAGTTGATTCTGCATAAGGAAAAACACATAAAGAAAATTAACATAGCCTAGTCCAACTATAGATTAAAATCATTCACTCCTACTTCCACCAACAAAGATCTGACTAAAGGAAGTAGGCAAGACACCACACCCCTGTATCTATTTCATGCTATCCCACTTCCGCTAAAAGCTCTGTCAATGTTGTGTATTCATTGTCTCTCTAAAGGGTGTAAATATTTGTCTTTTGTCTCACATTTAAAACCTTTCTGTTTGTCCAAACAACCAAATTCTTTGAAGTATATCAAGAGATGAATTCTGTTGAATTACCTCCAGTCGATATCTAGTAGCATTCCTTTTAATCCAAAGTACAAGCACCACAAGCACCATTTAAAGTGCCATCTAATTAGATCAAATAACCCAATTTCCAATAAAAGAATTACCTAGTTTAGTTATTAAGCATAAAAAAACAGCTACAGGCGTAGCAACTAGCCAGTTACTGCACATGGAAGCGTAAATTTGCTTCATTGATGTGTTATTCCTTTCTTGAGCACAAAATGAACCCAAAGGGCAAAAAACCAGCATCAATAGTGTTGTGTCAACATAGGTATCAGAAAATGTCCAAATATCCATACAAATCATTGCAATTTGGCCATGCACTCATCCACGCTGATTGCATCAAACTAATTAAGATTCAAAGGGAGCTTTTGTCTTCCTACTATCAATTTTACTTGCTCAGCAATTATGACTAATACAGGCTATAATTTGAGTGACAGACCATGGGATCGATTAAGTTTTGATACTCAAGATAAAAGCTGCTGTAGAAATTGCAGACAAGTGGAATATAGTAGCAAAGAAGCTATACCCGCTGTGCTGACCATGTCCTCCTTTGGGTTGTAGCCTCATAACACCATTTGGTAAGCTCATCTCATCATAAACCTGCACAGATAAATAAAAATTACACAGTATTAGGAGGAAAAACTGAGGGTAAAATAAAGTGGTCCTTCTACAAATGGCAGAGGTACACATAGTTACCAACAATATATGTCGAAGAGGAATTCGGTAATATACTGCAAGCGGTGCAACCTGAATGAAAAGGAGAGAAAACATTGAAAGTAGGAACTCCCAGTCTTTTGTAACTAAAGATGAAATAAGCACTAGGTCCATAGTTTAAAAGAAGAAAACGAATAAGCTGGAGATGGAAAAAAATGAGATATATCAAGATAAAGCAACAGTGAAGAAAAAGGACCTAAAGACCCAAAAATTGGAGTCACTACATCATACTTGCATATAATTCAACTCCAATCGACAACCACAGAGGAAAGTTTCAGTTAAATAGAAATAAACACATGTATTTTGCACTGATATTCTCCAGCCAGGTCGCCCAACTCTTTTATTAACGACCCTGAACTAGTCCTCTTTGACACAAAGCACACTCTCCCAGCTCATTATTCACTTCAAAAGGGAAAAAAAAAAAAGCATAGCTCAAACAATCAGTATTTTTGTCATAATGTATATCAAAGCTGTGGAGAAGCTGGATGGCTAACCAAAATTTTCCTGAAAAGCTATCTAGTCAGCTGTCATATCCAAGAAATGATGATAGGAAATTCTTATGACTCACAAGAAGATGGTCACATTGAAGCTTATCCTTGTTGATAAAATGAACCATCCTTTGTTTTTAATTTTTCTTCTCTGCTGTATTGAAGAGAATTTCATTCTGCATGAGAAGACATGCAACTCAAAAGCAAATATGGCTGCCCATTGATTTTAGTCTGTCCCCACATTCAAACCTAGCATACAAAGTTCAAATGAAACTGTGAGAGTATCAATTCGATCCAGGCCAATTTTCTAGTCAGAACCCCCGAAGAAAGCTAAAAGGATGATAATGATGTAATCATCAAACTGTTAGCAAACGTATTCCCGAAATTTGAAGAGTTTCCATTTACAAATCACCATTTGATGTTCAGTTGCCAGCTATACTTATAAAACCGTATAAGCTGTGAATCTAAGAAGCCAAAAAGTTCGAATGCCTAGAAACCATATAAAACATATTGATCACATGAAAAGAAAGCAACATCTATAATGGTACAATTATGCCGGCAAATATGGCAGCTGAAAAAAGGAGCCAGATAAATATATGCTATGTAGGATGGGAACTAACAGATTCACCACAGAAGTTCATGTATGCTTGTGGCTTTGCCAAAACTAGTGGCACCTCTCCAATACAACCTGCACTGATTTTCGAAGGACGACCAATTGATCAATCTGAAGTATAATTTTAAAGCCCTAATCAAGCTTCCGCAGGTAAATGTCAAAGTATCAACAAGGACAAGGAAAAACAGATTAATCAACTACCTATTCCGATCAAGGCTTTCGACTGAATTGTGTTTAACGATATGCCCTCGGCTTGCGATATGCGCTCAATCATTTCAAAACCAACCTAACAAACCAACAAAGACACAGGTAGAAATAAAGATCGATGAAAGCAAGCGCCACCTAGCCATGTCATCAAATACTTATATGCACATAATAATAATAATAATAATAATAATAATAATAATAATAATAATAATAATAATAATAATAATAATAATCAATTACATTATGCCTCGTGCCATGGTACTTATTCCCAGGATTTCCCAATCCAACAATCAACCAAGGAGTGAACTCCACTTTGAATCTCTTGTCACCATCCGACAACGCAGCAGAGACATGAACCATCGCCGGAACCGCGCGTTGCGGGCGAAGGCCAGGGCGTCGAAGACTCGGCGGGGGGCATGTGATGGTTCTAGGGACTGATCCTGAATGCAACATGACCTGCATATACACCACCCCGGATACACTTCATTTATCCTAATCATAACGACGCTTCCGCAGCAACCCAGTAGAAGCAAACACGTTCATTCATTGGTTCCGTGATTACAATTATACCCAGCACGGGATTGCAGGATTTAAACGAGTAAAACCCAGTAATTTTGGTAATGTTGGGAGCTGAAAAGCAAGATAGCAAGAAGGCTTGGGTGAGCAGAGAGGCAGAAAAACAAGAACATTCAAAAGGAAAAATCAAGAAAATCAAGAGGGTTTCGCCCGAAAACGGATAGCGATCTAGTGGATCGAAATTTACCGTCGGATTACGGAGAAAGGGTTTCGAGGGAAGATGCGATGAGCGTCGACTCGCGGAGGAGAGGGGAAACTGCTCGAGGCTCTTGCTCTGTCTGGCTCGTTGTTTCATGCACGCTGAAGATATTTCTGGAGGCTTTTTTTTTTTCCCACCTTCTTGCCAAATATTTTGGGGGTAGAATTTGATGTTATTGATGTTCGCTTTCCCGGTCTAAAAAATTAGACATTTTTTTTTTTGATTAATCCTCCCAACCAACTTTAATTAACAGAATACCAATTCCCAAAACCTTCGCCTAGCTCCTTGAATTTTTATTGTGAGGCTAAAATTTGGATCAAGTGCCAAATGGTCAATTTTACTTCAACAATGTCTCTCCCACTTCTTTGCCCTAAAATTACAATGTAACGTGCAGCGAAGTATTGCAACCTTTTAGAAATACTAAAAGTCATAAAACTTATCGTTAAAGTGAAAAGTTTGTCACATTGATTTAATCAAATTTTACTATTGACAACGTCATGATATGACTTTTTTTATTATTATTTTCTCTCCATACATGGCATTTTTATTATTCTCTTTTTCAAATCATACTTAACTTATATTAAAAATGATACACTTTTTTTAATATTCTATCTTAATTATTCAAAACCTAGATTCATCATTTTTTATATATTTTTAATCTAATTGAAGTAAGATTTGAGAGAGTAAATAATAATAAAATACACGTAGAAAGATAAAATAATTAAAAAATATCACGTAGCATTTTCTATTAGATAAACTAACTAAATTAACTGAATGACTTGATTACATCAAATTGATCAGTTTTAAGACTTGGATTGTATTTTTCAAAAATATAAAAATTTTAGGACTTCATCAAATTTTAAATAATCTGATGCACTTATCTAAATTTTTTTTTGGTAATAAAAAAAAAAAAAAAAAAAAAAAACGTGTGTTCATACATATTTCAAAATCTACATCTCCTTAACTTTTTAAAAGTTGCCATTAACGTAAGCCGTTTTGTCGAACACTCATAAAAAGTTATGATACTCTTTTTTAACACTTTTTTAACAGCTGCCCGGGAGAAGCTTTACCAAGTAGCTTAGTCTAGAAGAGGCAAAAGCTGCTGGTCCCATGACGGTCCAGCGGTGATAACTAGGGGGGGGGCTTGATACTCCGCCGTGCGTGCTCTCAGCTGGACTTCGCCGGGGGCAAGTAGAGGATCAATTGACTTTGTTTATTTAACGTTTCTTCTTTACTTTTGCACGATTTCCTTCATTTTCTTAGTTGGAAATGGCGCCAGATTGACAGCCCCACCAATTAGAGTGGCTATCGACCATAGATCCTACAAACTACATTCCATACAAGTTTTGACAGCTGTGATGATTATGATGGCTCAAATTTATCTTGCTCATCGAAGCATAAATAACTGTCATTTTTATTTTATATATATATATATATATATATATATATATATATATATATATATATGCAGACGCGAGAAGTCAATCATGTTCATTTCAATAATACCTGTCACGATTAGAGTTGATGATTGCACGTGATCTTTTCTTGTCTTTGTAAGCAATATAGGCTCTACTCTTCTGGGTCGGCTAAGTTGTCCTCCACTAATGTTTTTCTTGAGCTGTAGACCATGAGTAACTTGTTTTAACCTTAAAGTTTGAGCCGGCTAATCATTAACACTTTTGAATTTAAAGTTTATTCGGGGGGAAGAAGTCAATGGGCTAAAACCGGCGCATTATCAATGCATTTCCCATATGTCAAGTTCCTTAGTCAACTTACTCGTCTGGGCTGCGTAAGGTGGGAAAGATTCAAAGTTAATGGATCTATGGCGCATTACAAGTTTTCACTCGTTCTCTACGACAATTTCCTCACTTTGATACGGATGATATTTGAGTACAAAAGAGAACACACTGCAAATTATACATGTTCCAATGCTCTCTAACTCCACATTCTGTTGGTACTACATGGATCGACTTAAAAATTACCAAACGAAAATTACAAGTTACGTGGCAGCTGGTCCAAGACTCAAGTGCAGATCCAACCCCAAACCCGTCTTCTCGATCTGAGGGGAAGATCGACCCCCATGAGCTCTCGCTTCATCAAGTAAAAATGACCTCGTGGCTATTGCGGCCGTCTCGCCAACACTGCCTCCGCTCACTTGCCTCCCCGGAACGCGAGGCGACCCTCCAGCGAAATACAAGCCGACGCCGTTCGCAACTTGGAACGAAGGTGCGTGGCTGGTGTGTGGAAGGATCAGCCACGGAGGGGTCCCTGCTGGCGACAGGGTCGGGGCCAGGAGGTGGTGCGGCGGGTTGAAGGTGGTCATGAATGGGTTGTGCAGCTTTCGGCTTTCGGCAGCGGCGATTCGCATCTGAGCGCGCTTCAAGAGCTGGCGCTCCTTCTTGTGCGCGTTCTGGTGGCCGCCCAAGGCCTGCGAGTTGGCGAACTCGCGGCAGCAGTACTGGCACTCGAACTTCCGGCCGTCGGATTCCGGCGACCCGGATGATGAAGACTTGGTCGAATTCGAATGTGAATCATCTCCGAGGATATTCTCTTTTGTGTTCTCTTCCAGCGGTGGCGAGGATGATATGTCGATGCCAAAGAGCTTCAGTGGTGTGATGTTATTGCTAGTGATGTTAGTAGTAAATGGCTTGGTTTGGAGAGAGCAGTCTATTTCCGCCATTACAGAGAGAGAGAGAGAGAGAGAGAGAGAGAGAGGGAAAGAGTTTAGAAGAACAGGATGAGACAAAGGAGCATGAAAATGTGGAAAGGCCAGGTAGCTTAGATGATTCGAGTGGTTGGATGTGTTGAATATATAAAGATTTGATATGTTCCACTGGTGTGTTACAGTTGCAAGAAACTGATGACTGACAAAGACAAGAAAAGAGAGAGAGAGAGAGAGAGAGAGGTTGGTTATTAAGAAAGCAAGCCTTGTCATTGGGAAGATGACACAGTGCAAGAAAACTCGATGCGCCATCAAAGGAACACTTCAATGTATGGGGTTATCAAACAAGAAACCTAAGATTATGTCGGTCAGATACCCAAAAAGAATAAAGAAACACGAGGGCATGTATTAGATATATTATCGTCGTAGGAGTAAGATTGGCAAAATAAATTTTTAATCTACATTACCTCATATATTATTAAATAGGGAAAAAGCAATGTAGTAGGTTCGAATATGCTTTTGCACCGAATGGCACTCTAACAAAGTGAAACCCATATGTTGACCTGATTACCACAAGTTTGCTGGATTGGTTTCCCATGCTGGCCAGTTTGTTTCCAATTAGATATCATAGAAAAAATGTTTACCTGTTGAAAATATCACGGGAACTCAACTTTTCACCGTCTTTTTTTTGAAAGGGGTGTATCTTTAAAAGTAAACTTTACAGTCATACATGGACGAGCATGTATAGAGACGGAATAGGATATAACATAAGAAAAGGACTTAACCATAAAGACTGACCTTTGCTGCATCGTTTTGCGAATTTCGATCTTACATGATTAAAAATCATCATTTCTTTTTTAGCATGGACATGAATGAAGTTAATGCGAAGCTATACATCTTTCTAAACGACCTCTCATCTGCCTAAGTTCTCTTCATCATGTGGACTTCGTAGTTAGGCGAGAGGTTTGGGTAGATACTTCCACAACACAATATATGCAATTATTACCAAAACATGTTAGTTCAAGAAAACTAAACAAGACCAATCTTTGTCAAGTAAGTGGGGTTTACGTGATGTTTGCCGGGGGTGTTAGGAAAGAGAGGGAAAGGTCCACAATGATGGGTGCTTGATTTGTCCTTTGCATGCTTGCGTGATTGACGACGGGTTCTCGGGTTTTGTTTATAGAGGGAAAATCTCCTCGAATCTTACTAACTACCATGATTTATGGGGGCTTCGATGTTGCCATGGCTTAGTCTCTTTTCACACGCCACTTGCCAGAGGCTGTCGTCGCTGTCCGTGGAATGTATATTTTATGCATTCATCATCACATGCGAGGGTGCAATACGTTGGATCCAACCCGTTCAACAGGTCTCCATGCGTAAGATGTCGACGGTTTCTTTTCTTACAACTTGATTGATTGATGTTCGATATACAAAGTGATGCGTGTTATTGTATATCTCAGGCGGTGTGTGGCATAAGTTCAAACAAAAGTAGAGCGATGGAGAATCTCCATCCAAGAGACGATGCATTTCATCAGTTTTGGCCTCTGATCCTTTATTCCTTTGGGCATATATTTATTCATCATGTTGCATACGGTCAAGACACTCTAAAAGGATAGAGAATCTCCACATCCATATCATTTAATTAGCGATGGCATTCGAAACAAAAGTTAGCTGCTACGCAAAGTCATTGGAATTATCTTCCATCATATTATCAACTTGGGGAGTAGTGGTGTCTCATGAAATGATGACAAATTCACGGATCACACTAGGATTTCCATTTGATGTTGCTTGATGGGGACATGACTAATGGAAGAACGTATAAAGATATGAAAGAGGGTCTCGCCTCATTGAACCGAAATGATGGCTAAGATAATCATCAAATCCAGCTAAGTTAGTAGCTAAAACCGTCCTATCTTGTCGGATTCCCTTCTATTTCTCTTCACGTGGAAACTATTTTGAACATAGGTACAGCGTAATGTGTTAAGTTCACCCCCTCCCCACCCTCCTAAATAAGCATGATTTGACTACCTGCTGTTGCCTCGTAGCTTAATTTGTCCTATAGCCCTCTGAGTTTTTGGACACTACGTATGAAATGAATTAAACGGACGTGGAGCAGCATGCATCAAGCACGGCGTCGTCATTGGATCCCAAAATCCATGTGGACTCCACCAATTTGAAGGTGACTCGATTCGATGGCACCTTATATTATAGAGAAATATTTCAGTCGCATAAGCGTTCTTGTAGCTCGCTTCATGTCCCTAAAGATATAATTTCGCCAAACATCTCTTTTTGCAACACATTTTTTCACCTCCCAAAATAATTCAAACTCTATTGGGAGTGGTTGGAAGTCATGATATAAGCAATCGAAAAAAAGATCATGCACCGCTAGTGTAAAGTAGTATGCTATAATTATTTATAAATAGAACTCTCTCATTTATATTTTCGTTAATTCATACCGTAATCTATATAAGGTACAGAATCTTGTGCGCATACATGTCATAATCTAAGCGAATACTTTCTATATCTCATAATTATTATTCTTCTTTCTTTTGGGAGTGGGAGGTCTGGTGGTTATCATAATGTAATATTAATTTAGTTGATATTCTTCTTTCAGTTTGCTTTAGTCCAACCTAAACCTTTGTCCTTAGTTTTTCCAACAGTCACTTCATGTTCTCTCCTCTGATCTCTCCTTGTTCCACACCCCATAACCATTTATCACACCAAATTTTCTTTCATCTGGTGTTCTTCGCCCCTTCCCAATCAAAGAATTAGGTCTGACTTAGCGATGGGAAAGAAACCGCATACATGCTTTGGGAAAGGGCTCTTGACAATGATACAACGCTCAGTTGAAAAAGCTTTGCGCTGATCTTTGGGTACGGAGTCTCGCTCCCACCTAACTGACGAAAGGTCTCGTGAAAAAGCTTCAGGTTCTTCGCATCAAGGGAGACAAGAAATTGACTCTAACCTTCTCGAGTTGATGCCCCAAACACGGGCTCGTGTCGCTTCCAAGTTGCACGCACTTCCCTCAGCTAACCGTATAATGGCGACGACATGTATCGCTTTGCGTGATCCCCGGTCGATGGTGATGTGACCTAATCGAAGAGACAACCAATGTTTCCCAAGACACATGTAAGTGACGAAAGCTTTGTCCTCTTGTGAAAAATCAGTGCAAGAAAACCGAAGACTGAGCACATGCGGGTGGTGTTAACCTAATCCAATGCGTGGGGAGACACTTGTCGATTAAGTCTCTCCCTCTTTCTCTAGAAACCCTTGTCTTCCTTTCTAAGACCACTTACTTGATGCCCCCTCCAATTCAAAATCTTTATATTAATAACCATTGAACATAGGCATTTAAACTCTGCTTGAAATTATACACAAATTTTATTCATTATCTGTGGATCCCCATATTATCCCTAATGCGTTACGGCTCATTTAGAGCATTTCAATTGATTCCGCTCGCTCCATAACTTATAAAATGACCATTTCATGTGCATCATCTATTTTCCTCTGTAGCATATACATCGTTCCTATTCCTCTTTGAATTTGGCACTTATGAGTAATGATGGGATGTTATGATTCTGGTTCCACCAGGGTAGTTCATCAATCATCGGCAGCCACTGTTTCTTGGAGTAGTTTGTCCTACCAAGCTGAGGAAAAAAACATCGATGGGTCATTAATCGATGATCGTGCTTTTTGCCCGTCGTTGTTTGAGGAGTTGGTGATTTTTGTCATTTGAAGGATGGGCTGAGTCAGTCTAGAAAAAGGAAGAAAGAAATTCAATGTATCCATGCATCTGTATGTATAAAATATATAGATAAAAGACAAAGACGAAAGGCTTAAAATGTGTTCCATGTCTAGAAACGAATGAGATGTTTGGCCGAATTAGACATGTGATTTGAGACTCTCTCGAGCACCGATTCGTTCCTCCTGTAGGTTGGGCGTGTGCCTAAAGTGCAGTAACTCTTGACTTTATCCCAACGTGCAATCGATGGAGCAATAGGTAACGAGCTTGCTCGTAACGAGCAGAAGATAAGGACCGGATCGAATATTCTGGCTGCAAATGTGCAGCTTTCATAATAAAGCCCGGGGATTGTAACGCTAGTCACCCACTGACCCAGAAAAATGCCTTTTTTTTTTTGGGAAGCCTAAAGCCCTTGTGCAAAAATAGTGTGCAGTGAACTTTTTTGCAAGAATTCCATTGAGAGAGAAGGATTATTACTAGTAACAAAAATTAATTGGATGAGTGACGTGTGCAAATATAATATGAATTCTTGTGCAAGTCCATCATCCACTGATGAGCATGTAAGTTAATTCTTACACTAATGTCACTATTGGTAAACTTAACGAAAATCATAGAGAGAACTATATCAATTAATTTCATATCTTAAATTATACAACCGATCCCAATGAGAATAAGATCCCAAAGATGGTCTTTCAAGTTTCTTGATTGGCTCTTTGCCTCGAACAAATTTCTCATGAGCACCCTCATCTCCTCCACTATTATATACTCAAACGTTTAAAGCATTGCGGCACCAAGCATATGTGGTAGGAAGATTTTTACGAGCCTGTCAAAGACGTCATGTTGGAATAATCGTCTGCCGTGTACTTCCCTGCGGTGGATTTGGGCCGGTAAGCGAAAATGGCGTCGTGGGTCTTGAGGAGGGCTTTGGCCATGTCCTATATAGATAAAAAGAAATTTCCGACTATAGAAACAGAAAAAGAAATTAAATATATACATGTATTGGAGACACGTCATACATAAGATTAAAACAAATACTAGAGGGTTAAAGGGGGTTTTATGTGAATTTCGCCCACTAGAAACATTTTGATCTGGGCCTGGCCCACCAGAATGATGGGCCCGACTTGTCGGGCTGGTGAGCATCTCTGATGGCAGCCAGAAGTTTTGATTGAACAAGCAGACTTCCTCACCTCATAAGGGGCGTCACGTCCCCACGCCACTCGTTCAAAATAAAGGTTTGAAGCCTTTAATTCTTTTTTTCCCCATGAAGGCACATGTCACACAATCATAAACCCCAATTCATTAGGTTTCGCTATGATTTTTCAGAAGAGACCGATAGTCTTTTTTTTCCTTTCTAATAATGAGAAAGCCCACCTTAAATAGATAAATTCTGAGCTCATGAAATAATTTCACTAACTTCATAATCCAGGTGAGACGTGAACTAAAGTCAGGAAGGATGGGTCAAATATGGTGGGCATCCAATCTATGCAAACAAGTGCATTCCTTAACAATTAAATCGTTCCATGGAGTTAAAAAAAAAAAATTGTCATGTTGACTTATTAATTGTAGTAGTAATCGAAAGATTTTTTTGCTCATAATTCAAAGAATTTGATTGCACAAAATAAAAAGTTTCGAGTACCAAATTGAACACATGACAATACTCAAAAAGACCAAGAGCGGACTTAAATCAATTTTCAAATGCTGGCACGTGGGATTACGAATTGGATTAATTAACATAATGACGACCAAAACGAAATCCTCCTTTCCCAAGTGTCTCAATCTCACGAGCCCCATAGAATCAAAAGTCTTCATTCTACACCTCAAGAGGGGACGACAAGTCTAATTTCTATTAAGGTGGCGGCCTGTGATGGCATTCGATTGGTTGGACTCTTTTTGAAAATCCACATGCTCCGACTGGTTTTGGGTCGTGTTAGATTTTGGCTTTATTCTGGCAAAAACCCAAAGTCAACGATATAGACTTGAATTATAATATTCTTTTTCACTAAAGGTGTAGTAAAGATGTCACAACCCTCTTCATTCAGAGGTTGAATCATGGGTTATTTTGTGACATCCCAGGCTTTGTCACAGTCCCAATTCATTTGCTTCTTATTTTTGCATATGTGGAAAGCGTGAATATACAATCTCGACACGAATAACATGGGAACGTGATAAACAAACATCATTAACATACTTCATGTATCATATGAGTGGTGATGATTACAAGCCAATCTCACATATACAAAAGTGGCTTGGGGTATCCCTATTTCCACTATGGTGGGTACTAACCAAAATCGGGAACCTTTGTTTTACTATGTAGGGCCAACATGCTTAAGCTTAGTTCGAATCTTCGAACGGTTCATCCATATCACTAAGATTCAGGTTCACGTTGTCGAATCCTCGGAGAGGTCTTATGCAAGTGCCCTTGTACCACCAATACTAGGCTTCAAAGTGCATTGGACAGCTCACCCAAACCTTTCTCTATCCACACAATGGAAGATACTTTACATTAAGTGACATCAGTTTCTATGTCTACTACGTCTGTCATAGTGGTTTATATATTTACAAGACAACCAAAATGCACGGTAGCCATAATTCTAAGTACTTGCAAAAGAAAACAGGGTGAATACTTGGAATACTTAGTAAGTATAACCTTGGGCCTTTGAATAGAACATCGATTCATTATCAACACTAGTCAATCATTTCGTGCAAACCGTGTCAAAGGCAAATCAATTGCAAAGATGCAACTAAGCTTCAAGCACATATGAATGATAATTCTTGCAATCACTTGTGCATATGATGTATGCCCTGAGCTTATGCACTCTAGCCTTTCTTCCTTGCTCATGCATGCCATGTTTATTAAGCTTTTCTCTTATGCTTAGGACTCGAACCCAAGTCTTCCTGGAGCCGTCTTGTGACTCAAATCCAATTCAATTTGGGCTTTTATCCGGGCTTCTTGCTTTTTGCCAACTTCTAGGACTCAAACCCAATTAATAAGCTCAAGACTCAAACGCAAGTCTCTTGCCAGCCTCTAGGACTCGAACCTAGTTCTAGCCAAGAATTCAGGGACTCAAACCCCACTTTTATGTTTTCTTATCTTTACCAAAGCACTAATCCCTTTTTGAGGGCGCACTCGGGCCTCATGCACGTGCCATGAACTATGCATTTCATGCTCAAATGTAGTGCACGTGCCATGAAATCATGAATTTCTTTATCAATAGCATCACGAACGAGCCTAAGTCCAAGGCTCTATTCGAGTAACAAACATAAAGGAATCCCGCACCAAGATGTGAATTTGGTATGCCTCAATACCGAATCACATCTTGTGGCTATGCACGAACCTCGACTTGTACCAAACAAAAGCTATGAACCATGACTTCATTCTAATCATACAAGAAATTCAAGCATATGAACAAGTCGTAGAATACATCAAAGATTTCCTAGAGTCAAAGATTTCTCGAATATTACTAAAAGAAGGGAGAAACTACACTTATCTGCCCCGACCAGTTTTGGGCCATTTTAGATTTTGGCCTTATTCTAGCAAAAATCTGAAGATCACGATATAGACCTCTGTTCTAAGCTTCTTTTTCACTAAAGTTGTAGTAAAGACATATTCGATTAGTATGAATCTACCTAACTCGACTCGATTAAAATTGGAGAGACCTAAATTTGGCGATGAGCATGTCTACACGCCCGCATCCTCATATAGATAGAGAGTTTTCTTTAACGGCATATGGAATGATAATTCACGGACAAGTTTCGGGGTGATAAGAAGGACCGCCACCATCAATGTGATTATTTTTCCATTCTTGAGCAAGAGTAATTTTCCATGTTCAAATGATGTCTTCTATCAAAAGGTAATAAACGTTTTAATCTTTAGAAAGAAAAAAATCAATAGTGCCCCGATCAATTTTTTTTTCAAATTTTCTAATATATATATATATATATATATTTTTTTTTTTTTTTTTTTTTCCTTTCTTCCTTTTTCCTTTGGTCGGCACAGTGAGGTTAGCCTTCCTAACCAATGGTAAGGCTCGACATTAGCCAACCATGGCAGGGGCGAGCCTTGCTTAACCATGATGAGGTTGGTCTCGCCGTCGCTAGGTGAGGCCCTTCTAGATCTAGCGAAGATCGACCTTGTGAGTGGCTAGCAAGGTGACCCTCACCATGGCGGCGTGAGTCTAAGATTCACTGGCCATTGTCGACTCGCCAGAGGAAGAATGAAAAAAAAAAAGAAAAAAAAAAAAAAGAGGACAAACTAAAGAAAGAAAAAGAAAATAAAAAAGGAAAAATTAGTAAAAAATTAAACAAAAATTATTAAAAATTTATCCACGTCATTGTACGTTGAACACCTGGCATTCACATTAGTGTCGACTGACCAAATTTGATTGGATGGACTAAATTCGCATAATTACATAAGATTTAGGACTCAATTAACAAAAAAAATTAAAATTGAATTGATATAATTATAATATGTTTTGGACTTTTTGGTAATGGCGTGGGATAGTCCCTTCAGTGACTGTAGTCCAGGTAAGATTAGCTATATCATAAATGGCGTGCTATTGTTAATAATAAATAATTAACGAAACTCAGTCAAAGAACAGAAGCTGGAATTTCAACGAACAATAGGCGTCCCTCGTCCTGGCCGTCGATCCCTGACCTCCTCACCGAATCTCTCCGCCGATCCATCAATTCTCCAACCTTCTCCCCCCAAAAAAGCGTGCACATTCCTAGACATTTTTCTGGGCCCTCTTAGAATTTTAGCCGATGAATCGTTTGGTAGTTAAAGCACGTGAACAGCACGTTCCCATCAACTCGCTCGGGTCCATCCCTCCAGAAATGTAACGCCCGGGGTTTGGTAGAGGTCCCTTCGGAACCATTTTTTACCCTTTAATTTTATTCAATTAACATTTTGCATCTTATGCTTTTGACTTTTTTTCGAATCTTAAATGCTTGAAACCTTCACAAAAGTAGGGTTAATACCCTGAAAAACCCCAAACTGGTATACTTGTGACAAATTTACCCCAAACTATTTTTTTGACCACCAAAAACCCCAAACCTGGATACCTTTGACAAATTTACCCCAAACCTGCACACTTGTGACAAATTTGCTCTCTGTTAATTTTCGTTAAATTTTATTATCAAATTATTAAGTTAAATGACATGTGACAATTGACTAGTATACCAATTTGGGATTTTACGATCTGTTTGTCGAGTTTACAATTTTTATGATTTTTTTGTGATATTAATCCAATTTAGCGAAGGGTATATTTATCACAAATTTACCGGTTTGGAGTTTTTTGCGGTCGAATAAATTAGTTTGGGGTAAATTTGTCATAAATGTACCAATTTAGGGTTTTTTATGGTTAGTCGGAGTAAATTTGTCGCGGGTGTACCGGTTTGGGGTTTTTCATGGTCAAAAAATAGTTTGGGGTAAATTCGTCACAAGTGTACCAGGTTTAGGGTTTTTCAAGGTATTAACCCCAAAAAGTAAAATGCTGGCACGGAAGTCTTCACATCTTTTCTTATAATTATCTTAGTTTGAAAAATATTTTATATTTTGATAGGAAAATATAAAAGAATTTTTCACTTTTTATTTAAGTTTTATATTATAAAAATCACAAATAGGTATATTTGTGATAAATTTATTTTTAGTAGTTTTTGTTAAATTTTATCCTCAAATTGTTGAATTGGATAATATGCGACAATTGATGGGTATTTGTGGTTTTATTACCTATTTGTCATGATATTAATTTAATTTAATAAAAATCAACGGAAGGCAAATTTATTATAGATATACTAATTTTGCATAATTAATGAGAGTGTCCATGAATTCTCAACTCGATAGTAAAAGGTCATTATCAAACCGTATGCAAACTACTTTTAATCCTGAATATAAGCATTGGTCAAAAGCTTAGATTTTGCTCGTTTTATGTCTCCTCATAGAGGCTAGAGCCGCACCCATGGACTCGTGCACCGAAGAAACCTCAAATAAACAAAGTCCAATCGTCAAAATTATTCATCGACGCAGCAAAATGCTCATTATAAAAAATACATAAGAGTGATGTTGACCCGGGCACAAAACGGCGGCCCGACGAGCGCACAAAAAGCCATTTCGGCCTTTGCCTATTCAAAGCGAGAGGCATCGCCATTTCGCGTTGGCCGAAAATTCTGTTTTAATGCGATTTTGAGTCCTTTTATTGGACGACGCACGCTCGTCCTCTTCTTGCTCCCCCCCGCCGAACCCGCCCGTCGTCTCTGACTCTATCCGCCTCGGCCTCCCTCTCCCTCGCGCCCGCGCACGCGCACGCCGGTCGTCCTCCGCCGCTCGCCGCTCGCCGCTCCGTCTCTCGCCGCCGCGGCTCGCCTCTCCCTCTCCAGGTTCTCTCTCCGCTTCCGAGATTAGATTTCTCGCCCAAATCCGGCTCGGGCATGCGCTTTCTTGTTTCGCTTCCGATCTGGCCTCGCGTCTCGGGATTCAGGCCATTACGTATCCCTACACTGACCGCGCGGTTTTCTTGGCGACGATTCGGTCGTTTTGTTCGTTTCTGTTTTCGGGAGAGATTGATGCGGTTTGGTGGTCTTCGATTTCTGACCGGCGTCTCATTTTTTGAGAACGATTGGTCGTAATTCTCGGGTCTTGACGTCCTGGGATTCGTCGGCGCGTCTGTTTAGAGATTGATTCTTGCTTCCGCTGTCGTCGAAACCGAGTGTCGGAAGTTGAGACACGCATTTTGAGCATTGACAAGTGTTTCCAGAAGCAAGTTTTGTTCTTACAGTCGAGCTGCGACTTGATTTGTAGGCTGAATGTCTGTCTGGGATTACTTTTCAGTTTGCCATTAGATGGATATGTGCTTTTGTTTCGTTGCTTATGTCCTTTGTGATTTGTCTCCAGTGGTACCTACCGTTCGGGAGAGAAGATGTTGGGGGTTGTAAGGCAAAAAGTTAGAGCTGGCGGCTCGCCTCTTTCGGTATGCTTTGGTGATTCCATGCTTATTTTCCTTGTAGTAGCACTCCGCTATTTGTCTCGTTCTTGAATTCAATCTTCACATGTCCAGATTCTCGGGCAGACATTGCCATTCCTCCGCGCGGCAGCAGCACCATTGAGGAGTTACTCATCTGCATTTAAAGAGGCGAGTGCAGACTCTTATTTCTTTGTTAATCTCTCCAATTCGCTCAAAATAAGAGCTCTGCATATTGTTTGTGCATGCTTGATCATGTAGTTCTTAAAGGTTACCACAATTGCCAAAGTGTTGGACCACACAGATTTACTTATCCCATGATTTTGTGCCTTCCCTCATCACTAATAGAGCTGGGACTCTTCTATCAGTCTCACTAAAGTATCTCTGCTGATTCAGATGACAGTGCGAGACGCTCTCAATTCGGCGCTTGATGAAGAAATGTCAGCTGATCCACGGGTATTCTTGATGGGTGAAGAGGTAAGCAAAGCAATTATCTGATGATGCTTAATTTTCGTGCTTCTTTGGCCCTTCTTTTGTGTTTCTTATGCGGCATTTCTTCTCCCTTTCAATTTAGGTTGGGGAGTATCAAGGTGCATACAAGGTCAGTTCTAGTCAAAGAGATGAACGTGTACCCTGTGGTTATGGTTAAGTGACACGTTCAGCTTTATTAATGTGTTGCTGCTTGATTCTGATTTGGATACGTACAGATATCAAAGGGTCTACTTGATAAATATGGCCCCGACAGGGTTCTTGATACCCCAATCACAGAGGTTATTCCTTTTGCATGATCTTATGTGATTTTCTTTTCCCTCTCAATTTCATGTTCTCCAAGAAATGTACTCCTTTTTTATTGCAATACTTTCTCATTCCCATCTTTTGGTGCTGTTTTCAGGCTGGTTTCACTGGAATTGGAGTTGGCGCTGCTTACCACGGTCTCAAACCTGTTATAGAGTTCATGACCTTCAACTTCTCCATGCAGGTTAAGGGCTTTCCTAAATTATGTATGATAAGCACCTAAATTATGACATTATGCTTTGACAAAATAGGACACACCCTGGGATTGACCTTGGGTAAGGGCATTCCCATGCTTTGGGCGTAGGAATCGATGGTTGTGGGTACAATGTTTGTTTAGAGGAACTCGGGTTTAAGTGGGGAGTAGGTTGTTGTGCTTAGGGGTGAGCAGTTCTAGGGTAGGTTTTGGTTCCACTTGGAATGTGGAAGTTACCCTGTCAAAACCAGTTCCTAG
The DNA here is from genome assembly GCA_014182555.1 of Eucalyptus erythrocorys. Classification (NCBI taxonomy): domain Eukaryota; kingdom Viridiplantae; phylum Streptophyta; class Magnoliopsida; order Myrtales; family Myrtaceae; genus Eucalyptus; species Eucalyptus erythrocorys. Next base: position 35,756,426 of record CM024602.1, read on the forward strand.
TTTTTGAAACTTGGAATCTACCCCGTGTTGCCTGAACTGGCCAATTCCTTTATTCATTTTTTTTTTTTTTTTTTGGGTTCATCTTTCTATTGCTTTTTTTTGTTTTGTGCTTCATTTTTAGCCAAACAAAATGAAAACTAAAGCAACAACAAAAGTTCCCGTCTTGATAGATAGAGTTTCATTAACAAGACTATCTATCCCAAACAGAACCATTTATAAGTGAAATCGTCTGTCAAACCTAAGAAGAGAAGGTGTATTATGTTGTCATTTAGAGTAAATGAAAGTAAACTAGAAACACGTGTAAAATAATAGTGATTAGTTAATTTGAGGTTTTGAAAGTGCATAATGTATTGGATTTCTGCTGCAATGAATATCCGTATATGCTGCAGGTGGATTCTAATGGTACGTCTTCCACTTGCATCAAAGCAAGTTTTAAACTAATCCTAGTAATGGAAGAATATATTGAATAGCATTGGAAATGAAATGATGTTTGGAATTTCTGAAAGTTTGATACTGGTAGTATGAAAATTGTTAAAAGATCTATAAATACCACTACTTTTAGGATGGTCTGGTTCTCCAGTTCTTGATCTAGTTCTTTGGTTCTATAGTTCCAGTTTGGTTCATACTTGGGAATCGGGAACTGGATCGAGGAGTTCTGGAACTGGGAACTGGACCAATCTTTAGGGTCTGTCCAGTCTGGTTTCTGGTTCTACCTGGAATCATGCTTATCCTGCCTGTGCTAGTTACCCTCCAGGTGGCAGTCTAATTATGGTCGTGCTTATGGATTATCAAAAAATGACGTGACATTGGGTACATGGCTACTGTTAGTTGTGACGGCGTTTTATGGACAACTATGTCAATTTTTTGACTCGGGATATCGTAATTTTTACAATGGGAAAATTTTAATGGAGCATTCTTATCAAATCTCTCAGGCCTTTGTTTTACACATCCTCTTTGGCAGAATGTTTCTCATCATGCTAGTATGTTTATATTAGGGAATCTTGTAGTACTTTCAATGGGTTGGCATATTCTGCTTGTTGTTTTTCACTCGGTCCAAAAGAAGTAGTTAGATATCATGATCAAAATGACAGACCAAAGAAACCTAAAAATTCATGTAATGGATAATTGTTTGTATTTCTAAAGGGTTTTGTTAATCAATTATACAACGTGGTTGCAAGACGGTTTAAATAGATGCTCTAAACTAGGTTACGAAGTGAAGTGGGCCTTTAATTTTTGTCTTGACTATGAAGTATGAGGATGATGATTATATCTCTGCTGTACTTGCAGTTGTCCGATTGAGATATGCGTTGTGAATGAAATCTCAAATACATGAATCATGAATCGACAATTGACTCAAATCATTAATTGAGAATTAACTAATTTTTCTAGCCATGTGAACTCATATGAAGCAAGTGGAAATACCAAACAGCAAGTTTTCAGCAAAATTCATGATTGAAGACAAAGATGACTAATTTATGATTACGTATAATACGATTTTGGTGGGATCACTAACAATTATTTTAAAAGCTTAAGCTGTTACATAAAAGAGGGTTTTCTATTATTTAAGTATTCTAACACTCGCTATCATGCTTAGTTTGCTCTTTTTGCCTAGTATTAAGTCTGGACATATATAATTAGGGTGGCAAATGAAGACTGGAAAGGTTTGAATTGGGGATCTCCTGCATTGATACCGTATAAGATGTTGGTGAGATCTTTGCCAACTGTTCTAAAAATTTAAGTTATTAAATGAAAATGTGGTTTATTATTATTTAAGTATTCTAACACATATAAAGCATAACATAGGATACTATAGCACGTCATTGTTCTTAAGAAGTACGGCATCTGCAAAAAAGGAGATTTATGTGCCATATCATTTGAGTTATTCAAATTTTCAGTTATACTATGATAAAACTATAAAGAATATTGAATACACTCTTAAAGGAAAATTTGTTGCTGTCCATTTGTTTTGCTTAGACAATGACCTAAAGTTTACTTAATAAGACATTTTTGTTTATATGGATTTACCAGTTTTATTGTATCAGATTGGATTCAGATATCACAAATGCTTTACATTGTCAGAAGTTTGATTTGTTTTGTAGTTATTAGAGGTTTGTTCTAATTCATTTGCTAATATAAATCCTGGCTTTATCTTCAGGCAATTGACCACATCATTAATTCAGCTGCAAAATCGAATTATATGTCCGCCGGCCAACTGTCAGTACCTATTGTTTTTAGAGGTCCAAATGGAGCTGCTGCAGGAGTTGGCGCTCAACACTCTCAGGTATGACTGTTTTATCGTCTAACCTTTTAGCACTTGGTGTCTTTACAATTGATGGATTGAATGTCGATCACCGGATGAGCACTTTTTGTGATTACATATAACTGATCCTTTTTGTTTTGGCCATAATAATGACTGATTCCACTTAGTTGATTATTTCCAGTGTTATGCCTCATGGTATGCCTCTTGCCCGGGCTTGAAAGTATTGACTCCATACTCTTCTGAAGATGCCCGTGGGCTGTTGAAAGCTGCCATAAGGGACCCTGATCCTGTAGTTTTCCTTGAGAATGAGTTATTGTGAGTAGTTTTTTGCTATTGGATTTGTATGCATCTCTCTTTCTGATTTAGGGGTAACTCTGAAGTAATATTTGGGATTCAGATATGGTGAGTCATTCCCTGTTTCAGCTGAAGTGCTAGATTCCAGCTTTTCCCTTCCCATTGGAAAGGCCAAGGTATTTCTTAATCATGTGAATTTTACAGAACTGGTAATTTCATATGGTCAATTTTCTGATCTTTTCCGCCTTTTACTTTAAACAGATTGAGAAGGAAGGGAAGGATGTGACGATAACGGCTTTTTCAAAGATGGTGGGCTTTGCCCTCAAGGTTTGTCTTCCATCTATTATCTGCCTTCTGTTGCCTGAGATGCTATATATTGTCCTTGCCAATTGGAACGCGTATTTACAGGAAATGTATTGACCTTCAGTTTGCTCTTTTCTTGCGAATCTCCTTTAGTGACTGATCCCCTTTCAAGTGAGTTCTACGGGAAATGCATGCCTCTAGGTTTGCTTCAGTCACTAGGCTGACATTTAATTTGTTTATACTAATCTAAATGAGATTTTTACCTATTGTTCAGGCAGCTGATATTCTTGCAAAGGAAGGAATTAATGCTGAGGTAAATTAATTTTCTTTAAGGCTTACAGAAAATTGATTTATGTTAAATGTTTGCAAATTGAAGTAATCCTTCTAATCCAGGTCATTAATTTGAGGTCTATTCGACCTCTTGATAGAGCCACTATCAATGCTTCAGTCCGGAAAACCAATCGGCTTGTGACCGTTGAGGAAGGGTTCCCTCAGCATGGTGTTGGCGCTGAGATCTGGTTTGTCCTCTCTCTTTGCTACTTAATTTTCTAATTTCAGTATACAGAGGCACAAATAATTTCTATGCTACTTGTTTGTGCAGCACATCAGTTATTGAGGAGAGCTTCGGTTATCTCGATGCACCAGTTGAGAGAGTCGCTGGTGCTGATGTTCCCATGCCTTATGCAGCCAACTTGGAGAGGATGGCTGTCCCTCAGGTCGATTAACTTTCTTCAGATTCTTCTACATAGTAGATGGAGTCACCTGAGGCAGACTGCTTGAAGAGTGCCCTTATCTCTATTTCACCACCTCTTCTTCACTGAATCTGCATACACAAAACTAAGAAATCTCTTATCAGCATTACTTGAAGAATTGGAGGGGTTTCTAGCACTGCCTAGCACCTGACGTGCTTTGGTTTCTCATGTGCAGGTTGAAGATATTGTTCGTGCGGCAAAGCGAGCTTGCTACAGATCCGTGCCAATGGCTGCAGCAGCTTGAATCGACGGGAGAAAAACCAATAAAGATTTTTTTTCGACCCGAATGTTGGCCTTTGCTGAATTAGTTAGGTTTCTGGTTTAATGGATATGGATGTCCACATGCAGAGGCGACATCTTCTTTTTTTGGTTGGCCTTCTTGTGGGCTGGTTGCTTTTTGCCAGAAGTGTTGAACTGCTATAATTTTCTTGGAAAGTTCATCTTTTCTTATCATGAAGGAATAACTTTTGCTGTCCGAAAGTGGAAAATGGCAATGGCGTTGGAAAGAAGCTTCGCTGACATTTGTATTTTTCGAAATAAAGTATAGCAAGACCTTTTTTTTTTTTTTTTTTTTTTTTTTTGGGGGGGGGGGTGGGGAAGCCTATTGGTTTTGGTACTTGAAAATCATGGTGCTTGATCTTCTTCCTCTCGTGAGCACTGGCGGTGCTATTTTACTGAACAGCGTTTGCACTTTTCATGACTAGTTATCTGCCGCCTAGGTAGAAAATCCTATTCTAAAGACAAATGTGAGTTGGCCCATACTGGACATGGGCCGGAGCTGTCGATTTGCATTCTCGTGATGAATTTGGATTACGAGGTTTTTGGGTCATTTACGGACATTTCAAACATTGCTTCTCTTCTCAAGCGATGTAAAATATGAATCTGTATCGATTTTTATCAGTAGATGGTTTTGCCAGGTATATGTTAGTTAATGTGAATGCGTGACGATTTTATACTCATTTGTTAGTCGATAGAGAGTAGGGGTGAGCATAACCCCTTGAACTAAGGGGACAAATTTCTAGAATATAAATTAATTTCTGGCTAGAAATTGATTTTTCAGTTTTTATTTTCTAGATGACTTTTTGAACAAAGAAATTTGTTTGATAATGACTTAAAATTTCTATTTCTAAAACAGAAATTTGTTTAATAATGGAATATAAATTTTATTTCTAGGGAGTTGGTGTTTGATGTCCCACGGGTGGTGGGTGGGCAGAGGGCCGACATCGGGGCCGACATCCGGCTTTTGAAGGTGGGTGGGCGGTGGGTGATGATGAAAGTAAACGATAAGAAAAGTTTTCATTTCTCACTTTTGTTCAAAAAATAAAAAAGATGATTTTTGCTTCAAATTTATTTTTGGAATAGAAATATGTTCTAAAAATAGAAAAATGCAATTGTATTGTCAAACGGAAATTCCAAATATGTTTCGGGAAATAGAAGAAAAAAAGAAAAGAAAGAGAAACAAAGTTTCATGCGTGCCTAAACCAAATCGAGTAGATTTGAATGGTTTTAAGGGGTGTCAATTTGATTTCTAGTTCCAATGTTGAGTTTGGAATAGCTGAATCAAACCGATTTAAGTTTTTTTTTTTTTTTAATTTTTTAATTATTTCTGAATAAGTAGAGTGTAAACCTAAATCCTGTCACGTCTCACTTATAAGAGTTGGTGAAGCAAATCTTTATTTCTTTCACATTGTTGCATTGATTCATTCAACTTGCTCCTTTCGTCTCTTGCTCCTTTTTCTTTTATTATTTTATTTTCTTTCTTTTCTGTATAGATTTACTAATATTACCTCTCTTGCTTACTCACATATTCCTTAAATTTGTGAATTTGCTAATTATGGAAAAGAATCCACCAAATCCTTTTCTTTTTTCCTAGTGTGTTCCCATAATCACGGCCCCATTATCTCTTATCTTCGCAAGTTTTGGATGAAATCTCATATTTGAATTGCAATATAAACCAACAATTCAATTAATCCAAAATTGTCAATCAAGATACGTGAATTCACCCGTTCTATTGGACCGTTGGAAACCAGACCAGTGGACCTGGTCCCACCGGTTCACGGTTTTAGAAATGGGAAACTACCGGACCAGACCGGAACCGATCTGGCATGGGGGGTTTCCAAGCGAGCATGGTTTCACAGCTTGGAGTCCATCCCACCGTCAATTTGACGTCCACCTCTTTTTGTGACGTTGACGCGCACGCGTGCTTACGGTGGTGCCGGAGGCAGGGGATGGCAGCCCAGCATGCCACGTACGCTGCGACATGACTCCAACACGATGCCGAATCTAATCCGAGAAATCCCCACGTACTCCTCATCCTCCTCTTTCTTTTTAAAATTTTCCCCACTTAGTTTTTCAAATATATATATATATATATATATATATATATATATTTTTTTTTTTTTTTTTGCTACACCGGCATCGAATCGACCACCATTAGTTGCATATTCGCGATGTCTTGATTCTTGTAACCATTTCGTTCGAGGAGATTAAATATGATTAATATTCTAAAAAAATTCTAAATTAATATAATTATAACAAATTTACTTTAAATTAAATTTTCACCATAAAAAACTTTAAATTAGTATACCTTTAATAAATTTACAAAAAAGTGGTATATTTATAATAAATTTAGTATTTATTAGTTTCTATTAAATTATACCGTCAAATTATTAAGTTGAATGACATGTGATGATTTATTGGTGTACCAATTTGGAATTTTACTCTCAATTTGTCATAATTATATAATTTTTATGGTTTTTTATGGTATTAATCTAATCTATCAAAGGGTAAATTTATTATGAATATATCAATTTAAGATTTTTAGTGGTCAAACAAATTAATTTAGAAAAATTTGTTACATATGTATTAGTTAGGGTTTTTGGATAAATGTATTAATTTGAGATTTTTTGTAGTAAAATAATTAATTCTAAATAAATTTATCACACGTGTATTAATTTATGACTTTTAGGATATTATCCCAATTAAATAATAGTTCTTGGGAATTTCTAAGAGAAGAAAGGAAAAAAATGACAGTAAATTTATTATATGTATATCGATGTGGAACTTTTTACGATAAAAATTAATTTAGGATAAATTTGTTATATATATATATATATATATATATATATATATATATGAATTTACGATTTTTTAAGATATGAATTCAATTAAATAATAGTTATCGGGAATTTCTGAAGAGAAGAAAGGAAAATGACGACGACGACGAAGAAGAAGAAGAAGAAGGACGGTTGAAGCAGGGGACGGACGCTCCCTCGCTTGGAGACTCCACCAACTGGACCGACTCTCTCGTTTGTCATCTGGCGCTCAGCACTGAGCAGTGAGCACACACACCCAACAGTCTCTCTCTCTTTTCAACTCTCTCTCTCTCTCTCTCTCTCTCGAGCCTCGTTCGCGTCAGCGGATTCTTCCATGCTCCCTCCTTCCCTCCCTCTCCTACAAATCCCGACGCTCCTCGCTCCTCCCTCCTCCGCTCGAGCCGGCCAGGCGACCCCACCAACGCTGATCTCCTGAAGCTCCACCGCTCCTTCTCCTTCTTCTCCTGCTTCTCGTCGATCGGCGCCTGCGACTACTCGGAATCGGATTCCAGAGGTCAGTCCCCGTCTCCCTACTCCGATGATCGCTCCCTTTCCGACGTCGCGATTCCACCGCCGCATTGCCCGCCGTCTCGCTCCAATCACGTGCAGATTCCCTGAATTCCCCGGTTTCCACGTCCTCCGCTACTCGTCCGCGTCGATTTCGGCGGGTTTTCCGTGCTTCGCTTTGCTTAGCTCGCGCCTACTTCTCCGTGCGCTCGAGGTTATGCGTCTTCGAGTATACGTCTGAACTCGTGTTTTTTGTTGGCTTTTTTGACTTTTTCAAAGGGCTGGGGAGGAGTCTTGTCTACGTCAGCTGAAAAAATGCAAGGGGCCGCGCTTGCAGTCAAAGCGAGGACGGGGTGTGGATTGGGCTTGACTGGATACCGCGGCGAGTGCGGAGGTCGGAGGGGTTCGACGTCGAGCGTTCGCATGAGCGGCGGGATCGGTTGCTGCGGGCTGCGTCGCGTCTCGGCCTCGATGGAGACCGAGCTCGCGCGCGCCAGGATCGGGTTCGGGAGCTTGCTCAGGTCCTCGGCCAAGGCCAAATCGGTCAGGGCTCAAGCTTCTGGTGAGCTAACTCGTTTGCTGGATTCCCTTCCTTATCGTTCTCTCCGCCCTACGTGTTGTGTTGTGGCTGTTCGTGCGCGCGTGTTGAAGCCTGTGGCACATGTTCGAAAAGCGGTTAGTTTCGTGCTGTTTTTCTTGTCGTGAGAGAAGTGAAATATAGGTTGCTTCAACTTAAGAAGTTTATGGGATGTGAAATGACACCTTGGAATGCTTTCCGATCTGCTATGTATTAGTATGTTGCTTTTGGATGGGAGACAATTTTTGGCTTCTAAAGCTAGTTTTAGTGCTTGCCATATGTTGCTCTCCTTGCAAAGCCTACGATATTAGTGGTCTGTGGTTTCTTTTATGATTTCCTTCTAAATCGTGGGCTTTTGAGTGAAGTGCTGATACGAACAGAGATGAAATAAAACAAAACAAACATGGGACGAAAGATTGGTGTTCTGTGAGTAGATTTCTAAAACAGATGGGATGAATCAAGTGTTTGGAGAATGCCTGCATGTATCTTGCTTATTGGACATCGATGTGTGGTTGTCATCAAAGATTTTTCAATTAATCATGCTTGGTATACGTATTAATCTTTGCCTTGTACCACTGATTTGATTTTTTGCTGAGGTTCAGAAGAAGATATTGAGGGTGTTGCTCCTCTTAAGCCCCAGACTACATCTTCAGGCACAGTCTTACCTTATGTTGGCGTGGCCTGTCTTGGAGCTATCTTGTTTGGCTATCATCTAGGGTATGGCTTGATTAGATATCGAGTGCCATAAGTTCGTCTTTCTGTGGTTAGTTTCGAATGATACATTTGACTAAAGAAATTGATGGGTGATCCTCTTGGCTATTCGTGGCATTTTTGGTAGAACTCTTGGACTACCATCCGTGAAATTCTTACTTTATTGCATCCGTGAAGTGTTTCATGATTCTCTTATGATGCAGGGTGGTGAATGGCGCTCTTGAGTACCTGTCTAAGGATCTTGGAATTGCTGAAAACACTGTCGCACAAGGCAAGTGCATTTCATTTTCCACCTGTGTTACGGTCTTTGATCCTTTTCGTCTCTTGTTCCCTATGGCACCCTTACCTTTTTTTATGTACCTCGTGGGCGTGAAGTGCTGTGCTTCACCCCACCAAGGAAGCATTACTTAATTGTGATGAACTAAGATTTCTTGACCCACTTAGTTTGGAGGTGATTACAAACATAAAAGCAATGTAACGAGTGTTAAATCCTCAACAAACTATCATTGCTGATCTGTTGCTATTTGTCATGTTGCTTTGTTCTTGCTTTCTGTGGGGTTGAACCTCATGTTGTAATATCATGCAGGGTGGATTGTCAGCACACTTCTTGCCGGTGCCACTGTTGGTTCATTTACAGGAGGTGCATTGGCTGATAAATTTGGCAGGACAAAGACTTTTCAGTTAGATGCAATCCCTTTGGTTGTTGGAGCCTTTCTTTGGTATGTTTCTTCATGAATTATGGGTTAATGCTTTTTGTCATGCATAAGCATTCCTGAATTCAAACTGACCTGTGTCAATAATGAAGTGCCACTGCCCAGAGTGTGCAGACTATGATAATTGGTCGTTTACTTGCTGGCATTGGAATTGGCATCTCTTCTGCTATTGTGCCACTTTACATTTCTGAGGTACTTACATATCTTTAACTAAGTATGGCCACTAAAATTTAAATTCAACACTGCTCACTTTCTTCGTGATGGTCAGATCTCTCCTACTGAGATTCGTGGTGCTCTTGGATCAGTGAATCAACTTTTCATATGCATCGGGATTCTTGCTGCACTGGTTGCTGGGTTACCCTTAGCAGGGAACCCTTTATGGTACTTCTATACACAACAGATATTAGTAAAATTTTCTCCAGAGTTGTCTTTCATCAGTTTTCTGCTCAATACTGTTGCTTTACATATTAACATCAAGAGTAAAGAAGAAGTAGGTGGAACAATTGTTGTTTTTGTTTTGTGTGCAATTTCTTCTGAGGTAGTTTCTAGTTGTGAATGAGGATTACTTGCTTTAGTGACAGAGTCTGGAAGAGAGGTCTTGTAATTTGAGAGCTTAGATGCCATCCATCTCTGATTTTGAAATTTCATTGCGAAGGAATAGTGTGGAATGTTCATTTATTTCCTATTGTGCTGTGACAGGTGGAGGACAATGTTTGGGATTTCGCTATTCCCTTCTGTTCTCTTGGCATTGGGAATGGGATTTTCTCCAGAAAGTCCTCGATGGCTCTTTCAGGTAATGAGTTGGCTTATTTATGAGTTATAAAAGTCCATAACGTCAGCAATTTATGTACCTGCCCTAGCTTCTAATGCAAAAGAGAAAGCATAGTTTTTTAGCAAGTTCATTGATGAGAGCACCGAGGTATGGGTATTCTATTTGTAGCAAGGAAAAATTGTTGAAGCTGAAAAGGCTATAAAGACGCTATGTGGAAAGGACAAGGTAGCTGAGGTTATGCAAGATTTAACTGCTGCTAGTCAGGGCGGCTCTGCTGAACCAGAAGCTGGATGGTTTGACCTGTTCAGCAGCCGCTACTGGAAAGGTAATTCTATCAGGAGTTATGAAGAGCCCAATATATTTGTCTAGAGAAGTTTCTTTGACATATATGATGTGCATAGTATTGCTCATATATATATATTTGCTTCAGTTCCAATTGAGCCAGCTGCCGTTGGTGTAACAATATGGAATGATGTAGTTGGAAATCAATATGTGTTGCATCACATCTGTGTAGCAGGCCCTTGTTGTCATATATGAGTAAACCAAAATAATAGTGGTCTTTTAGCCTTGTTCATACTGATTGAGCCTCATGATTGGAGTTGAATGAGAAATTACGATTTGGTTCATGCACCACTTCAAATAGTTCATTCATTTGTTATCCCACTAGGGAGCAATTTTATAGCGCCTTTTTGTGACATTGTTGCTGAAGCATGGTGGTCTACTTTTGTTTGAGTTATGCTGTCAATGTGATAAATTCTGTAGTGTCTGAACAATGTAAGATGTTTTCTGCCATTTGCATCATTTGCGTTTTAGTTTGTGTTATTTCCTTAGAGTAGTAGCATGCTTCTTAGCTGCCTAGGGATGTAATGTCCAACATGTGGCATTCATAATATGAATCATCGGTTTTGCCTGCCAAAATTCCAATCCCTTATTGTTCAATCCTTTAATTTATTCTACATTCTAGTAATTTTCATACATATCTTGCTTGGTTTTATCTTCATCAGTTATGTCTAAAATAATCTAGATATTTAATCCTTCATGGATAATTGACAAAGCTGCTTTTGAGCAGCAAATAGTAAAGATAGTTGGTAGCAGATAAGCATTCTTTTGAGATTGGCATTGTTTTTGTTGTATTCCTGCTTATTCTCAGAAAATGATCATGCTTTGGCTCTCATTTTCTTTATGCAGTCGTGAGTGTTGGTGCAGCACTCTTTCTATTTCAACAGTTGGCTGGTATTAATGCTGTTGTATATTATTCTACATCTGTTTTCCGGAGTGCTGGCATTGCGTCTGATGTTGCAGCAAGTGCTTTAGTTGGGGCAGCAAATGTTTTAGGTTAGTTTTTTCATCTCATCTTCATGAGTCTGAGCAAATATACTATATTCTAGATAAGTTTCTAAGGGGTGCATATTTTGGTATGCAGGGACAACTGTTGCCTCCTCTTTGATGGACAAGCAAGGGAGAAAAAGTCTTCTGATGATAAGCTTCACTGGAATGGTACAGTTCCTTTACTTAAGAATCAGAAACGGATTAATTACCTTCTCCTATAGTTTGAGTATTGCCTCTAGTGGAGCATGTTGCCTAATAATATGTGTAGGGTAAATCGTCTTTTCCGGCTACATGGTACTGTTTCTTTCCCTGATTCTAAATCCTCGATAAACTACATGCCATATTATAATCTCTTGTTTTTTCTTTTTCTTTTTTCATCCTGAAATTAACTTATTGTATGAGAGTCTAGTGTTTATTGATCAACTTAAAAACGATTGGTGGTAATGATTTTGGAACCAGAGAGTTTATCCTTTGATTCTTATAACTGAAGATCAGTCAATTTCAGACTCCTGGTCACTTGTGCGAAGTTCTGTTATGACCTTATCGACTCTGTTATAGCATCTCCACCTTATAATGACCCATAATGTGAACATGAGCCAGAGAGCCAGAGTTTGTTCAGATTTTGGTTCATTTAAGTTTTTTATTCCAATGTGTAATAAGATCTTTCTTCTCGCAATAGCTAGCGGTGCTTCTCTGCTCGCCTCCTGATCCCATGTAACACCTCTGTTGTAGATGGCTACGGCTTTTTCTTTGATTGTCAGGCGTGAATTTATCTTGCTTGGTAATTTCATCACACAGATCTCCGGTGCTAAACCTGGGTTGATATCGGGTGGCATCCATAGCCTCCATTGGTATTGGACAGATGCCTAATGGACTTGGATCCTTGGGACTTGATAGAGTGGATGTTTCCTGTTGGTGATTTTAATGTCTTATTGTTGCGACTCAGCGTGTTCTCTGTCCACACCCACACAAACAACCCTTCCCCCGCCCCATTGTTATTGTTCCGGATATTATCTTCTCTTTTGGGTCTTTTTTTCCATCTTTCCCTATTGGTTTTTATTTATTTATTTATTTTTGTTTGAATCTTTCCCTATTGGTTGGATGCTTATATTTTCCCCCCTTTTCTGAAGGCTACTTCCATGTTGCTTCTTTCCTTGTCCTTCACCTGGAAAGTCTTGGCACCTTATGCTGGCCCTCTTGCAGTTGTTGGAACTGTGCTGTGAGTTTTCTTATTTGATTAGCAAAGTTTGTGGGCTTCATTTTCTTGGATGAGTTGTTATATCAATGTTACTTTGATTCTGTTTCTTTAGGTATGTCTTGTCATTCTCTCTTGGTGCTGGACCTGTTCCTGCACTGCTTCTACCAGAGATATTTGCCTCTAGAATCAGAGCAAAAGCCGTCTCTTTATCACTTGGCATGCATTGGGTGAGTTTGACAAACTTGATCACGTCTTCATAGTCACTATCGCCGTTTTCTGGATTATCTTTCATTTAAATAACTTACTCTTGGAATGATGTACAACTGTAAACAACAAAATGGATTCACATTCTACTGAAAATAAGTTTTATGCTCTCACCTGCGCAATCCTCGTGAGACTAAGGGAATTTCTTATCTGCCAGATCTCCAACTTTGTGATCGGGTTGTTTTTCTTGAGTTTCGTGAACAAGTATGGAATCAGCTCAGTGTACCTGGGATTTGCGGCCATCTGTCTCCTTGCTGTCTTGTATATAGCTGGTAACGTTGTGGAGACAAAGGGAAGATCCCTGGAGGAAATTGAACGTGCTCTTAACCCATCAACTTGATCAATGCAGACAATTTCTTCTGTAACTACACATCCAAGGAGATCGTACCAGTATGGTTACTCTCTTCTTTTCCTGCAGATAGCATTTCCATTTTCATTTAGGGCTTGACCCAGGGACATACTGGATTTTCCTTTTCCCTTAAGATGTTCTTCTATGTTGTATCTCAAATCAGTCGTCAAGAGGCTCTGTTTTGCTCTTTTTTGGGGATTGAGTACTGACTTTAAATTCCAGGACACATTGTGGTGGGTTGAGAAGGAATAATATGGGTAGCAGATGACAACTCTGTTCATCGTTGTATCTCTTGAGCGGAACCTCATGTATTTAGTTGAACTGTTGGATTGGCTGATTTTCAAACGACGTCAAAATAAGATGGAATCTTTCCTGAGGTGCTGTGATGGAAATAGGAGAACCGATGAGATGAATCGCAGTGTAAAACGAGATTTGTGCTTGCGTGGACCGAAAATTTAGGGAAGAATAAAAGGGTAAAATGCTCTGGGCCTGGATGGTAATGTAAATGAGTTTGGCATGATGAAGGGCTACTGGCGTGGAGATGAACTTGGAATATTTTGAAATGGTCACTAGCTTTCTTTCCCTACGAACGAGCGAGAATGACAGGGTTCTGATTCCAACAAGGAGCACGGTCTATTCACGAACCTCTTCTTGGATTGCCTTACTGCACCCTGTTGCATTTATTTTTGTGGTACAAGTGCCTCTGTCATCCCTATCCGGGAGCATGCTACAACGTTGAACTAGTCTCGGAACGTTCCAAGAGCCGGACTAGTAAAATCTCATGGTCATACGGAATGCCGATTGGAGTTCTCTGTCAGGCACTGTGCTCCCGGGGTCAATCCGGCTAAAGAGTCTCCCTACCTAAAAAAAAATCATAGATTCGCAAGGCATCTGGAGGAAGCCAAAAAGCCAGCATCATAAAGTGCATTGGATATTTGATATTGAGTAGGCAAAAAATGAAAATCGCAAGCCCACTGCGTTTGGACCAGCATTTGCAAGTAGCTTTTAAGTGTCTAAAGTCCATTTGGCAAATATTGGGTGTTAAGGAAATTTTTTGAAACCTGAACGAATGCTAGCTAAGACTGAAAGCCTAACGTAGGTCTTAGGCTACCTTGAGTTCTTGGTTTTTTCGGAAGGCCTAATGCACTGTTCATCTTCTTTAACCTCATATTCTTAGATGTATTGCAATGCGTTGGCGACGGGTTGGAGAGAGGCCAGTGTTGTTGCAACTACCTTGGCGATGGTCGCCGGCTAGTCGTGTGACCCAGATTTGGGTTGCGGAGAGGTTGGTCGCTACGACCTTTGGCAACCTATGACCTTGCCGTGACCTTCGGCGACCCAGATTTGGGTCACCATAACTGCTGTGAAGGGCCGCCTGAGGTCGCATGACCAAGCAACCCTTGTTGGTGGTGTTTGGCAACCACCTGAGGTCTTGCAACTTGAGACGTTGGGCGCAGTAATACTGGCAGCCGCCTATTGTTCGTAAAATTCTAAACGCAAGTGCACGTGTCGAACAAGTAATATAATGATGAGAAAAAGTATCGTCCCACGGAGATCGATGATTAATAAACCAATTAAATACTAAAATAGACTAATTCTAAAATTTATCTAACAAATCAAAATATAATTAATAATAAATTAAAAACGACAATTGTAGACTAAATGCAGTAAATCGATCAGATAAATATGTTAGAGCATCCAATTTCACCATAATCACTAGATATGAATTTCAGATTATTATGAATACAAGAACGATATCAAACATGTGATAGCGGAATTTCCTAACCTATTTACTATCCTATCTCTAGGTATAGCAAACCTACTCGCCTTTATTAATCCACTATATCTCTATGTGAATTAAAATAAACATGAGTGCATTAAAAACTATGAATATTCCCGGCTTACAATGAGTTTTTTGGATCACTTTATCACCGAAAGCTACACAAATAACGCGGTATATTTCTATCCACGTTTAATTCATGGTTATACATTATAATGAGCAATTGCATATTATCACTTCTCAGTCTCAAATATGCACATCAAATCATTCAAGTGGTGGCCAATCACTCAAAAGCATTAAACGCAATAATATATAACTCACATGAATGAAATCAATTATAAAATATAAAAATCATGAAATTCACATCATCATGGTTAGGCTACATCGTAGCCTAACAAAAGAAAATTAGAACATGGTAGAATAAGAAATAAAAATATAAATCAAACCCAGCATCTTGAATCAAAGAACAAGAATTCTATCACCACTTTGGTCTTCTCTTCAAAATACTTGAAAAGTTCTCAGAAGAATGAAAAACGATCTAACCCCTCTCCAAAACCTAGCTGCTCTCTCTTTCCTATTTATAGGAGATCCAAAATATCTATCTCCCAACGCTTGCGGATAATATTAGGGAACAAAATCAAGAATTTCCTGATTTGATATCCATCTTCCACTTCTTTGCTTTTATTTGAATTCTTGATAGTTGCCATTCTTTTCCTTATCTCCTCAATATCTCATTATTCTCGCATAAATAAGGAAAATTCAAATAATCGAAGGAAATCCAAATATTTTCTCTAAGATATTGCATTAATTGTTGCCTAAAATAGGTAAAATAACTCTATTTTTATAGAGTTATCACCTATCTTTCGCTGACCAACTATTTTTTTCCTTTCTTTTTATTACATAAGTCATTTGTAAATGTAAATTCTCTAAACACTATTTTGCTCAAAGATATTTTATAATACACTTTTAGATTATAATTAACCAAACATAATTTGCATTTTGAAAAATTCTTTTAACTTAAAGTCATTTGCATTTTCCCACTGACTTTTCCCAAAAATTTAACCAGACGAAACATAAATAGAGGGAGGTGTTTCCTTTTATGACACTAAAGGTGTGTTTGGTAACTTGCCAAATAGTGTTTGATTTTATTTTTTTGTTCTCAATAATAGATTTGTAAGAGAAATTCGTTTGATAATTTTTTTTTTACGAGAATAGATTTATAATAGAATCAATGAGTTAAAAAGTTATTTTTTTTTTCGGAAACAATTTCGGAATCAAACCAATCTTTTTTTTCCTCATTTCTCTTCTAGTTTTTTTTTTTTTCCTTTCATCTTCTTCTCTTCTTCATTCGCCGCCGCCGCCGCAGATCCACCATCGTTGGTTGCGACAATTGGTTGGGTAAAATTCGGCGAGCTCGTTGGAGACTTACCTTGCCACCGAAGAGGCTCAATAGGTCTTGCCTTGGCCTCCCTTGGCCATTGACAAGCCTCGCCTGGTTGGGTGAGACTCAATTGATGAGGCTCGCATCGTCAGCCTTCGTTTGGTTGGTCGTCGGTCATCCTAAGGCCAACGACCGACCAAAAGCTTGAAGAAGAAGAGAAATAAAAGTAAAAAGAAAAGAAGAAAAAAAAAGGAAAAAATAATAAAATTATTAAAAAATGAAAAAGAATGGTTTGGATTAAAAATTTTAAAAAATGATATCAAACAAAATTCTATTGTTTTTTGAATGGAAAACAAAATTCTATTTTGAGAATATAAATTTTGGACTGTTATTAAATACCTTAAAAGATTTAAAAATTACTTTCAAAAATAAAATAAAAAATTATTTATGATTAAAAATTATTTTCGAAAATAAAATTATTATCAAGTACACTAGAACAATCCCCATCCTCGGCACCGTGCGAATTGACATCCTCCCGTCGGGCTTCCCACTCGAAATATCTCGTGCTGCACTCGCAGAGACCGAACCGAAAGGCGTCCCGCAACCGCTTTCGCAGCTCGCAAAAGCTCACCGAGGAGGAACCTCAGCCGCTCCGTAGCCATGGCGGCCACCCTTTTCCTCTCTCCGCCCGCATTCACTAACAAGCCGTGCTTTCTCGCTTCTTCCTCCCCAAGCGCCACGAGTTCTCCTCCTCCTCCTCCTCCTTCTTCTTCCAGAGTAGTAATGGGGGAGCATCACCCCACGAGAAGCCCGGACTCCTCCGTCTCCATCGACCCCGTCTCGCGTCCGAGCGATTCGGTCAAGATGCCCACGGCCCCGTGGATGACAGGCCCTCTCCTCGTCCCGCCCCGCGAGGTCTTGGACCTCTCCAGGCCTCGGAGCGGCAACAGAGGCTCCGGCTCCGGCGATCGGAAATCCGAGAAGTCGGATCGAGCTCTCCTCGACCGGGCGAGCGGCGTCAGAGGACACAAGGCGGTGCGGAAGATCGTGCAGAGCATCGAGAAGCTCGCGGAGAGGGGCGAGGCGGGCGGAGGTGGGGACGAATCGGGGGAGGTCGAGTTCGGGCTCTGTCTGGAGCCGTTGAAGGCGGAGGAGAAGGAGGGAGGAGCCCGGTCGGGTTTTGGCGGGAAAATGCCGTGGGTGAGGGAAGGCGAGAAGGCGGTGCTCGGGAGGACGAAGGCGGAGAAGGCGGCGGACGTGGCGGAACTGAGCCTCGAGAAGGAGTTGCTGGGGAGGCTGAGGAAGGAGGCCGCGAAGCTGCGGAAGTGGGTGAAGGTGAAGAAGATTGGAGTGTCCCAGGCGGTTGTGGATGAGATTAAGTGGACTTGGAGGAGGAACGAGCTCGCCATGGTGAAATTCGATGTTCCTCTGTGCCGCAACATGGACAGAGCTCAAGAAATCCTGGAGGTTCTTTCACTTTCCTGTCCCCCCTTGATAAGATTTCATCGTCTTGATATCTTGCTGTGGTCCTCCGGTTATGCGGAATCAGAAGCTTTGGAACGTGACTTGTAAAATTTAAAAGCTAATTTTGGTTACAATGGGGGATTGGAATATCTGAGCTTGTTCTTAATATTCCTGACTGCTTGCTTGTGCATGAGGTAGGGCAACGTGATGAGTCAAGAGTACATTCGTTGCTCTTGAATGTTGATGGCTTCCTTTCCTCCTTGTGATTAGACAGTGGCTCATTGACATCAACTAACAAGGTGGTTATGGAATAAAAGATTCATGTTTTTTTTTGAATTTATAATTTGGTGTTGCTTTAGAAATCATACAGTCTGGGGCGTTGTCTGGATTGTGCGTGCGTTTGGTTTTGTTCTCTTTGAACAGAGAAAGAGAGGAAAAAAGGGACCAAACTCCTGCTTTTCTCGAATGTCAATCATTTCCTTACTGACACATCTCACTTCTTTGGCTGGAATGTTGGTGGAGTAACACATTCTGAACCTTTGGTGGCGTGATACATGAGCCATAACTGGGATGACACTGTTCAAATGAAATAATTTGCACTGTTGAATTTCCTTATGTGTCTGTTTAATTTGCTGGTATACAGTTTAGACTGTTACGATAGAAACCAAAAAATATTTAGAAAGTTTGAACCCCCTTTCTCATTGTTGCCATTACCTTATCTAGGTTATGTTTTCCAGTTTTGTACGATGAAGGGAAGCTTCCCATGGTTGATTCTTTGATTGTTTCTTGTGAATAGATGAAGACTGGCGGTTTGGTTATTTGGAGGAAAAAAGACACTCTTGTCTTATACAGGGGAATCCACTATCCCTATAAAGTCTTTCAGGAGAAGGACCACATCCCAGCTAATGGTCAAGAAAGACTTTCCTTCGTCTGCACGCAGTCTAACCCTAAACATGTCATGTCTATAACACCATTGAAAGATAATCAACATATTCTGGATGAGAAGATGAAAGGAGTGGATGGACAAAGGCAGTCTACTGCCATCTCAATAGACTATAAAGCATGTTCTGAGTCAATCAATGGTTCACTGTATGAGAGGGAAACTGATAGATTGCTGGATGGCTTGGGTCCTCGCTTTGTTGACTGGTGGATGCACAAGCCATTGCCTGTAGATGCTGATTTGCTTCCAGAAGTGGTACCTGGGTTTAGTCCCCCGCTAAGACTCTGTCCCCCTAATGAACGGCCAAAGCTCACTGATGATGAGTTAACATACTTAAGGAAGCTTGCTCACCCATTACCAACTCATTTTGTCCTTGGTATGAAAATCTTCCTGGTAACTCTTCGTTTGTTTTTCCAGAAATAAATTTCAATGAGGGACATCTTATATTGTTGTAAAGAGGGTAGTTGATTCTTAGTTGGTCTTGTTTAGTTGGTGAAAGGCAGAAGATCTAATTGAATATTCTCTCCTTTTGACTTGCTAACTTCAAATTTATATGATCACCTGAAATGTTGGTAAGCCAGCTAAGTTCCTTCAAGAGCTTCTTCAGTTATTTTAAGCTGCATCAACACTTTATGGTAAATGAACATTCAATTGATGCATTATGATAGTCATCCAGTAACATGCAATTTGCTAGCAGCATTGTGCACCAGCATGAGGTGGCTGTGTTTAAGGTTTTTTGGTTGTTGTCGCTTCTTCATATTGAAGGGAGAAACAGGAAATTGCAAGGGTTAGCTGCTGCAATTATGAAATTATGGGAGAAGAGTCTTATAGCCAAGATTGCGGTGAAGTGGGGTGTACCTAACACTGACAATGAGCAAATGGCAGATGAGCTCAAGGTGAGTCATAAATAACTGTGCATTCTGCTAAAATAAATGATAGACATCTCCAGTCACATATTGGAGAACATTGCAGTGTCTCACTGGAGGGATTCTGCTGCTACGAAACAAGTTCTACATTATACTTCATAGAGGCAAGGACTTCCTTCCTCAAACACTTACAAGTTCAATAGTGAAGAGGGAATTGGAGCTGAGAGAATGCCAAGTTATTGAGGAAGATGCAAGAATAAAGGCATCTGAAAGATTAGCTGTAGCAAATGAGCCATTGGCAAAGGCTTGCTCCATGGGAACACTATCAGAATTCCTAAAAATCCAGACAGATTTTCAGGAGCAGATAAGAGGAGTGGGGGAGGTCAATATCAGAGTGGTGGCTGAAGTAGAAAGACTAAAGAAGGAGCTACAACAGGAGCAGCGCAAGCTTTTCATTGTAAGGTCCACAGCTATTGCCTTAATTCTCTTTGGCATGCTGTTCGTGATAACATGAATAGTGTCTGTGCAGCTTAAAAGTAAGATGAGCAAGTCAGCAAAACAGCTGTCAAAGTTGAATTCTGGATGGAGCCCTGCCAAGGAGGACACAGACAAAGAGATGATGACAGAAGAGGAAAAAGAATGTTTGAGGAAGATAGGACTGAAAATGGACGGTAGTTTAGTGCTGGGTGAGAAAAACAACTACTTGTGTTATCATCCGAGTTTCCCTTCTTCTTTTGCTCTGGGAATGCCGTATTTGACCTCATATATTGAAAAAAAATGAAAAATGACTCAAGTTTGACTGTTATCACATGCTAGTACTTCTGCAAGTCTCATGGTTGAACTGATCTGTTGATTTGTCAAACAATTATGCCACCACAGCTAGGCTTCTAATTCATTCATTTGCTCATTAGAACTGAAAATGGAGGCAGAATCTTTGTAAACAATCTGTTGATTAGAAGATCATTAGTTTCTTGCAGTACTAAACTTTTCGGTCCTCTTAGTCGTTTCATTCATACTGTCTTCAGGAAGGCGTGGTGTCTTTGATGGTGTTATTGAAGCAATGCATCAGCACTGGAAGCATAGAGAAGTGGTCAAGGTCATTTCTATGCAGAGGGCATATCCACAGGTCATGTGTACTGCAAAACTGCTCGAAGCAGAAACTGGTGGGATTTTAGTTTCAGTTGACAAGCTGAAGCATGGCCATGGTATAATCATATACCGTGGCAAAAACTACAAGCGTCCTGTAAAGTTGTCAACAGAGCATCTACTAACAAAAAGAAAAGCACTTCTGCGCTCTCTTGAAATGCAGCGATTTGGCGTAAGTGAAGATCCACCTTTCTGAACCAACCACTTCATTTCTGGATTTATGTCATCATTTTCTTGGTGGCACGTATTTAGCTGCAACTATTGAGGTTGAAGCTTCTTTTTTTCTCAGTCACTGAAGTTTTTTGCAAATCAGAAGCAACGGAAGATCTCTGACTTGCAACTGAAACTGGTAAATGTTGAAGTGTTTGTAATGATATAGTTTGCTCAATTCTTGTGCTAGCATCATATTAAGGTTTAATAAAGCAACATTTTGACTTTCTTCTGCGTAGATGGGATATCTGGTTTTACTTCTTATAAGTGTAATTAATGGGATGCTTTCTGGACAAATTTGTAGGCAGAACTAAAAGATCAGCTGGGACAATAAAGACAGAATATGATGAAGTTTGTAAATCATCATAAAGGGCATTTCTGTGATTTTCAGTACACGAAATGCACAAGGATTCCTTTGTGGCATGAAATGAATTATGAAGGTTCTCATCCATCATTTGGGATTTTCCTTGTACAATCTGGTTGCTTGACTTCTTTTGAGTGGAAGTGGAACTGAGGGCAGCAGATTGCACAAACTCCATGGTGCCTGGATTTTGTTACTTGGGACCTCCTACGGCAGAGCTCATTATATCCAGGTGAGCATGCAACGACAATGGTATGGCTCTAACATTTGCACTGGACTCCCCATCTTTTTATTGGACATGCCATCTAAAGCGCACTTTCAGAATAATCAAAATCTGGGGGAAATTTTCTCTTTAGCCTCCTAATATATGGCAAATCTGGCACTTGAGACACTAAACTAGGGGGACATTGCCATATTCTGGTAGATTCACCATAAAGTGCCTGCAGCCCCTCTGCAAGCAATTCACTTTATGCAACTTTTCACTCTGAACTATTAACTTTATGGTGAATCTACCAGAATATGGCAATGTCCCTCCCTGCAGCCCCTCTGCAAGCAATTCACTTTATGCAACTTTTCACTCTGAACTATTAACTTTATAGCCTTTGCCCCTTGAACCCAGTAAGAATTTACGGAACATCTGAGAGAAATTTCAGTGTAATGAATCAAATACGTCACTTTAGTAAAGTGCCATCTTTTCAATTTCTTGGTTGAAAGATGAGAGATGTTGCGTGGTACAAAATATACCTCGGTACATTGTTTAAGTCCATGAATTATTCCTAGATGAAACTAAGAAAAAATCTAGTGCTAATGTGGGTTCTCTAAAATTATCGTTATATAGATTCCATTTGCTTTGTTAGGTCTAATGACATTTTATAATTGAATATTTTTGTTCTATTTTGAAGTGCGGATGGGGAAGCAAGTGTAAGTGACTGAATAAAACTAAGAATCCTATTTACAACTATGTCTCATTTTCCAATTTCCTCTACTTTGCTTTGTTCCATGTTAAATTGCATTTAGATCTATGCACGGCTCTGGACTTCAGGAATATGAAGGGCATGCTTTTTGGATTAATCACCTGGGTTGGATTGTTGGGTCTACAAGTACAGTGGAGCCTCTTGAGCCTAGTGCTTCACTTGCCAGTTACTAAGTCATTCACTCCCGCTAACATAAGGGCGTTGGAAGGTTGTGATCAAATGGCATCGACCCCTTCAGGTTTATCTTTAATTTACCCTTTTAACCATTCACAATACAGATATATACTGGGGCTTGTTATATCTCCCACGATCACTAGAATCTCTCTTTTCTCTGTTTCTTTTCCTTCTTGGTGATTGTGGCATTGCTAAATGAACTTGCTCTCATTGACAAGACATACTATTGTCAATCAAGCTGTATAAACAGAGTTATTCAAATCAGTTCGGATGCACCACAAAATCTACGTGGTCTTTCCAAATTTGTAACATTAGTGATGTCATCATAGTGAATTCTGACAATAGCATTTGTTACACTGTTATCTTTGATATGGCGAGTGCCGAGTACCTCAGAATTATGTGGTCCAAGACCATTACATTTTCTTGGTCCATTTCACCTCTCGTCTTGAGAGGAATTATCTAGAGAGGTGTCAATGGACAGACAAGATCTGGAGTTGTTTCTGTAACGGTCGAGGTCACTTTGAACAGCTTGGTTAATGTAAAAATAAAAATTACGACAATTGCTCAGATTGTATCTGTCTACCAATTAAGATTCAAAGAAGCAGTGTGATTGAAGTGACATTTGCATGAGAATAAATGGGGTTGAAGCCATAACTCCGGAGCTTTGGCCCTCCGAAACAAAGGGATTTCTAATCTTCCTGGCGGAAATGACAGTTGACGGTCGTATTCCCAGTACGATGGGATGCAAGCTGCCATTGGTTTCGTACCGATGCATAGTTCTCTCCCTCCCTGTGGCTCTTGCCCTTGGTGGCTCTTGCTATTGGTGAACGTCCCTGACGGGGAGATTATTCAAAATTTCTTGGTGATACCATTGGAGAAGATGAGGCTGGCGTCGGTGGCATAGGCAAGAGTTCGAGGCTGCCTTCAAGCATCTCTATCGCCTTTGAAATTGAGGGACGATCGGATGGATTTGCATGAATGCACCATATGCTGATGATGGTGATCTTCCTCGCTATACCTTCCTCCTCTTCTGTGGTGATACCATCCAATTGTAGACCTTTGTCTGGGCCTATATACCATGTTGGCGAAGTACATTTTGCTACCGTCCGACTTGTGGTCATTGGAGTTACTTCTTCCACCTATCATCCCTAGAACCAACATCCCGTAGCCGTGCACATCTGACTTATGGGAGAAAAATGTACACCATAGTAATTTTTTTTTTTTGGAATATGTGTGCAATGGCCAACACTTCTGCACGTTCTCACGTACATGATCTGCAAATCGCTTTTAATTTCAAGCTAAAGATGCGAACACTAGCTATGTAAGGAGATTCGGTTGCTATTTTGCTGTACATGTTGCCATGTTGATATTCTGTTTTCTACCTAAAATCACAGTTTCTCCACCTCCTGGTCCTTGCTGTTGATGGACACTGATGACGAGGATGTGGTTGTTTCAAAATGTTTCGGCGATACCGGTGGAGAAGTCAAATAGGGTTTCGGTGGTATAGGCAAGAGGTTCAGGCTACCTTCCAACATCTCTATCGCCTTAGAAATCGAAGGTCGATTTGATGGATTAGTTTGAATGCACCATATACTCACGATGATCATCTTTCTTGCTATCTCCTCCTCCTCTGGCGTGTTGATCCCCCTCAATTGCAGACCTTTGCTTGGCTCAAGGTGCCTATATACCAATTCGGGGAAGTACATATGGCTACCGTTTGATAGTCGCGCATCAAAATTATCTCTTCCACCTATCATTTCAAGAATCAACATTCCGTAGCTGTAGACATCGGACTTGTGAGAGACTCCTCCAAAATTCCTAGATATGACTTCAGGAGCAATGTACCCGAATGTTCCTCTTGTGCCTAACATTGATACGACACTCTCCCCCCCTTTGCACAGCTTGGCAAGGCCAAAATCTGAAATTTTCGGAATTAAATCCTGATCAAGTAGAATGTTTTGAGGTTTTATATCGAGATGCAAAATCCTCGTGCTGCAGCCACAGTGAAGGTACTCAAGCCCTCGAGCTACGCCTAGCGCAACTTGGTATAAGATTTTCCATCCTAGAGGACTAGTTCTACTCGTAGCAGCTTGATGAGGTAGATACTTGTCCAGAGACCCATTGGGCATGTACTCATATATCAAAGCTCTTCTATTCTTTTCATAGCAGAAACCCAAAAGCGTGACAACATTTACATGGGCTGTTCTGCTAATACTTGTGACTTCATTGATGAATTCTTGTCCGTTGCCTTTGGACTCCTTGAGGAATTTCACCGCAACGGGGCGACCATCTTTAAGCTTTCCTTTATACACCTCACCGTTCCCACCTCGACCAAGATACTCCGCAAGGGAGTTTGTCATTTTTTTGACATCGGTATACTTATATCTTCGTGGAGCAAGAGACCCATGATTCCTCATGAACTCGTCAACATCATAGTGATTTTCAGTCCTCTCCTTTTTGAAAAGCTTAGTCTTCCTAATGAAGCAAATCAGTACAATGATAGTCACGGAGACGCTTAGCACGGCTGGAAGAGCTGCATTTGAATTTAATGGAAACATTCAATACTCTACGTAGGCTAGCTAGAGCTCTCAGTGAAAATTAGTCAAGATGAAGTTACCTATCATTAAAATTTTGTGACTCCCCTTGGAATTTGATCCTGCAATGCAGTAGAAGGATATTTGAATTTCTTCGCTAGTTATTGTACCAATCGCATTTGTTAAAAAAAAAAAAAAAAAACGATGGGATTTGTTAAGCTAATTAGCAGAGCCTCTCAGGGCTGTGCATTGTCGTAGGCCTTTATTGAGGCAAGAACCTGACAGTTGTGTCTAACATACAATAATTTTAGCCAAATAGAAACTAGCATGTAAAATGCTATGAGTAAATACACTCAACAGAGATATGGCAGATTTTATTCAGGACATACCCGGGCAACTCGATGAGTAGGACTGTTTGCGGCAATAACAGGTGAATTCGCCAGAGTCCTGAACCTGTCCACACTGCCCCCCAGACTCGAGACATTTTTGACACAAACCGTCATCATCTAGCCACTGCATCCCAAACCCTTGATTGATTGCTGCTTTCAGTGCGTCTAGGGTCGCGTTAGCCTTGAGGTCCTGAATTGTCGACTGGTTTACTGGAATGATAACACTGGTATTGCAGGTGCCAAGGTAATCCTCTACGGATGCGAGGTTTGCATTGGTGAGATCACCGGCTTTCCTC
The DNA here is from genome assembly GCA_014182555.1 of Eucalyptus erythrocorys. Taxonomy (NCBI): domain Eukaryota; kingdom Viridiplantae; phylum Streptophyta; class Magnoliopsida; order Myrtales; family Myrtaceae; genus Eucalyptus; species Eucalyptus erythrocorys. Next base: position 35,782,065 of record CM024602.1, read on the forward strand.
GCCAAGACATAACCAACAGTACTACTCTGATTAGTCGTGCAAGTGAAATGACTAGATTCCATCATTGATCCTAGAATTTTAGAAGAATTCGATGGGCACCCGTAATAGATGGTCAGGTTGTCAGTGACCGTATCCGAAGTGTAAGTGAAAGGAGCCACTTGGGAGGTATTATGCAGGGAATGGGGACAGAGGTTATACCAGTAGGCTGACCTAGCGACACTAAGAGCCCGCAAGGCGCTATTGATGTGGAGGACTCGGAAGTTTTGGTTCGTGATCGTGATGATTGGTGCGCTTTTGTTACAAGTTATTTGAAACTCGGGTGACAGGCCACAGTAACGCGGCCGGTTGAGACCCCAGAACGGGTAACTTATGCCTTGCAGGTCGCCGCATTGAATTGTGGAGCTGCAGTTTAGGTACCGCGGATCATCAGCACAGAAAGACATTGGAGCTTGGATGAGGTTCAGGAATGTATTCAAGAAACAGAGGCCCAATGCAGGGAAGATACGGAGAGGCTGATGCATTCCTTTTTTTCCTGCAAATCTAGTGCCCATGCACAGAGAAAAAGAGAGAGAGAGAGAGAGAGGAGGATCAGGACTCAGGTCCAGATGCAAGAGAATGTTAACAATCTTGGGGACCTTGTCTTCAATAGTAGAACTTGATAAGAAATGTTCGATTAACGTAACCAAATCGTCATATAACCAATTTGTGAGAGTTGACCCTGATGGACAAGAACTCCCCCAGATAGATACTATTGCAATATTCAGCTGCAGGCCAATGTCCACAGAAAATGACAAAACTGGAAAGTGGGAAAGAGAGAATGTCTATTCTTGGCTTGGGTAAGAGAGAGAGAGAGAATTCATATATCTGGTTTAAATTTGTCATCAATCTGAGTCCTTTCTTTTCCATAATGCCTTAAATGCTGGATCAAAGAGAATTCCCTGACGTCCATTGCCTATCGTCTGCTCAAAGGGCGAGTTGACGATGACACGATTCGGCCGTTTCTTTGTAGAATTATGGAAGAAATTCACTTTCGACACGAGTCATAAGCAATTCAATACGCATCGGTGTTGGCTGGGTCCGCCTCTCGTGGGGCCCAGCTGACATTTAGATAAGAGAAAAAAATAATTCATAAAGTCAAAAGCAAAAAAAGAAAGAAATGAGCGAGTGCTGCTTCGAGCGTGAGTACGCACGTGAGAGAGAGAGAGAGAGAGAGAGAGAGAGAGAGAGAGCGCAAAAGAAAAAAAAACAGAGTGCCTTCACCTAGAGAGAGCACGCGGAGGAAAAGAAGACGCTCGAGATTTTGTGGCCTCGATTCGGAGGGCAAATGTTGATGAAATTAGCTGAAATTTGAAAACGTTGTTTGTGAGATAGAGGCCTTATGAGTTGATCAGTTCCGTTCCTTGAGAACCTCCTCTCTTCTAATTTTTCAATTGTGGTAAGACTTTTTTTATTTCATTTATATTAATCCGGAAATATGGTTATATTTTTGATATTGAGCTTCTAGTGTGCCTCTAGTGCATGACTAGAGTAACACTTTGTGTATCATATAATTCTTAACAATTAGTGGAAGTTTTTTGAACGGTTCATAATTTTTCCGGCAATAGGTTTCCATATTAAATCTTTGTGCTGTCATTGGTTTTGTCCTCTGCTCCTCTGCAGTTGCCGAGCTCCGCCTGCCGTTCGTCGCCGGCTTCCTTCCACCCGATCGTTGACGTCGCCGCAACCTGCAGCCGCCCGTCGTTGCGCTTCTGAACGTTGCCACTACCGCTGGTTGCAGCGCCATCTCAGCTCGTCGCCGCGTCCACCTGTCACTAGGTGCCTCCGCCCGAGCGCTGTCGCCGACGCTGTAGCAACCTGCCGCCCCTGCCTTTGCTGCATCCCCCGCTACTGCTGTCGCCGCGCTTGCACCTCCGCCCGACACCGCGAGCTCGCCATCGCACCAGCAGTCCGTGCCACCTCTGTCCGCTTGCCACTGCTGTTGCGCCCCTGCCCTCCGCTCGGCGCCGCTGGCCACCGTGCCAGTAGCCTGGGCCTCCACACCCCTGATCGCCGCGCTACTGCCGTCGCCGCACCACCGCAGCACCTCCTCCGAGTGCGCCACCGTCTCCGTTGGCCACCACTGTTTCTGCAAGCGGCACCTCTGCAGCCGCGAGCACCAGCAGCGACCTCGCCTCCGCTGCTGTCGACGTCCACATCTCCGCCTTAATGCCTCCATCCGCCGTCACCACTACTGCTCTCCGCCCCTCGAGCGACGCCCGCACCACCGCTGCCGCGCCTCCATCCCTCGAGCAATGCTTGTACCTCTGCCTGCGACCTGCAAGCACCACTAGCCACGACACCCCGCCGTCTTGAGCTCATTGACCCGACACTGGCCCGCCGCTGGTCTACTCTCCACAGCCCGACCCCAGCGTAAATCGTCGGTCACAAATCCCACGCACCGGTCCCGTTTAGAGGATATAAAAAAAAAAAAAAAAAAAAGTCAAGGTAGGTTTTTTTTTTTTTTTTTTTTTTCTCAAGTTTCGTTATTATTGCTTAAGTTGGACTATTGGGTGTAGATATCGATTTTATGAATATTTTAGGCATGATCCATAGAGTCTTGTTGCCCAAAAATCACTATAATTATTAATTTGATTCATAAGATATCGAATAATTTTTTGATTATATTGATTTTTTTGGCACTTTAATAGTATTATGACTCTTAAATCATTATAATTATTAATTTGATCCATAAGACTTCGGATCAAATTTTTAATTATTTTGAACTTTCTTATTTGTTGTATTTTTTTTTTTGGTAAAGGTAAGATATATATTGACTTTTAACCAATTATATGTTGTGATGTTTAAGGTTAAAATAATCGTTAATTTAATCCATGAGATAACAAATTATTTTTTCAATTATTTTAATCATTCATTTGATGAATATCTTGAGTGGCTTGAATATAATGTCTATCTGATAATCGCTTGTTTTGGAAAATACTAAAAAAGAAAAAAATCAAATTTTGCATTGGAATATGATTGTTTCATAAGTTAGGATTGCATTTTTTGATTGCACGTTAGGCTATATGTAGGACTTCATTATCTAGTTTGAATATGATTGTACGTTTAGATAATTTTGGAATAGATTAGGATTGGATCTAAATAACATTTTTTTTTTTTTTCATTATAGATAGGGTCTTAGATAATGTTTGCATATTTTAATGATCTCATTTTTTTATAACAAAAAAATAGTTTTCTAAAATAGGATAGGGTTCAAGTCAAATTAATCCCTAAAATAGATTAGAAAATTATTCATTTTAGATAATTTAATTATTTTTTATTACGAATTTTAATGAAAAAAATACGAAAATATTAGATGCATGTAAAATAGTTTACATATTAAGTTCATTTAATTAGAATTTGCTTGTTAGTAAAATTAGGTCATGTAGTTAAAGTGCATGTTATATAGTAAAGTTCTAATTTCAAGATAAAAGAAAACCCAAAAAAATTGCTTGCTTTGTGTGTTTAATTTGATGCAATTTATTTGATTCATCGAGTGTGTAATAATGGATGAGCATCCATGTGATCACTTTATAGCATGATAGTAATTTAGGTTGAAATTAAATCAAACTGCCTGCAAATATATTTTTGAAAATAAAAAGAATGGTACTGAAAGGGCATTAGAGAAGTCTAGTGTAACTAAGTTCCTATACCCAAAGTTTCTAGTTCGTAGGAGTAAAATAATTCTCCCGTTATTTTACTTAGGTTGCAAATTGGTATGAGTTTGGGAGAGCTCAAGTTAAGTTTTAGTCCATTAGCCAAACCCTAGGTGGTGCACTTGAGGTTAGGTCGCGACATACTTTTACTGTTTTTATTGGATAAATTCTTTTTACACCTATTCACTCCCCTTTAGATGGTAATACTAACACTTTCAAAGTATTATTCTCTAATCACACACTAGAGCCACAACATTAACAGTACAATCTCATTTCATTATCATATAGGTGGATAAACAAATTGAGGGTAAGAAAACCCTAATGGCAATGAGAGAATTCGGAAGTGGTTTTCGACGAACGAAAACCATCAACTCATAGCCCTTGATTTCATGAACAACATACTCAAATTTAAGCCAATTCCATCAACTTTTGGCCTTTGAATTGAAACTACTAAGTTGCAGCCCTCTCTCCCCCACACTCTTTTCAAATTCTCTCCCTTTTTTTTAGTTTTATTTTTTTTAATGCTAGCTAGGCCACACATGAAGGTGGACCCAGCCAACATGTTTCTGTTGCCTTCTTGCTAAGAAAGATATTCCGCCTGTAGCAGAAAACCCAATTATCTTTTATGGTATAATATCCTATTTCATTCGGTCTAGGAATCCAGATCACCAAACATAAACTTATTAGGGGCTTCGGGTGCTAAATAAAACTCGATGATTAAAAATCTCCATGAGGAGGTCATTGAATCAACTCAAACGCCTGGTTCCGATCATGATTCATTCATTACTATTTAAAGCCTCCCCCTTTACCGACCCAAAAAAAAAAAAAAAAAAAAAAAAAACCTCCCCCTTTAATTATCTCTTGGATACAAGAGCTTTTTGTGTTTCTTGGGGCCTTGTCCTCATCCAAAATTAAATAAGTCCGAGCTCGTGGAAGTCGCCTGATTCTGTTTGCAAAGCCGCACGAAGAGAATGGTTGCTTTGATTGGTGATGCACTAATGATAGAAAATGAAATCCAACGGTTTAACAGTGACATGGAGGGTGACAAAAAATTTCACAGGCAAAGGGGGCTGGATATGTTTAACACTTGGAGGAAATTTCAAGCATGAGACACTGGCATGTCCGAACAAAAAAGAATGTGAACTTGCATTTGAAATATTGATTCAATGATGGAGACGGAGCGACGGAGTTTGGCTTTCAGACTAAAACCACCACTTGTTTTATGGACGAAATTAGATCCGGCAGCCCATGCACGGTCACTTCCTTTCCTACTATTCAGAAACATTAAAACAGCGTGATGATTAGGGTACGATTTGCTCATTCATTTGCAAGTTTATGGAAGGAATCATTATTGACTCACGTGTAGATCCATCAAATAGATAGGTCGAGTCGAAAACAATCCAACCCAAAATTGGCATATTTAAATTGTTTTGACCCATTTTCATATAACACAAACCTAGTGATCCATACATAACCTGATTTATTCCTAATCCATATTGTTAAAACATTTCTATTTAAATACAAAATAAGAAAATCATTGGAATTCGCCTCGGTGGCCACCTTCCAACATGGAAGGGGGAGGTGTGGGGTTCAAACCTCCACCTTCTCGGGGAGGGGTGGGGTGGGGTGGGGACGCACAAGTTTCAGGAGTGGGTTTCGACTCCCACGCCCTGCAAGAGGCAGGGCAAAAGTTTGAGAGTGAGTGTAGAATAGGTATAGAGTAGGACTGACAAAAAAAAAAAAAATACAATATAGGAAAATTCATACTTAAATTGAGATGAGAGCATGGAGTGAGTGAGAAAGAGAGAGTGAAGATAGAGTTATAGAGATGAGTTGAGTTTAAGTAAGTTGGGGACCAATTTGATATTGATAATTATTTTAGCTTTACCATTTCAAACTTAATGAGTCACTTACAATCTATTTAGTGAACATTATTTGCCTATATAATAGCTCAACTTACTAAATATGAGTTAAAAAATGGATCTATGACCATTTTGACCGTCCTAGTCGTGCTGTGCTTAATCTAATATACCCCGTAAGACATAAAATGGACCTGAGCAGGTCTTTAAACTGCTCATGGAGGTAAAGGCGAGAGAACCGCCCTAGGGTGAGTGACCCTGTACTTGCCTCTCCCCACTATATTTTTCGAGGCGTGGAAGCTGCCTCTACCCCCCTTAGTTTTTTACGATCGGGGGGCCCCCTACAAAGGCAGGACGACCTTGCCTGGATCAGCTGGTAACCCTCCCATAGGGTTACCTTGTCATTTCTAGTGGAGCAGTTTAGCGAGCTGCTCAGCTCGGGTCTTATGGGATGTTATCCCAGCCATTATATTTTTTGAGGCTTGTAAGCTGCCTCTACCCCACTTAGTTTTTTACGGTCAGGGGGCCCTGCAAAGGCAAGGCGACCCTACCTAGATCAACTAGTAACTCTCCCATAGGGTTACCCCGTCATTTACAGTGGAGCAGTTTAACGAGTTGCTCAGCTCGAAGGTCTTACGGGATAGTATCCCAGCCACTAAGGGGTTACCCCGTCACTTCCGGTGGAGCAGTTTAGCGAGCTGCTTAGCTTAAAGGTCTTACGAGATAGTATCCCAGCCATTAAGGGAGGATTACCAGTTGATCTAGGCAAGGTCGCCCTGCCTTTGCAGGGGCCCCCCGATCGTAAAAAACTAAGGGGGATAGAGGCAGCTCCCATGCCTTGAAAAATATAGTGGCTGGTATAACATCCCGTAAGACCCGAGCTGGGGTGGGTGATCCTATACTTGCCTCCCCATCCTCTTGGTCAAGTGGAAACTTGTCAGCCAGTCGGTTCCAAGATTGTGCCAAAGGCATGCTAACAAGCCCGTGGGTATTTCACTTGCCTACCTTCAAGCTGGGTGTGGGTTAGGCGATTGGTTACCCCAAGCCTACCTAGTCTTAGCCAGCAAATAAACTTGCTGACATGGTGTTTATCTTTACCACCAGGTAGCCCCCAAATTCCCAGTCTATATCTATCCACCCGATCGAGAGGAGGGGGAGGTAAGTACGGGGTCACCCACCCTAGGGTGGTTCTCTCGCCTTTACCTCCATGAGCAGTTTAAGGACTTGCTCAGGTCCAGCTTAATCTAATATATCATCGGGAGAAAACTTTCAGTTGGCCATGGACGGAGTCAAGGATAGTCATCCATTCTCAGACCTAGGACTCCGAAGCCCGTAGTTGAAACGGTCTCAAAAGTAGAGCCAGCCAATTCTATCGCTCGAACTTGCAGTTGGGTGAGGAACGGATGTAAAGAAAGGAACATCTTGCCGAAGGAATCAATGAGAAACCACGGGATTGGTCCTCCCAACTTTGGAAGACGACTTATTACTAATGGCTATACATTGTCGGAATGACTATATAACATTCTATCAGAACTGGACCCGCCAATGTTCATGCATTGTTTCAGTTCACATATGGTGAGAAGAAGACGTCGAGTGTATTAATATATTTTTCGTTGGCGTGAGGGCAGGACTAAACTTCTTACTTCTGTGGAATATAACGTGTCAAGTGGTGTCCGGATAAGTTTTCACAGACCATGACTAGATGGTTTTACATTAGACATTTATTGATCTAAGGCCCTTCGAGCATGACTCATCAGTAGCATGATTAGCTGGTATTTGTCTCTCAAAATGATAGATCAAAAATATTTTGAACTTAATCATGCTCATGAAATCAAAACCAATAAAATATTATTTAAAAAAAAGAACAAACTTTTTAATACAACGTATCACAAAATTAAAGTCCATCAAGCTTAAGAAGTCCATGTTGATGGACATATATGTTTTTCTCTCTTAGAGAATAAATCACCAAAGCTATTATAGGCTAATACTTAGACTAAGAATCTGGTTGATTCTTAAAATAAGGATATTATACAATACAATGCAATTCTATGTCAGGACAAGTTGGAACGAACGCACAGTTTTAGCATGCTTTTGATTTACCGTAATCGTGTAAGTTTTAGATCATTGTAACGTTCTCACTGGTGAGCTACAGTGGCACGATTTCCAGTTCAATATATCAGGCCAAACAAAGTGCCATTTCCAATTTAGTACAACCAAACTCTGGTTGGAGATTGGGACTTGTTCATCATAAACATTTTAAGATTGGAATTTAGTCATGATAAATATTTTAAGCTTTGAAAATCACACTTCATGCATTTGTTTCTTAGAAAATAAAAAATTGGATTCCCTAAAAATAATCGCTTATATTGTTTGAAAAAATGAATGAATGAAAATTTTTTTTATCGTCCACAAAAATATTTAGATATAAATTATGGATGATAATAAAAACCTTTTTCATTGGCTAATTATATTAATCGATGTAAATGATTATTTTTAGGAAAATATTTTTTAAATTATTTATTTTCCGTGAAATAAATGGACTGTAAATTGGAATCCAAACAAATAGACTAACTAATGGCCTTCACATCCTTCATGTGAACCGTAGTCACAAACTTGTTGCAAAAAGCTATCTAAAAAGCTTTTTATACTAACTAAACCTCACCCAATGCAATTTTTGTTCCATATACTTCTTCATTCTAATTCCTCTTCTTTGCAGTCCCAGCGGTGAACGTCGACAATAAGGCGTGTTCCGAATATGAAGGTAGTTTCGCCGGAGAAGATAAAAAGGAATTTGGTGGCATCAGCACGAGCTCATCTGCCATCCCTCGTGCTGAACATCGACCTCATGCTCTCGTTTCCCTAGGAAAGTTTGGCGAGACCAAAAACCGAAAGCGATGGAATGAAATCGCGATCAAGCAAAATTTTCTGAGGTTTGAAATCAAGGGGCAAAAATTCTCGTGTGGCAGCTTGACGGGTGTGCTCTACCTCTGGAGCGATGCCAAGTGCAATTTGATGGAGAAACTTTCCATCCCAAGTAACAATTGCACTTCGGTCTTTTCCCAAGGGCATACTTAACCAAAGATCCATTGGTCACGAAATCGTAGATCAAGGCTCTTTTATGCCTCTCAAAGCAACAACCTAAAGAGTGATGACATTCACACGGGCTGTTCTACTTATTCTTGCAACATCCTTCTCCATTAGCTTCCAAGTTCCTAAAAAATTTTACTGCCACAAGACGGAGATAGGTTAACTTCCCTTGTAGACCTCACCATATCCTCCTTGACCAAGGTTTTTCTGAAAGTGAGTTGGTCATTTTCTTCACCTTGGAATATCTGCATCTCCTTTAGGCAAGAGATATGTAGATTCTCACAAATAATTCAATGCCGCAACAATTTTCGTTATGTTCCTTCTCATAAGCCGAAGTCTTCCAATCCCAGAAACCGTACTTTAGGTAGCAAAATTACATGTCAAGGATGTTTATGATGGTAGTTCTTAGTTAATTTCACAACTAAATGCCTAATTTGGGCTCTTGAAATTTAGAAATAATTGCAATATTATTTTAAAGGGAGAGTTGCTTGGGTAATTTTACAAATCTGAGACATGTATAATAGTATCAACAAGATATTCATGGGGATCAAATAGCAAATGAATGGCCTTAGCTAATGAATTTGATCAGTAGAGCTTGATTAAAAAGAAAATTGACATGTGAGCTGCATTGGGATTAATGCCATATGATATTCAAGGATGTGATTATGCAGCATGTAGTGTGGAGATATTATGGCGCATTGATGAGATATATGGAGCCCGATTTATTATACAAAATAAAAAAAAATCATGAGATTAATGTATTGTCCATTGTTGCACTAATATGAAGGAAGGTCTATGCTGATATTTTTGGGACATACATGGTCATATTATCATTATTGTTATACGTGCGTGTGATTGATGCAATGCACGAGGTGAAATGAGAAAGCTAATTGTTCTCTGTGTAACGGATCATGAGGCTTGGCATACATTTTACTTTTAATGGAAATTTGAGAATAATCCACAATATGAACAGCATTAAATACCGGAGAACGCGAAAGTGTGACGTCTCGAACCTTGATGCTTGGCAAAAGCGAGGAAGACCACCAGGATTTTCAGATGAAAAGTCCTTGGACTTTCACGAAAACGTCGCTCATCTCTTTCATCGTGTCATAAATGCATAGAATATCAATCTACATGATACTAGAAGTGTGACGTCGCTGGGAACAATTTCTGTGCGAGTTCTATGAGAGATGACACCGATCTTCCAGGTTCCAGTGCTTTTACAAACAGCCTTTGATTTACTAAGTTTAACTTCTAATATCATTCTCGCTACTTGTCTTGCAAGTAGCTACATTGTCCAAATGAAAATCCGCTTATCTGTTCACTTCGCTTTCTTTGTAATTCTAAGAAAAGAATTTGAATCTAAAGAAAGGCATGTCAATTACCTCGAGAAGTTGTGTCAGGCATTACCACTTTGTCATTTGTCATTGCTTTCCTCTAAATTCTCTTGCCATTTGTCGTTGCTTTCCTCTTCATTCTCTACTATTCTGTCCTCCTCAGGGCTCCCATTGGAATTCGAAGTCGTCTTTTCCCCATGCTGCGACGGTGGTCGTGTTGGAGAAAACAACACGGGCTTTGGCGGCATTTGCAATAATTCAAAGCTTCCTTCTAACATTTCTATCACCTTTGCAATTGGAGGTCGATCAAATGGATTGGTTTGAATGCACCACAAACTCACGATGAGCATCTTCCTTGCCATCACTTCCTCTTCCTCGGTCGCATTCATTGGCAATTTTAGATGTTTGCCAGCCTCTAAGTTCCTATGAATCCACTCTGGAAAGTACATTTCACTGCTGTTGGAAATTTTGATGTCGGAATTTCTAATGCCTACCATTTGAAAAACCAACATTCCGTAACTATAAACATCTGATTTGTGAGAGACTCTCCCCCAGTTTGGACAGGCAACTTCTGGTGCAATAAACCCAATTGTTCCTCTCATGCCGGGATTTGATACAGCACTCTCTTGCCCGTGACAAAGTTTAGCAAGGCCAAAATCTGATATCTTGGGAATAAAATCTCTATCAAGCAATATGTTTTGAGGTTTTATATCGAAATGCAAGATTCTAGTATTGCAGCCTCGGTGTAGGTACTCTAGCCCACGAGCTATGCCAATTGCAATTCGATATAGTATCTTCCATTCCAAGGAACTGCTCATATTTAAAGCTCTTTCAGCATATACGAACTTATCCAATGAACCATTAGGCATATACTCGAATATTAGACCTCTTTTGTTCCCCTCGAAACAAAAACCTAAAAGAGTGATTACATTAACATGAGACGTTCTAGTAATGCTCACCACTTCATTGATAAATTCTTCTGGGCTACTTTTTGACTTTGTCAGAATTTTCACTGCCACAGGACAATCATCTCCGATCTTCCCTTTGTAAACTACACCGAATCCTCCTTGACCAAGTTTTTCTGAAAATGAGTTTGTCATTTTCTTCAAATCAATATATCGGTATCTTTTTGGAACAAGAGATCCATGGATCCCCATCAATTTCTCAACATCATGATCTTTCTCTTTCTTGAAGAGTAGAAGCTTCCATGAGAAGATTCCATTTGTAATCTTGAAGATGAAAATGGTGCCAATTGCAAATGTGGAAACACCAACAGCAAGAACTCCGGCTGTCATTTTCAATCACTCGAAAGATATTAGTGATTTACCAAAGCAAGAGATACAAATTTAGTGATAGCAAAGAGATGTTTACCTGAGAAGATTTCACCCCACCCGTTGAATCCTGGAAAAGGAATATCTATTATTTCCAAATCTGATGCAAATTATGTCTAAAATATTTTGTGAATCTCTTTTAGTGCTTCAGTAAAAAACTTAATTATGTCTTATGCATGTTTCAAACAATTAGTTCAATAAAATAAGAGGCATTGGCAACAGATGGGGACAACTGAATGGCGGATACAATTTATTGAGAGTATAAAGACCCAATTGCCGTTGGATTGGAGGTCTTGATAGAAAATCTACTAGCTGTCGTACTTGTTAGTATATATTTTTTGCAGTCTGAAGGTTTTTCATGGATTAAGATGACTTACAAAAGGTTTGGTCACAATGGAGCCGTCTCAGATTCGTGGGCCTAAAACCATACTGATCATCTTATGACTTATCAGCACAGTTTATTCTAACATTATAAATAAATCAAACAGTGAGAACGGGCCTATGTATAACATTGAATTTCCAGGATATTCATAATTTTCATCATGATTGATCATAATTTCCACATGATCTATTCGCCCATGGCCAGCTGGAGCCATGGCGCAGAATTATGAACATCATTGAGCATTTTAAAGACCAGGCTTTCACTTCCAGTGACCTAAGGAATTTCTGGGCCGGAGATCAAACTAATGACCCAATGAAGACTTAGAACATGACAAACCTGAGCATGTATTGAGTAGGACTTATCTTGACAATAGCACACAAAATTGCTAGACTTTGTATCCCGTCTGCACTGCCCCGCCTGAGTCTAGAGACTGTTGCAGTTATCATTCACCGTCCACATCAGGCCAAAGCCTCATTATAGGCTGATATTACTATCATGTTGGTCAGATTAGACACTATCTGCTACATTGTTGGTTGGTTCACGGCCAGCAACATACTCTTATTGCACGCACCAAAGTAGCCCATAATGGACGTGAGGTCGACACAAGAATAACTCATGACATTGCTAACTTTCCTTATCAAAAAGTATTCCATCACGTTGGTGTCATTGATGGACCAGTTAAACTGGCCGTTCACAGCCAGTGAGGCTTCAGTTAGGCTTACCTGGCAGCTGTACTACAGAGTCAGGTTACTGGTCACGTGAATGTGTGATGCAGGAGAAAGGGCTGATGATTTCTGGGTGGTCCCCTAAAATATGTTGTGCAGATCGTGTTCCAAAAGTCTGTTCTAGTGAACTTCATCATTTAGGAGGTGTTAAGAACTCAGAGAACCTGATAAGCTCGGTTCAATATGGTGATCTGCGCTGTCTTGTTGTCCTGACAAGTCAGCTCAAACTCGGCCAAGCTGCCACGCAAAGCGCAGTTCAACCCCCAGAAGGGGTAAGTGATGTTCTGCAGGCTGACACCATATGATGTTGAAGCTAAGACTGGGATCTGGATTATGATAAAAAGCATCTGGAGAGATGCCACAGAGCATGGTGATGGTGATGCATCTCTTTTGGGAGATGAAATCAGAAGGAGAGAAAATTAGTTTGGACTTAACCCATTGAAAAAGGAAGAGAAGGAAAAGTAATATGATTTCCAAGCATGACTAGGAATCGATGATAGAAGGTGGATTTTGGTAAAGAAGGAAGAGGAATTGTTCAAAGAGAACCTTTGGTATGAAAATTCTTAGATGCCGCTGCCAGTCAATTTGAATATGTGCGACTCGGTCTGACCTGGTCTCTCTTTATCAATTTATATACAAGTTTGAGTCCAGCAAGGTTTTTGACAAGCAAAAGCGCTACTGAGTTTAGTACTTTGTTAAGAGTTAATGATTACCTATTAAAGGGCTTCTGAATTCGGTATCGGCAAGCACAAAATACGACGGGGCCGTCAAAAAGGGGATAGCAAGAGCTAATAAGGGTAGGTACGTTTATCCTCCCTTGGTCGCCTCTTCTCCTATGGCATTCATCTCCATTGCTAGCTAGAACGAGTGCATGGGGTACCTAAAATACACTATTTGTTTTAGCAATAATTGCCATTTCAAGCATTTTTTGAATTAAGTGATGATGCCCTAAAAAAAGAGGGGGAACAATGGTCATCAACAGTTTCATAGATCTCAGATGGACAAGATTCTAACATTGTTGGCACAGCGTGGCAAAACATTCAACTACAAGGTCATGGCCTAAGGCATATAGCTATAGCAATTTTAGCTCCTTTGTCCTTGACAGAGTAATGCTGTAATGGCAATAGCATCAGCTATGCTTGCAACAACCCCGTATGTCCCACGAATTGCCTTGTTCACACAGCTCAAAGTGAAGAAGAGTTTCCACATGAACCATGGATTGGAATATGGAGCTAAATGATGCTTTCTCTAGAAATCAGGCCACTGCACAGCATCGGAAGGCTGAAAAGGAATATTAAAGGATAAAGTTATATAATGAACTGAGTCAATTTACGCCCATGAAGTGAGGCATGACTCTGAGATTTTAAATAAAGGTAGGAGGTTGATGATCTAAAGTGTCCTGTATTTTCTACATAACACTGAGAGTTGCACAACTACTGGCCACTTCAGTTCTGGTAATGACTTGCTTAGCTATGGTAGAGCAACCAGTACATTCAAGGAATGGTTTCTCTGGAATGACTTAATTCATAGGGCTCAAAGTAAAGAAGAATTCCCGCATAAGAAATTTAGCGGAATAGGAATGAACAGGTTAGGAAGCTATTGGCGCTTGGTGGTTCTCGGTCCTCTGCAAGCTCCTATTGGACTTTGCAGAGCATCGGCCATCCAAAAGTTTGATTAAGCAAGCTTTGATAAGCCTGCTTACTTTTTTTTCCACCTCCAGATTATAATGGATCACAGGCAGAATATTCAATTATCTGTATGGTGAAACTCAAGATAAGGTCCTTATCACAGATCCTCATATCAGTCTTGGCAATTTTAACTTGGCTGCATGAGGTAAATGGCCAACGATGGTACTGAAAGTACTAAAAGTTCCATTTGTGCTTGTGTGATGGAAAACTGTCAGGTCTGGTAAGGAGCTCTAAGCAGAAACATTGATTAGGAAAATAGTGAAATTCAGTCCCATCTCAGTGAGCAGACTAACATGCTCTGAGAGAGCAGGCAGTCATGTTGCCTGACGAACTCATCGTGCCTCTACAACAAAGGAAGAATAGAGAAAAGAAGGTGCAAAGTTTGCCTCACCCTAAACTACCTCCAAGATGCATTACCGAAAATGTCACTCTACATGAATTTTGTACGAGAAGCATCAAAACAAATAAAGATATTAGGCAGAGGAGTATATAATTCTCCCCTAAAACCATTACAGCTCCAATTCGTTCCTCATACACAGGATGATTCAATGACTAATATTTGGACCGAATGCAAAATGGCTTGTTTATCAGAATAGTCATGGTACCAACAACTCTGCTATAGTCATGTTTAACATACTCAGGAGTCAGGCCAATATTGGAAGGACTACTGGTGCAATTTTCACTTTAGTCAAAATGCAGAGTGATGTTCAGCCAGATAATCGTTGAATTAACCAGGGGGCTTTTTCATTCACTTAATTTCTTAATTTCTTGTCAATTGAATAATCAGAAATTAATTTGCAGAAAGACATACCTTTTGAACCAGGCTGCCCTCGAGGCCCTCCGGCAGCAGACGCCACACACGTTGCCGACCCCGAGGATCCATCCGCACAATGACAAACCGTTTTATTCGTTGAGAGATCGTAACTGCAGACTCCTGGAGCGCACTCTTTACACGCTGCAGTATCCACACCTAACTTGACCTCGAATCCTTGCTGCAATATCTTCTTTACGCTCGCCAAGCCTTTTCCTTTTCCCAACTGGGACGGTAGGGTCTGAGAGACGGGGACCACCGCGCTCCCCAAGCATCTTCCTGGCCCAACAGCCTCGGGAACCACATAACCGTCTGTATTAGCAATACCACTTATGGTGCACGAGAAGTTGCTTGAAACATTCCCTATCAGCTTAGATGCACAACCGTAGATGAACGTGGAGTTGATGTAGCCGTTGAGTATGCTGAAGAGTGCAGGGTCGAGAGTGGTGTTAGTGAAGACAGGGGAACAGATTCCAGCGGAGAAATCTTCCCGGGCGATCTGTAGTACGTCGGTGTCGGGGTAGAAATCAAGAACCTTGTATTTGACATTGGATATCGCGATACTAGCAGTGTTGTTCTCGCAGTCAAGTCGTAGCGCCGGGTAGCCGCAACTCTTGGATCGGTTCCCGCCCCAAAAAGGGTAGCCGACGCCTTTGATGTTCCCGCAGTTGAATAGGTTGCTGCAATTCGAGTACAAGTCATCATTGCCTCGCGAGCGAGCGATCTCAATCAGCAAGACCAAGAGCATGGCACATATCTGAAGATGTGCAGTCATTCTGGTAAAAATAACAAGTTCCTGCTCGGTTGGATGGAGCGTGGTTGCTGCTGTTGCTTCAGAAAACAGATAGCAGGCTCAGAAGGATGGTTTGTGAGGGATGAATCACTGGAGTGCAAGATGAGAGACGGAAGACGGGAGATGGGTTTGGAAAAGTAAAAGCAGTTTGAGAAGACTTGGAAACTTGGGGAGTTCACGTTTTATATAGAAGGCTACGGCCCGTGTCATGATTGATGACTTTTGTGCCCTTTTGTTTTGTTTTGTTTTGCTTTTTCTGGTCAGAGTGCCCTTTTGTTGACTTGTGGTCAATGCACAGCTGTTGTGCCCGGTCAACCAAAAAAAAGAAAAAAACGAGTCCATCCGCTGCGCCCAATTCAGATTTTTAAAAATAGCTTTGTCACTTGTCTTTTAACTTCCATAAACACCCCTCCCTCTTTCTTCTTCTTCCTCCGTCTTCACTCATCCTCGGTCCTCTCTCTCTCTCTCTCTCAACCCTCAAATTCAAAACACTGCCGCAGATGCACAAAGCTTCGTCAGCCTCCTACCACATCCCCGGTGGCTTGGACCTAAGCCAAGCCTTCTCCAAGCCGATCCAGAACATCCCCAGCCATCGCCCTCCAAGCGCCACGCCAAGATCGGCGTCGTCCGGGTCGGCAGCGTCGGCATAGCCATCGCCTAGACCATCCCTTACCCAGGACCTCGCCGACGAGAATGCGAAGCCCGGCAAGCTCCGCGGCGAAATGCTCCACCTCCATCACCCCGTCACCTTTCTCCCCCGCACAAAGATCTCGGCCTCCATCGACGTCCGTTGCCGGCCGGTCGACGGAGGCCAAGATCTTGGTGAAGGAAAGACCGGCTTCCATAAACACCAAGATCTCTGCCTCTGTTCCTAAAGGAAAGAGATGGAGAGAGAGACGAAGAAGAGA
Source organism: Eucalyptus erythrocorys (assembly GCA_014182555.1). Lineage (NCBI taxonomy): Eukaryota > Viridiplantae > Streptophyta > Magnoliopsida > Myrtales > Myrtaceae > Eucalyptus > Eucalyptus erythrocorys. The sequence continues at coordinate 35,798,678 of CM024602.1, forward strand.
GACGTAGGGAGTTTATGGAAGAAAGAAAATGATTGAAAAAAAGAATTTTTGAAAAATCTGAAATGTGGACCTACTAGACACGTGTCGATCAACGGATGGACTCTTTTTTCTCCCCTAATTGGGCACAATTATTGTACCCAATATTTTCTCGGAAGTGCATGTCTTTCCCGCATATACATGATCTACAAATGACTTAATTTTGAGTTGAAGGTGCCAAAATTAGATGTCCAAGGAGATTCAGGTCCTAGTCTACCATACAAATTACCACGTTGGTATCTGTGTTTCCTGCCACAATCGCGGTTTCTCCCGACTCCTGCCCCTCGCTATTGATGAACACTGATGACAGACAATGTATTCTTTCAAGATACCTCGGTGATACCGGTGGAGAATGGTATAGGCAAGAGTTGGAGGCTGCCTTACAACGTCTCTGTCACCTTAGAAATGGTAGGTCGATGGAAGACTACCTTGTAACATCGGTCATTTTCCTTTAGTCAAAATTGTTAGCGAATCTCTGATGACTTGTGCTCTTCTTGAAAACTGTCATCCAAAGCCAGTCGCGCTATCTCGACAACACCTCTTTTCACTAACTTCTCTTAATGTTAGCAAATTAAGGAAGATTTCCGTCTTGTTGAAAACGTGACAATAAATTTCTTCTTGGTATCTGCTCATATTTTTTGCAAAACCCGCTTTAATACCATTTGTCCGAACTTGACCCCCCCTGCTTTGTTTGTGGACCTCACACGTAGGAGAATCCTCTCAACTTTTCCTCCACCATCAACTCTCTAAATTGTTATTCCCTACCCACACGCACACTAATTGGGAAGGCGAAGCTGCCCATTGGTAGGGATGGGAAGTCCCGTGGTCTTCAAGCATTTATTGCCTGCCAGGCTGCCACCTTGCACTGGCCGATATTTCTTCAGAGAATTCTAGAGGGGCGTAGAAGTCTCCGCAAGTTGGCAAGTTGCTCGACAGTATGCGGGATGATTGGGGAGAGAGCCGGTGCCTCTGCTGTCATACCTAAAGGGGGGATGAATAAATGATTATACATAAATAAAATAATTTAAATGAATATTACAGCGAGATAATATCTAATAAAGTGGTTAGAGTGTATAATTCTATCACAGTAAATAAATATAATAAGGGATAGATAATTGTAAGTAAAAGTTTTATAGTGATTCGGCTTTTATAAGTTTACGTTTACTTTCTTACACTGGAATCAACTAATAAGAATTGATGAAAGATTACAAGATTTAAGTTCTGAACATTCAAGTTGGTGTGTATAACTCTTCACACATTCTCAACTCCTAAATGGTGACATAATGATGTTCATAGAAACGAATGCAAAAAATCGTAAACACTTTTCAAACTTTGGAATTAAAAGTTTCAATTTTCATGAATGCAAATTCTATTTCCTTTAGCTTCGAAACCTCATCTTAAACTCCTCATAGGATATATCTCTAGGGGGACTTATCTAGCCAATCTACCCATTAGTCCTAAATCTGGTTGAGAAGGTCTGATTGCTTCAAGATTACCGAAATTCATACTTCCCATAAATTTTGTCACCCATATAGCAATTTGGGTTTCCATAAGTCAAGTGTTTCAACTTGGAAAGAATGTTTCGCCTCAAGTCTAAAGTTCTAGGAAATCCAAATTTTCGAGATACACTTTCCTTTAAAACTCCTTATATAAGGTATAAAATCTAACAAATCGCTACTAGTCATTGCACGGGGATATTATTTTCTTCCTAGTCGTTTGACAGAGCACATAAGAAAGGAAATAATTAAGCGATTCCGATTCTGATTGATAACATTGATCATATCTCATCACATTATCTACCTAAAAAATACTTATCATCGAAATCAAAATATTTACTCTAGATAAATTTTGTCAATCTTCAAAATCAATTTGAAAAATTTCCTCAACAATCTCCCCCTTTTGATGATGACAAAACTTTATAAGCAGAACTTAACAAAAGATCTTGAGAAGATTTAATATTCAAATAGCTCTATTAAAAGCAAGATTTTAGATAAGGTATAGTGTGAATTCTATAAGAATTTTTGCTAATATAGTAAAGATAATTACAAACTCCTTATAGAATATCGAGCTAATCAGAGTGTATAAGATTTGTAAAGAAACTCCAATTAAGGAAGTTCAAGATAAGAATACATTCAAGAAAACTTCTTGTTTTCATATAGCTCCGTTTGAGCAGAGCAAGATCATTAAAGATCTTCAAAATCTTCATGTTACATTTAGCGTTATGCTTTTCTTGCATTTTCTCCCCTATTTTGTCAACATTACAACAGAAACGATAATAATGGAGGGAATATCACAGAGATTATGCATCTCCACACACAATTTTGAAAACATATTTGGCATGAAACGTAATTTTCCGAAACAATACCTTATAGATGCTACGGTGAACATAAAATATATACAATATATCTCATGTTATTGTAGAATCAAATACCTTAAGACATTAGTAAATATATATATATATATCAATGATCACAGGTGCAATATATAAATTGCACATATCTTTTTGTCATAATGAAACGAAAATGGAAATATGAGATTTATAGCGACAAAAAAGTAAATGGAAATAGAAAGTATACTAACCGGATCATGTGGAACTTAGCAAGTTCAAACATACGTTACCTTTTCTTCCATAATCAAGAGGAGACAGGAATTAAATTGACTTAATCATACTTGGTTTATGCTCCCCTCAATTTGATGCCCTTTTTTGTTTTGGACATGATTGCGATTTTCTCCTTCTTCTGCATCCACTTTTGCCTTCTTCAATAATTTGCACAGATTATCGAAAATTGTGCGGAACCGTCGCAATTTTTCGGATAAAACTTTCCAAACTTCATATGAAAAGATTCCTTTGCCACCTATAATTTCTTGTAAAATATAGAGAATATCACGTATGTACCTTGCTTTGATTCGTGGATCAATCTTGTCAATTATAAAATAATTTGTAAAATATAGCAAGTGTATCCGAATATATGAAAATACACAATAATATCTTTCGAGATGAAAAAAATTTCTTCCTTCGACATAAATCTCAAATGCATATAAATATCAATATAACATTAACATATTTCACAAAAGGAATGTAGATGATATATGTATTAAATCTCTGCAAGATCTTATAAATACGATAACAAATATTATCAATTCATATCCCAATAGCATGCATAGAAAATATACACCATTTAAAAATATTCTCACTTGAGATGCTTCATTGGTTGTATCATGATTTGCGTAAATCGCAATCAAGCTTTCTTTGTACACTTGCCTGCAATAAACTCATTCCTTTTTGGTATCCATGTGAGTGGATCCTTTCCTTTCGTTAGACACAAAATAGGAAAACCTTATAAAACATCCAAGGATTCTTCTTTCCATAGTTTAATGGCATAGATGTTAGAATAAATATAAACTAAAATCTGACGATCCCAATTTATCAATCAAAGATAAATTCATATCGAATTCGGGATCAATTTACGGAAACGTAAATATCAACATACTTCCAACTATTGATGAAATCTGCAAAAGCGGAAAACCTCAAAACCTTTGATGGATTCACATAGCACGATCGATCTGCAATATGAGGAACTGTATGTCTTGTTCTACTAGCTAATAACTCTCAAACCTGATAGTGTATTTTCTATAGTGATAGGGTTTGAACTAGACTACCTGACGTTTTTATTCCGTTTATTACGTTATCGATATCTTCCATCAAGACCATTATGGTAATATATTAATGGGCAAATATCACGTAATACACGTAGGTAATAAATTGGGCAATAAATCGGAATTTATTGGGAATACAATATTGGGATCATATTTAGAATAATAAAAAATATATTACATATTATAACATTAGAAAGATCATCAAGTGAATAATATGCATAATCAAATAATATTTTAAAAAAAAATTCTCACTTCGCAACAAATGATAAAAATATAAAATCAGCCCAAGAAATCTAAATTATCTTGAAACAATATATCAATCAATCACATGTATATTATTGATCATATCTAACGAACCACCAAAAATGCATCACGCAATTCTTTCATAAAAGATATTTGTGGCACAACCCAATTTTACTTTATGGAGCACGTCATATTAGGCAAAATATGAAAACAAGATATAAAAATACAATGAGAATATATATTCAAAATATATAATGATAGCAAATTGATAATTTAAAAACGTACCTTTACTTACCAAATTTTCTTTCTCTTTTTCTTTAGTACTTGCAAAAAGAGCAATTAATCTATGCTTTGGTACCCAAATTTGTTTGGCTCCTTTCTGGTTAGTGGAGGGATCAAATCACAATTGATTGACTTGAATTTCCTCCAATCAAATGGACATTCTTGCTTAAAGTGATTAGGATCACCACAATTCAAGCAATTATAATAATGAGACCCAATAGGCTCGACAAATTGCTTACCAAAATGATTCTGATAATGCTGGATTGATGGCCTGCGCTTTAACCTTTCCTTGACATTTGGAGAGTCATTCTTGATCTTGCATTTTTGAAGCCGAGGCCAGATTTGTTGTAGTACAGCATTTGTATAGAGAGGGCATGCTCAAATGTCTTTGAGCCAATAGATAATTTTTTGCAAATTTTTGAAATTTCTTCCTTATAGGAATCAATTTCTTTTTGAAAAATATTTTTCTTTTCCTTGTTAGAAGAATTCTCCTTTTCCAGCTCACTAATCTTTTCTCATTCATAATGTTTTGCTATCTCAATTTAGAGACTTCTTTTTTCAACTCAAAAATTTTCTTCCACACTTTCTTATGTTTCGCGCATAACTCTTAAAAAAGATCATCATTACCAAAAATAGGATCCGAATAAATCACCTCATCTTCTTCAGATTCAATGTCCACCATTAAGTATAGATTTTCTTGCTCATCATTGCTAGATTCAAACTCTGTGTAGCTCCATGTCTAAAATTTTAGAGCTTTTTTCTTATTTTCAAATTTCCCCTTCCTTTTCTTGAATAAAGGACAATTGGAGTTTATGTGACACTTTTCCCTGCACTCAAAACATATTACGTCCTTACCTTCATTGTCGTCTCTATCATAAAAATTTGTTCCTCTGGATTTCTTGGTTGGCTTCTTCTGTTTAGAATTTATTCTCTTTCCTATAAGATGTTGAAATCTTTTGGTTAGCAACTCCATCTCCTCATCATCATCTTCTTCATCTTTTGAATTTGAGACATCAAAATCAATATTAGACTTGAAGGTAATCAATTTCTTACCTTCAAGATCTTTGTCGTTTAGATATTCTTCTTTATAGGATTGGAGTGTTTCCACGAGTTCATCCATGGAGAGAGGCAATATCTTTTGAGTTTCTCAAATGGACGTCTTAATGCCGTTCCATTCGTTTGACAGTTCTCGAAGAATTTTGTTCACTTTCATAGGATCTGATACAGGTTGCCTTTGATACACCAATCCATTGACAATGTCAGTAAATCTAATGAACATGTCAGTTACGGTTTCTTCATATTTCATTTTAAAGGCTTCATATTGTTGGAGAAGAACGTTTATCTTCATCTCCTTAACTTGATCAGTTCCTTCATACGTCACTTTAGTCTATCTCAAATTTCTTTTGTAGATTCACATGAGGAAATTCAGTTATATTTAGATGGAGATAATGAGCAATATAAAAAATAAACATCTTTAGCATCTACTGCTTCTCTTTTCTTGATGTTCGCATAAGATGAGGATGAGATTGCGGGTTTTTTTGTCTTCTTCTTTGGATAGGGAAGTATTAGGATTTATGCCCTTTAGAACAACGTCCCACTCCAAGGGATCCTTGGATCTAATAAATGTTTTCATCTTGTTCTTCCAAATGTTGTAATCTTTTCCGTCGAAGTACAGAGGCCTTACATCACTCTCACCTTCCATCAGACTTGGTGCAATATTGCTAGCCATCAAAAGATCGTTAACTCAGAAGTAATAGAACACTTTGGTAAAGAGTAATCGGGCTCTGATACCAATAGTTATGGCTAGATCTATCACCTAGATGGAGGGTGAATAAATGCTTGTGTGGAAATGAAAGAATTTAAATAAATATTGCATCGAGACAACTTCTGATGTAGTGGTCAGATCTTACCGGTGTACAATTCTATTACAATAAATAAAAAGAGTAAGGGGTAGAGAATTGCACACAAAATTTTATAGTGGTTCGACTTTTGCAAGCCTATGTCCACCCTCTTGCGCTACAACCAATTGACTGGAATCCACTGATAAGAACCGATAAGAGGTTACACGATCTGAGCTCTGAACACTCAAGCTCGTGTGTATAACTCTTCACATATTCTCAACCTCTAAATTGTTACACAATGATACTCGTGGAGACGAATGTATAAGATCATAAACACTCTTCAAACTCTGGAAATTAAAGTTTCAATTATCGTGAACGCGAATTCTGTTTCCTTCAGCTTCAAAACCGAATTTTGTTTCCTTCAGCTTCAAAACCTCCTCTTATACTCCTCTTAGTCCAAGCTGACCATTGGACATATCTCAGGAGGACTTATCCAGCTAATCTACCTGTTGGTCCTAGATCTTGTTGAGAAGATCTGATTATTTCAGAATCATCGAGGTTGATGCTTCCCATAATTTTTGCCGCACATATAGCAGTTTGAGTTTCCATAAATCAAGTACTTCAACTTGGAAAGAATGTTTTGTCTCAAGTCTAACGTTTCTGGAAATCCAAATCTTTGAGAGACACTTTCCTTTGGAACTCCTTATATATAAGGCAGGAAATCCAAGCAATCGCTACTAGCCGTTGCACAAGGATATTATCTTCTTCCTAGCCATTTGACAAAGCACATAAGAAAGGAGATAATTATGTGATTCCGATCTGATTGATGACTCTGATCACATCCAATCAAACTTTCCACTTGAAAATTACTTATCATTAGAATCAAAGTATTTACTCCAAATAAGTTTTGTCAATTTTCAAAATCAATTTGAGAAATTTCCTCAACATCTTCAACAGATCCTGACTTGGCTAACAGACAACATGGAAGCCATAGGAAAGAACATATAATTAAGGACTTATGTCATGCTGCATAGATACTTATGTCATGCTGCATAGATGCAGGCACGGTTCATTCAAGCAAGTCCCACGTCTCTACAACCTTGGAAATCGATGGATGCCCAGATGGATCGAATTGGATGCACCATATAAAGTACGCGGTCTTGCAAAACCTGTATCAGTATTGATCTTATTGAAGTGAATTGATCTTATTGAAGTATTTATTAAACTTCGTTATGTAATCTCTTTGATATAGCGATATGGCGAGTGCCGAGTGCCAAGCCGCTCTGAAATTCTGTGGTCCAAGGGCCCTTACATTTCCTGGTTCATTTTTCATTCCTATCATTAGTTCTCTTCTCTCGTCTCGAGAGGAATTTATCTAGAGAGGTGCCCCTTCCGATGGGCGGACAAGAACTGGAGTTGTTTTTGCTGCAGTCCAGGCCATTTTAAACAGCTTTCCTCTTGTCGACCCTGGTGGACGTTTTGACCCAAAAATAGCATCGCCTAATAGTCTTAGTCAGAGTTAGTTGGAATGTAAGTTTTAAGTTTTACATTCGGTTAATCCTTCTTTATAGAATTTTGAAAATTTCAGGTGGCTTAATTTCTAATTTGATTTTTGATTGGCGGTGTGTGATGCTTATCTCTTCCATGACTTGTAAAATCATGTCCTAAAAATGAAAAAGAGGTGTTCAAAGCATATTTATTGTTTAAACTCATATCGATGGTTAAAACCTCCATTGGGAGGTAATTGAATTGACTTGAGCTTTGATTTCATTCATGATTCATTCATTACGATTCAGCCTTCTCCTATGATTTATGTCCGAGCAGTTGGATGTGGCCTGAATCGGTTTGCAAAATTGCACTGTAGAGAATTGTTGCTTTGATTGATAAATGTATTAAAGTCAGAAAACAGAATTCAGAAGTTTAACTATGAGATGGAGGGTGACCAAAAATTTCACATGCAATTCTCTGAGAGGAATTTCAAGCACGAGATATTTTGGCATGTCCCATATTATTTAAAGATTGATATATTCATGGCGATGGATCAGCAGACTTGCTTTCAAACCAAACCCACAATATCTTTTATTGACGAAATCAACTGCCAAATTCGTTCGCGGTCATTGCCTTTCCTCTTAATCGAGAACATATAAAGAGCGAGATGATTATGATACGATTCGCTCATTTCTTGATAAGACTACGGAAGAAATTCACTTTTTTACTTGCCTCACACTTAATTCGATTGTTCACGGGCAGAAAATTTCTTGTTGGCCTCGGACGAAGTCAACAACAATCATCAATTCTTAGACCTACAACTATGAATTCGGATTTGGAATGGGAAAATTGTCCAAAGAGTTCTAAACCTATTATACTTTTATTAATTTAGTCATAAACTTTTTAATTATGGAAATTTGGTCCTAAATATTTTCATGCTCTGCTAATTAAGTCTATCAAGCCAATTTTGACAAAAAAATTGTTGATGTGGACGCTAGTCATCCTATATGACATGATAGGCACTGGCTACATTTTTAAATAATATTTTAGTATTTTTAATATTTTTTATTTTCTTTTTTCTTATTTATTCATTTATTTATTTTCCTTCCCTTCTTTATTGTCTAGCTTGTTGACAGGCCTTGGCAATTGGTAAGAAGTAGGGCCAATGAGGTCAACATTGTTGGCCTTTGGCAAAGTTCACTCCTGCTAGCCATTGGCAAGGGCGAGCCTCGCCAGCCCTTGCCTCTGGCTGGTCGTCAACCATCGCCACATGGGACTAAGTAGAGGAGGAAGAAGGGAAAGAAAATAAAGAAAGAAAAGAAAAAGTAAATAAATTCAAAAAATATATAAATTATTAGACTAAAAATTATTAACGTTAGTGATTTCTCGTCAAAATTGACAGAATGAACTCAATTAATAAAATATGAAAATATTTAGAACTTAATTTATACAATTAAAATGTTTATGACTAAATTGGTAAAAATGCAATAAATTTATCACTTTTGGGTAATTTTTTACATTTGAAATGGTCTCGTAAGCAGAGCATCCAATTTTACGTTGAAAATTCAGTTGGGGTTGGTTTGAGTGGGACAAATGTAAAGAAAGGAACGACTTGCCATAAGAAGCGATACGAAGGACACTATTGGTCCTCCCAACTTGGTAAGACGAGCTTTATATAATTAGAATGTAGACATCACTTTCTATAGAAAACCATGGCATTATCTTAATTCACTTATGGTATGAAGAAGACGTTGGGTGTGTTAGTGATATATTTAAGAGACTTTTTATATCTTCCTTAATTGATTCCGACTAATCATAATTGATATCTCAACTGGGTGAGCTAAATCGAGGTTTGTGCAGTCCTAGAGAAGATTTGGACTAACCTTAATATGCATACGTGCGCATCAACGAGTACGGATGATGTGAGAAATACGGAGACTCGCAATTTGTGAATCTCATATTCAAATCGTCTCGATCTCAATAAGAGTCTGTTACACGAAACTTCATCAATGTTACCTATCAAATATTAGGCTTGTTCAGGAGGACTAAGGTTGTAAAATGGACTTTGACTCAAGGTCTGTCGGGAGAAATAGTCAAATTCAAATATATTAATTTAATAACATTCAGCTCTAGCGGCCAAAAATCAAAGAGATAGCAAACAAATTGGCTTATTAGGAGGTGGAATTCAACTGGGCTAAATTTTGAAGTATACAACTATGCAGTTGCTTAATTTAAGGTCGGCTGGCGTTGATGCCATTTATCATGTACAGAAGGTCGTTTGGTTTCCGTTGAAGACATAATTAAGTTCATCAGGGTGTGTTAAATGATGTCAGTAGCAGTCTCTCTACAAAGATTGATACTGACAAGTTTTGGAAATCTTGTAAATATTGTATACCATATACTTAGTCTGAAGCCAGAATAATTTGATAGACAATTCAATTTTTCATCAATGAACAGCATTAAGTACTAGAGAACACGAAAGTGTGGCCACTCGAACCAGGAGGCTAGTAATAAGCGAGAAAGACCACCGGGATTTTCAATTGAATAGTCTATGGAATTTAACAAAAATGTTGCTCATGTCGTTGGTCATGTTATACATTCTTAAAATATCAATCTACATGATGCTGGAAGAGTAACATTGCTGGGAACAATTTCTGTGTGAGTTAAATAAGAGATGACACTACTATTTTGTTGGGAGTTGCGCAACATATTTGGGAGTCGATTTGGAATATCCCCATAATTGCTCATCAAGAAAACCTAATAGGATGGAGTACAATTATGGTATGATGTTGAAAAGAAATCTAAATAAGGAGTCTTATTTAGGAAGAATACTAAGATAAAATCAATTCTGGTGATTGCCCAAATCAGAGGAATTCCAATCAATCAGGGAGATTTCTAGTAAGGAGTCGATTGTCAATCAATTAGGGAGGATTTCTAACTTGAGTGGAGGTCTACCATTATAAATAGAAGGGCTTTGATGGAGATTTCTTAATACACTAGAAAAATACTCTAGAAAGATTATAAGTCTTTAGCAACATAAGTAAACACAAGAGTTCTTGAGAGTTTTTAAAGTGAGGGTGTGTAAACACGAGAGATCTTGAGAGTTCACCAATAGAGGATGTGTTTTGTGATAGTTGTAAGGATTTATTGTGAGAGAAACACAGTTAGAGCGTTAATTGTAATCCTTGAATTATAGTGGAGCAGTTCTTGGATTAGCGTCCCATGATTCTACCATCTTGGATTTTCCACCTAAAAAATTTTGGTGTATCGTTCTTCTTCTCTCTCATTTGCTATTTATTTATGTTCTTTTACAAAGATAAAATATGGCCACTTATCGTGCGATTTTGACAGTTGGAATTCCGCTGTGATTAGTTGTGATTCGACTTAATGTACAACAAAGTGGTATCAAAGCTAAGGTTCTAAAAGATGTCGGAAGATAAGGTCAACATGATCATGCTCATGGCTACAAATTACGCAATATGGAGGTGCAAGATGGAGGATCATCTTTACTGTGGCATCAGCTTCTAAATTGACAAAGCTAGAAAGGAAGATGAAGACTCCTTAAAAGCCCCAAATACTAATAGAAGAAGAGGAGGAGGGGTAGACTTTCCTCAACAAAAGATGGGTTGACATCATTAGAAGGTGGCTCGATCAAAGCATCGTTGAAAACTTCATCCAAGAAGACTATGCTTATGATTTGTGGAGAAATCTGATGTAGACATACAGTGAGGAATACATCTCAAAACATAGCAACCTTAATAAAAAAAGATATCGCTTATGGAGTACAAAGATGGAATGAGGGTCTCTAAATACATAGGCACTATGGGACATCTAGTGAATCAAATCAATGCGATGGAAATCAATGCATGGAGAGTATGATCATCTGAAATTGCATGCACGCTTCCTGATAGGTTTTATGACAAAAAACTGGGACACTTTAGCATGTCGATTCACAATTCTACACCAGATGGAGCATTGACCGTGGAGTTAATGAAGGACGGATTGCTGAGTGAAGAGTAAAGGCGCAAGGATTTTTTTTTTGTTGTTGGGGTGAGGGGAGGGGTATTGTAATTATGGTGAAAGAACTCTTGTCATCCATGAACAAAAGAAGAAAGTAGATTGTGGGAGGAGCAAAAGTTGTGGACCTGAATGCCATTCAACTTCAAGGCCACATGCTGAGAAGAGAGTTTGTTTTCGTTGTGGAAGAACTGGACATCTCATTAGAGATTGTCGATTGAAGGTAGCCAAGAAGCGAGTTGAAGCATCGGCTGCAAATGTTACTACAATTTAGGAAGATGATGATTATTTGCACTGATGAGAGCATCAACTTAACATGCCAGGATACCCCTTGAATAGTTGATTCTAGAGCCTCCTTTCATGTAGTCCCTAAGAGAATTTTTCTCTTCATATATAGCTAGAGACTTTGGTCTCGTGAGGATGGGTAATGATGGCTCATCGAAAATTGTTGGCATAGGAAATGTTGAGATTGGGATCAATAATGGATGCAAACTTATCTAAAAAGAGGTAAGACAAGTCCCTAATATTCGCATTAACCTGATCTCCACAGGAAAAATAGATAATGATGGTGATGCGAGTCACTTTGGCAAAGGGAAGTGGAACTTAACCAAGGGCAACTTGGTGATGGCAAGAGGAGTGAAAAACATATCACTTTCTGTCATACAAGTGAAGCTATGTGGTAGATATGTTAATGTAGTAAGGGAGGTATCTATCGAGCTTTGACACAAAAGGCTTGGACATATGGGTGAGAATGGAATGAAGATTCTTACATTGAAGACGCTACTCCCGAACATATAAGGAGTGAAAAACATGTTATTTTGTATCATACAAGTGACGTTATGCGGTAGATGTGTTAATGTAGTAAGGGAGGTATTTATTGAGCTTTGACCCAAAGGGCTTAGACATATGGGTGAGAATGGAATGAAGATTCTTACATTGAAGAATTTACTCTCGAAAATAAAAGGCACCTCTATAAACCCTTATGAGGACTGCATTGTAGGGAAAAAAAAAGTTACATTTAAATCTATCTCACAATTGAAAAAGGCTAATCAACTCGATTTGTTACATACTAATGTTTATGCTATGATTTCGGGAACTACTGGTGGTACTTCTTATTACGTCAAATTCATAGATGATTTTTCAAGGAAGGTGTGGGTCATTGAATTGAAATCTTGATACCTTTAAAAATTAACTTGTGAAACTAGAAAAGGACGTTGATAGAAAATTGGAGTGTGTGAGGGCTGACAATGGGGGGGGAATACCAAGAGCCATTTGAGAGTTACTGCAAAGTTCATGGCATAAGGCTCAAGAAAACAATGCCTAAGACACCACAACATAATGATATTGTCGAGAGGATGAATTGAACCATATGTGAGAGGATAAGGTGTATCTCTCCGAAGCAACAAACTCCTTTTGAGAGGAGGCAATGAGGACGGCGGTGGACTTGATAAATTTATCACATTCGATTCCACTCACAGGCGAGACACCACAAAGTGTATGGAATGGTAAGAATTATTCTTACAATCACTTGGGAGTGTTTGATTGCAGGGCATTCGCACATATACCGAGAGATGAACGAGCCAAGCTAGATGGAAAGGTCAAGGAGTGCATATTCTTGGGATATGCTCATGAGGATTTTGGCTATAGATTGTGGGATCCCAAGGCAAGACGATGTTTTGAAGCCGACATGTGATGTTCTTTGAGGACCAAACTTTCGAAGACCCTGAGAAGCGCGAAGAGCCTCAAAGTTTGGAGGAAGAGTTAGTTGACTAGGAGCCTTTAGACTCATAAAAAAATTTTTGTTGGTGGGAGAGCATAAGAAGAGGCTGAGAATAATTTGGGTGAGCAAGCACAAATCAAGATAGTAGTTAACGATGAGTCTGGCAAAGGAGTTGAGGCCGAGTTTGTTAACGAAGATGGTGGAGATGCAGTAGTTGATGATGAAGTTGAGGAGAAAATAACTAATGCTGATGATGTTCCTCAAGAACAGCCAAGGAGGTCAGCGAGAGAGAAACTAGCAAAAAATACTCCCAAAACGAGTATGTGCCTCTCATTGATGAGGGAGAATGTGACATCCTAGATTTTCGACTCTATTTTTAATTCAATAAATTGGGTATTTCATTGACACGCTTATAGGGCTGTTCTCAGAGCTGATCACTCTTGAGATAACTAGACTATTTGAGAAAGCCATTAAGGATTTTAAGGCAAATAAATTTGAGGATTCGACTAGGAATTGGCTGTTTGATCGTGTTCATCTATCCATATCATTACGGCATAGATGTAAATTGATTAGAGATCAGGGATAGGTTGGTTCGACTGAGATGAGTGGTTAGACTTAGGTGATCCCACTAAATTGTAAAATTCTTATTGACCGACACTAATAAGATTTTTCTATTGTTTTGGTACCTTGTGTTCGTATTTGAATCATTGAAATTTTCACGACAACCGAGAGTTGCCAATGTGTAGAGTGGATTCATTGTGGCTTGAAGAAAATTGACCATGGATCATTTGCCCTAAAAAATTATAAAAACTACCCGATAGCTTAGGTCACACTAAAAACGCGTCGAAGTAAAATTAATCGCCAATTTAAGTCCAATTTCAAAAATTGAAGATTCTATCATATCATAATAATTCTAGGACCCACAACTCAGTCTTAAAAGATTTTTTTGCCAACCGAGACTTTTTGGGAAAAAGCCGGTTTAGGACCGTTTTTGTTCAGTCAAGGCGGGGGATTATTTTTGGTCGCACATTTGAGATGCAAGATGGATTCTTGGATGAGGAAAATGATCAATTGAAGCATTGAAATGTCAATTAGATTTATGGAGGCCAAATGGGAATGAATTTAGCAAGATTTATTAACCAATTGAAGCCAAGATTGGAAAAATTCATAGCTTCCTTTTCCCCCTAGCTAAATGGACCATTTCATGAGTTGTATGGAATGCTTTGGTGGCTCATTTGCAGCCATGGAGTCTTGGTGTGGTGAGCAAGCAAATGAGGGGACAATTTGGTGGAAAAACTTGGCCAAGGACCCCACAAAGGCAAGACTTGCCCCATACTCCTCTTCCTCTCTCTTTCTTCTTGCCTTCCTTCCTCCTTAAGCCAAGCAGCCATCCATTCCCTTCCTTTCCCCTCCATTTTCGTACACAGCAACCGGCAAGAAGCCAACAACTGTGCCGGACAGCTGCCCCTCCACGCCGCGCGCCGCTGTGACCGCCGTGACCACTGCTTGTGCTCGTCGCCTCACCGCTTTATCTTGACCTCTCATTCATGCCTCACGCTGTCCAGCAGCTTCTGTTCGTGTGTTTGAGGGACCAACCAGCCGCCGTGAATAGCTGAGGAAGCCGCCGGACCACCATCTTCCCTCCCTGAGTCTTGCTGCTCATCTTGGTTTTGTTTTCTTTGGTTTTTGCAGCAAGAACAGAAGATTTAGAAGTGGTTTCCAACCATCCTCAAGGCCCATTTTGAGGTGTTTCTGGACCTCGAAACCTAGGCCCGCTTTGGAGAGAAAGGGCCCTTGCAACGTTCCGGTCGTTTGGAACCACTTGGCCCGTTAACAAGTGAGTTTTACTCACTAATGCTTATTTAGTAGGTTAATTATGCTCAAGTGTTGTTTAGATTAGCTTAATTATGGATTATTGATAAGCTAGAATGGTTAGCTTAGCTTTAGAATGAATTAGTGTAACTTAATTAGTGAGATTTGTGCAATTGATGATGGATTAGTTGAATCCAGTAGAATTCCTATAGTTTGGATTTCTAAACTCTCACCGTTTGCCATTTTTGTGTATCGAAATGGGTTGCGAATTTGAGGTTGATGTCTTCTTGAGAAATGTTTTAGACATCCTTAGCTACAACATGCATTTTTCTCAATATTTTTAGGGACTTAAAAGGAGGTGATATCAGCACTGTCATTTTTGAATAGAATCTCAGTTTTTGCTGGAATTGGTGACCTTTTAGGATTCTAGGGGTTTTAACTAACTTTTAGGGTTCGAATTTCAAAATGATTTTTTCACAAAAGTTGTTTGTCATATCTTCTATTTTAACATATTCAAATTTCAGATCAAATGGACATGTTTTGGGCCTCAAACCACATTGATTTCAAAAAATAGACTTTCTAGAAATGGACCCGGTTTTGGTGCTGGATTAAGCGATTTACTAGGCTGAATCTAGAAGGATTTGAGTTATGGTATCCCATAAAAAATGTTCATTTATGTGTCCTTTATAACATACTAAAATTTGAGAATTTTCCGAACTCGTTTGGTTAGATTTCTGGATTTAAACTCTAAGACGTGCGAGTGGACATTTTCTGCTAGTTAGGACTGGTTGTGAGTTTGTGGTGGATCTTGATGTGTTGCTTCTAGAAATTGCATATTTGATGATATGTCGATTGTGACAAGCTCTAGAAATTATCTAGAGTAGCTCAGTAATTTCCCGGGCTCGTCTCGGCTTCTAATTAGGTTATAATGGGCCTAAATTGGATTTATTGGCATTTATTCATTTATTTATTTTCCGTATTTATTTATTTATTTATTTTTCGAAAATTCAACCGGGATGGCCGGTGACCAGAATTTCGTGCTGAGTTCAATAGTGCTCTTTGTTTATTTATTTGAGTACCGATTGTGAGAATTGAGAGTATTGGTGATTGTAAGAATCTATCTCAAAAATTTATTAATGTGGGAATGAGTGAAGAGAATAGCTGAGTGGGGCCGTGATACCACTAACACTCACCAAACCAAAGAAATTGCCAAGTAGGGACATGATGCCATTTCATATTAAGGAAAATAGCTGAGTGGGGCCATAATGCCACTAGATATTGAAATCTGCCAAGTGGGGCCATGATGCTACTAAGTCTAGAAACTTTGCCGAGTTGGGCCATGATACCACTAAGCCAAAAAAAATAGCCAAGTGGGGCCGTAATGCCACTAAATATCGAAATCTGCTGAGTAGGGCCGTGATGCCACTAAATAAAGAAAGTAGCCGAGTGGGGCCGTAATGCCACTAAATAAAGAAAATAGCTGAGTGGGGCTGTGATACCACTAAACCTAGAAAATTGCCAGGTGGGGCCGTGATGACTACCAAGTATAGAAAAGTCGCCAGTGGGGCCGTGATGATCACTTAATATAGGTTGTGCCTATTAGGTTGAGGCTAAGAGTTGAGAGTAAATAATCAAAATGATCGAGTGATGGTCTCGAGGATATGTAATCGACTAAGTCGATTGATCGATGAGTCGATCTGTTTGATTGGATGATGTGATGGTATCGATGACATGTAATTGACTGAGTCGATTGATCGATGAGTTGATCTGATTGATTGGATAATGTGATGGTCAGTACTTATGAATTGAATTGACTTGTAGGAAGGAACTAAGGTCAAGGTAAGCCCTCTGACTCGTGTTGTGCTTCGGTGGCCCTTAGGGCATAATTTACTTCCTAATCGAGTTAGGGGGTAGAACTTGTTGAGACATTATCTCACTGGTTATTGAATAACAATTTGCAGGTCTTTAGAGGAAGTTGGTGGAGGACCGGAAGCCCGAAGTCTGGGAAGGTGGAGATCGTAGAATTGGTGAACCTGTATTACTAGTTAGTCATAGGATATTTCCTTTTGATAAGCCAAGATTTTTGTAACCAATCTAGTCTTGTGTATAAACTTGGTTGTTTATAAAAGACTTGTTGTGCTTTTGAATTTTATGGCCCTACTTTCCTATCTCATTGTTTTATTGTCTAGGGATTAATTATATGCTTCCGTATGTGTATTAAAATGAATGGGTTGGCGATGCGTCCTGGGACATCGTAATTTAATCGACCAGGTAAGGGATGGGTGTGTGCTTGAGGATCACGGCGTGACAGAGAACTCGAAACTTTCCAAGAAGTGGAAATTGATACCCACAAGAAGAAATGGATGAAAGCAATGTAAGAAGAGATGTAATCCTTGCATGATAATCACACCTATGATTTTGTGAAGCTATCAAAGGGCAAAGAAGACTCAAGAACAAATAGGTATTTAAGTTGAAAACCAAAGAAAATAGCTCCAAACCATGTTACAAAGCAAGATTGATGGTGAAGGGTCTCGATTACCAGAAGGGAGTCGATTATAAGGATATTTGTCTCATGTTGTGAAAATGTCATTCATTCGAGTAGTTTTGGGTTTGGCGGCAACCTTGAACTTGGAGGTCGAGCAACTTGATGTTAAAACAAATTCTTATATGGTGATCTTGATGAGGAGATGTATATATGGAGCAGCTTGAAGGTTTTGTCACTAAAGAGAAGGAAAATCTTGTATGTAGGTTGAAGAAGAGTTTTTACGGGCTCAAACAAGCTTCAAGGTTATATAAGAAGTTTGATTCATTCATGGAGATAAATGCATACAAGAAGACGGCAGTAGATCATTGCGTGTTCATCAAGAAATTAAATGACGGTGATTTTCTAATCCTTTTATTATATGTTAATTGTGGGGCATGATGTTAGAAAAATCACAAAGCTCAAGGAGGAGTTGAGCAAAGAATTTGCCATAAGGGACCTTGGACTAGTGAGATAGATACTTGGGATGAGGATGTTGTGCAATAGAGCTAGTGGAAAGTTATGGTTATCCTAATAAAGATATGTAGAGAAAGTAGTGCAAAGATTCAACATGAGCAATGCTAAAGCAGTCATCTCATTTTTGGCTAGTCATTTTGAGGTTAGTATGAGGTAGTGTCCTTCAAGTGAAAGGAAGAAAGAAGCAATGTTGAAAATTCCTTATACCTCTGCCATCAGATGTCTCATGTATGTGATGGTGTGCACATGACCACATATTAGGTATGTTGTTGGAATTGTTAGCTGATACAGGTTAAAGCTCGACAAACAACATTGAGAGGCTATCAAGTGGACACTTGGGTATCCTAAATATGCATCTAGTTTGTGCTTGTGTTTTGATGATGGAAAATTAATAGTTGAGGGCTTTATTGATGCAGACATGGCAAGAGATGTAGATCCTAGCCAATCCACATATGGTTATTTGATGATTTTTGTAGGTGGAACTATCTCTTGGCAATCAAGATTGCAGAAGTGTTGCAATGTCCACAACAGAGGCTAAATAATAGCCATCGCTGAAGCTAGCAAAGAGATGTTGTGGATGAAGAGATTTCTGTAAGAGTTAAGGCACAAGAAAAATGAGTATGTTGTGTGTTGCAATTGCCAAAGTGCTATTCATCTCAGTAAAAATTCCAAATTTCATTTGAGGATGAAGCACATTGATAGGTATCATTGGGTATGAGAAATGTTGTGAGAGAAGCAACTGAAGCTCAAGAAGATCCACATAGACAAAAATAGTGTCGATATTTTGACAAAGTCTCTATCTATAATAAAACTTAAATTCTGTAGAAGGAGGTTGGCTTATCGAAGTGATAAGAAAGTTGAAGACCCTCCATGATGGGTTGGGGGAAGATTTGTTGGGAGCAGCCCAACATATCTGGGAGTCGATATGGAATATCTAGGTGATTGCTCATCAAGAGTACTTAATAGGAAGAAGTTCTATTATGGTAGGAGGCTGAAAAGAAAGAAATCTAAATAAGAAAGAGTCTTATTTCGTAAAAATAACAGGATATAATCAATTCCATAAATTGCCCAAATCAAAGGAATTCCAATCAATTGGGGAGATTTCTAATTGGGAAGCAATTGTCAATCAATTAGGGAGGATTCCTAACTTGGGTGGAGGCCTACCACGATAAATAGAACCGCTTGGGTGGAGGTTTCTTAATATGCTAAAAAACCACTATAGAAACATTACAAGATTCTTTAACAACGTAAGTAAACACAAGAGTTCTCAGTAGTTTTTCAAGTAAGGGTGTATAAACATGAGAAATCTTGAGAGCTTATCAAGAGAAGATGTGTTTTGTGATAGTCATTAGGATTTATTGTGAGAGAAATACAATTAGGGTGCTAATTGTATTCCTTTGATTAAGTGGAGCAGTTCTTGGATCAACGTCCTGTGATTTTTCCCATCTTAGGATTTCCACATGAAAACTTCCGGTATATTGTTCTTCTTCTTTCTTATTTGCTTTGTTATTTACATTCTTCTACAAAGAGAAAATATGGCTGCATATTGTGCGATTCTAACAGTTCGCCATAATCGGTTGTGATCTGGCTTAATTTATAACATACTCTAAGTTAGTGTGATTACATGAAGCCTTCAGAGAGCATTTGATCTCCAAAGTTGAAATTCTCATATCAATATTGCTAGTTGCTATAATTCTCCAAGTGAATTCCGCCTAACTGTTCTCTCCACTTTCGTTGTAATTCTATAAGAAAAACGTATTTAAACTAAAGAAAGGCATGCCAATTACCTCAAGAAGTTCTGTCCTACATTACCACTTTACCAAGCGTTATTGCTTTCCTGCATATTCTCTTTCCTCCATGTCTCTAGTATTATCTCCTCCTCGTGTCTCCCAATGGAATTCAATGTTGTCATCTCCCCATGTTGCAACGATGATGGCGTTGGAGATTACAAGATGGGCTTAGGCGGCATTTCCAGTGACTCCACGTTTCCTTCCAGCATATTTATCACCTTTACAATTGATGGTCGATCAGATGGATTGATTTGAATGCACCATAAACTCACAATAATCATCTTTCTCACTAGCACTTCCTCCTCCTCTGTCATATTCTCCGGCAATTTTAGATTTTCGCCAGGCTCTAAGTTCCTATAAATCCATTCTGGGAAGTATATTTCACTACTATGGGAAACTTTCATGTCAGAATCTCTGAAGTCTACCATATTAAGAACCAACTTTCCATAACTATAAACATCCGACTTGTGAGAGACTCTCCCCAAGTTCGACAGACAACTTCTGGTGCAATAAACCCAACTGTTCCTATCATGCCAGGAGTTGATACAACACTCTCTTGCCTATGACAAAGTTTAGCAAGGCCGAAATCTGAAATCTTGGAGATAAAATCTCTATCTAGTAAGATGTTTTGAGGTTTTATGTCAAAATGCAAGATTCTGGTATTGCAGCCTCGGTGCAGATACTCTAGCCCATGAGCAATGCCAATTGCAATTTGATATAGTATCTTCCATATAGAGGAACTACTTGTATTTAAAGCTCTTCTAGAATACATGAACTTATCCAATGAGCCATTAGGCATGTACTCGAAAACTAGAGCTCTTTTCTTCCCCTCATAACAAAAACCTAAGAGAGTAATTACATTGACGTGAGATGTTCTGCTAATGCTCACGACTTCATTGATAAAGTCTTTTGGACTACTTTTCGACTTTATCAGGATTTTCACGGCCACATGACCAACATCTCTTATCTCCCCTTTGTACACTACACCAAAACCTCCTTGACCAAGTTTCTCTGAAAATGACTTTGTCATTTTCTTCAAATCTGTATATCGGTATCTTATTGGAACAAGAGATCCATGGATTCCCATCAGTTTCTCAATATCGTGGTCTTTTTTGCTCTTGAAGAGTGGAAACTTCCATGAGAAGATTCTTGTTTTAATCTTGAGGATGAAAATGATGGCAATTGCAGATATTGAAACACCAACAATAGCAAGAACTCCAGCTGTGCTTTTCAAATATTAAAATATATCAACAATTTACTGAAGCTAGAGATATAAATTCAATGATATCAATGAGAAGGTTTACCTGGGGACAATATAAGCCACTTGTTGGATCCTGGAAAAGGAAAATCTATTATTTCCAGGGTGGACTATAGTTACAGGAATCTGATGCAAATTGTGCCTAAGAAATTTGGTGAAAATAAGAGGCATTGGCAAAAGATAGGGACAACAGAATGGCGAATTCAATTTCTTGATAGTATAAAAAGACCCAATTGCTGTTGGATTGGTACCCTTGATAGAATATCTACTGGCTGTCTTACCTGTTAGTATTTTGTTTTGCAGTCTGAAGGTTTTTCCTGGATTAAGATAACTTACAAAAGGTTTTTCCCAGTAGAGCCTTCTCAGCTTCGTAGGCCTAAAACCATATTGATCATCTTATGACTAATCAGTACAGTTTATTCTAACATTATAAATAAATCAAACAGTGAGAATGGACTTATGTATTACACTGAATCTTTCCATGATTTTCATCATGACTGATCATAATTTCCACATAATGGAATTGCCCATGGCCAGCTGGAGCCGTGGCACGACACTAAGAACATCACTGAGCTTTTCAAAGTCCAGGCTTCCACTTCCAGTGGTCTAATGAATTTCTCAGCCGAAGATTAAAAAGTCATCCATCACATTGGTGTCATTGATGGGGCAGTTAAACTGGCTGTTAACGGCCAGCGAGACTTCAACTGGGCTTGCCTGGCAGCCGTACTACAGACTCAGGTTGCTGGTCACAGTGTCCGTGGTGTAGGAGAAAGGGCTGATGATTTCTGGGTGGCACGTAGAAATATATGTTGCGCAGATGGTGTTCCAAAAGCCTGTTCTAGTGAACTTCATCGTTTGGGAGGTGTTAGCGACCCAAAGAACCTGATAAGCACTGTTCTGTATGGTGATCTGCACTGTCTTGTTGTCTTGACAAGTCAGTTCGAATTCAGGCAAGCTGAAGTCGTAAGTGATGTTTTGCAGGATGACACCCTATGACGTTGGAGCTAGGATTGGGATCCGGATTATGATAAAAAGCATCTGGAGAGATTTAAAAGGGGATGGTGACGGTGATGCTTCTCTTTTGGGAGATGAAAATGGAAGCAGATTAGTTTGGACTTGACACAGTGAAAAAGGAAGAGAAGGAAAGGTGATATGATTTCCAAGCTTGACTAGTAATCGATGGTAGAAATTGGTGGATTTTGGTAAAGAAGGGAGGGGAATTGTTCAAATAGAATCTTCGGTGTCAAAATTCTTAGATGCTGCGCCGGTCAATTTGAATGTGTGACTTGGTCTGAACTCTCTTTATCAAATTATTTACAAGTTCGAGTCTAGCCAGGTTTTTGACAAACAAAAGCGCTACTGAGTTTGGTAATTTGGAGAGATTTAATGATTTCCAATTAAAGGGCTTCTGAGTTGGTGTGGATCATCTCAGCAAGCGCAGTGTTAAATCACTTGATTGAATGTAAATTTTTTTTGGTCGAGTGATAGAATGTTATTGAAAAAGTAGATATAGGACACTGGGTCATGATGGCTTTGGTGGCTTCCAGTAGGAGCACAAACCAGGACCGGAGGTGACTATCCTGTCCAATGCATTATGTGCTGAAGATGGATGGACCTAGGAATAATGAAGAGTCACCAATGGGGACCTATACTCAAAAGTACGACAAAGGCGTCCAAAAGGGGATGGCCGGAGCTGATAAGGGTAGGTAGGTTTGTCCTCACTTGGTCGCCTCTTCTCCTATGGCTTTCATCTCGATTGCTTGCTAGAAAGTGTGCATAGGGTACCTAAATGCATTATTTGTTATAGCAATGCTTGCCATTTCAAATATTTTTTTAAATTGAGTGATGATGCCCTAAAATAAGAGGGGAACAATGGTCATCAACAGTATCATATATCTCAGATGGACAAGATTCTAACATCATCGGCACTACGTGGCAAAACATTGCAACTACAAGGTCATGGCCTAAGGCAAATAGCTATAGCAATTTTAGCTCTTTTGACCCTTGACAGGGTAAAGTTGCAATGACAATAGCATCAGATATGCTGGCAACAACCCCGTATGTTCCAAGAATTGCATTGTTCAGAATGACTTATTTCATACAGCTCAAAGTGAAGAAGAGTTTCCATATGAACCATGGATTGGAACATGGAGCTAACTGATGCTTTATCTAAAAATCCTGCCACTTCATAGCATCAGAAAGCTGAAAAGGAATATTAAAGGATAAAGTTCTATAATGAACTGAAAAGTCAATTTATGCGCACGAAGTGAGGCTTCGGTATATATATATGCAAGTCCTTAAGATTTTAAACTAAGGTAGGAGGTCGATGATCTAAGATGTCCTGTATTTTCTGCATAACACTGAGAGTCCCGCAATCTACTGGCCACTTCAGTTCTGGCAATAACTTGCTCAGCTATGCTATAGCAACCAGTACATTCCCCGAATGGCTTCTCTGGAATGACTTGAATCATAGAGCTCAAAGTGAAGAAGAATTTCCGCACGAGAAATTTAGCGGAACGGGAATGAACAGGCCTTGAAGCTATTGGTGGTTCGCTGTTTTTGGTCCATTGAAAGCTCCTTTTAGACTTTCCAGTTTCCAGAGCATCAGCCATCCATAAAGTTTGATTAAGCAAACTTAGCTAAGCCTGCTTACTTCATTTTCACCTCCAGATTATATTAGATCACAGGTAGAATATTAAATTGTTTTCATGGTGAAACTCAAGATAAGGTCCGTACCACCGATGCTGATATCAGTCTTGGCAATTTTAACTTGGCCATAAAAGGTAAATGGCCAAAGATGGTACTGAGGACTAAAAGTCCCCTTCGTGCTTGTGTAATAGAAAACTGTCAGCTCAGGTAAGAAACTCTAAGCAGACTCATCGATAAGGAAAATCGTAACAGCTCCAATTCATTCCATGTACACTTAATGATGCGATGACTCTTATTTGGACCGAGTGCAAAATGGCTTGTTTATCAGAAAAGTCATAGTACCAACAACTCTGCTATAGTCACGTTTAATATACTTGAATGGGACATCATTGGAAGGACTGCCGATGCAATTTTCACTTTAGTCAAAATGCAAAGTAATGTTCAGCCAGATAATCGTTGAGCTAACCAGGGGGATTTTTCATTCCTTACATTCTTGTTAGCCTACAATTTCTGAAGAAATTAACAATGCCCACATCAATTATGACAGAAGACAAGTCTTAAGTTAGATTGAATAAGAAGATTGAATAATTTGGAATTAACTTGTAGAAAAACGGATGATTCATCTGTGGCAGCAAAGCATACCTTTTGAATCAGGCTGCCCTTGAGGTGGCTGCCCTGGAGGCACCTGCCCTGAAGGCACTCGCCCTTGTGGCGGAGGCGCTCGCCCTTGTGGCGGAGGCGCCCGCCCTTGAGGCGCTTGCCCTTGTGGTGGAGGCGCCCCCACTTTAGGCGCCTGCCCTTGAGGCGGAGGCGCCTGACCTTGAGGCGGAGGCGGCCGCCCTTGAGGTCCTCCAGCAGGAGACAGCACACATGTTGCCGACCCCGATGATCCATCTGCGCAATAACAAGCCGTTGTATCCGCCGAGATGTCATAACCGCAGACACCTTTCGAATTATTGCACAATGTACACGCCGCAGAATCCACTTCCAACCTGACCTTGAATCCTTCCTGCACCATCTTCTCCAAATTCGCCGGGCTATTCCCCAACTGGGGCAATCGAGCCTGATTAACGGGGACCACCACACTCTGGGAGCATTCTCCTGGCCCTTCAGTCCCCGGAACCGCATAACAGTCTGTATTAGCAATACCACTTATGACGCACGAGAACTCGATGCGGTCATCTGGTCTTGGCGCATTTGAACAACCGTAGAGGAATGTGTGGTTGCGGTAGCCGTTGCCCATGCTGAAGAGCTCAGGGTCGAGAGTGGTGTTAGTGAAGTCAGGGGAGCAGATCCCGGTGGAAAAATCTTCCCGGGTGATTTCTAGGACCTCGGTGCCAGGGTAGACACCGAGAACGTTGTATTTGACATCGGCTATTATGATACTGGCAGCATCATTCTCACAAGCAAGTTGCAGCTCTGGGTAGCCGCAACCGTTGGATCGGCTCCCACCCCAAAATGGGAAGCCGACGTCTTGGATGTTCCCGCAGTTGAACGGTTTGCTGCAATTCGAGTACAAGTCATTATTGTCCTGCGATCTAGTCATACTGATCATCAAGACCAAGAACACAGCGCATAACAGAGGAAGATGTGAATTCATTCTGGTGGAAGACATCAGTTGGATGGAGTGCGGTGGTTCTTGTTGTTTTAGCAAGCAGACAGGCAGGCTCAAGAAAGGTGAATCGTGAGCGATGATGAATCGCTGAAGTGGAGGATGGGTTAGAAAAATAACGTTGGCTGGGTCCACTTCTACGTGGGGCCCTGCTAGTGTAAAATATGGGCTTTTTGAAAGTCAAAAAGTAAAGGAAAATAAAAAAAAAATGTTTGAAAATGCAACAAAGGAAAAGCAAAAAGGGAACAGCGGAATGCTTCAGCTTTTTAATGAGGCTGAGAGCATGCACGCCTCTCGTCCTTTCAATTAGAGTAGTTTTCGGATTTATGACTTAAATTCGAAATTTCAGGAAATTTGAGTCGCAAAGTTGGATTTATTGAATTGTTGAGCTTTGAAATTTTATGGCAATGGTGGTTTATGATGTTGCAAAGCTGTAGTTTTGTCGCGAGTTGATTTAAAGTAATGATTTTAGTGAGGTAAAATTTTAGGGTTTCAAGTTTGAAATTTCACATTGCATTTATTGACTTCTTACTTGGCCGTAACGACTGCGCTGCGGGATGATGAACTAAAACAGAGGAACACTGTATGAAAGACTTGTGTCGTGACTACTTTTCTTGACTTTTGTTGTAGAACCATGTGAGGGTTATCATGGCTAATACTAACAGACAAGGAAGCCATAAATAAAGAACATAATTAAAGATCCGTCTGTAATGCACTCACTTTGTTTACCTTACATTTTTAACTGGTCCACAATAAAAATAAGATTCAACAACGTTAAAATTATCCCTGATGGAGAAAGAGAATGTTGCCTATGTGTGCAAGCTAGAAATATATGATCGAGATCTATAAAAGGTTATTTATTTTTACTTCAAACATTTATAGTCATAAACCTTTTTATTGGTGAAATTTGTTTAGGCAATTGGACCATGATGAAATAGGATAATTGTCCAAAAAATTTCAAATCTAAACAAACTTTTGAAACTTTTTATAGTAGTCAACCTTTCAATTATATTAATTTAATCCTAAACATTTTGAAACTTTGTAACTTCAATCCTAAATTTATTATCTGGATAATTGTCTAGAAGGACTAAATTGGCAAATCGTTAAAATGTTTATATCTTAATTGGCAAATGTCAAAACATATAGGATTAAATTGGCAAATCACCAAAAAATTTAAGTCTTAATTGTGTTGTAGGTTGTAAGAGTCAAAGTTCAAGTCTCTAGGTGTTTTTATACACTATCTAGTTCCTATATCTTTATTAATTAGGTAGTTCTCTTATCTTTAATGCTTAATTTATTCCCTACATATAGTCCCTCTATATAATTAGGAGAATTCTCAAATATAAGCAAGTTCATTTTGAATATCAAGAATAGATGAGATTTGTCTCTACACGAGTAAATATCTATTTTGGCATTTGTATCCTTGAAAGGTGGATTCTTCCATGGTGGTGAGCCAACAAGCCTCGTATCCTCAGCTACTGATAATCTATAGGCCTTTGTGGTGAACTTCTCCTATCTTGAATTCTTGTATCCTTGACTGGGGATTTTTTGTAGGCTTTGGTGGTGAATTTTATCAATCCCAATCTTGATCCTTGACTTAGTGACTGTCCTATATGCCTTGATTCTAATTGTATTATATTTTTCATTTGCATTTACCTATCAATATTCATTCCACACAATTTGAATCTATCCATTATCACTCAAAACAACACTGCCCCACCCCCGAAACCATATCACTGTCGGCGAACTTTGACAGTGAAGTGTGTTTAGAATATGTAGGTGGTCTGGCTACACAGGATAGATAGGACTTTGGAGGTATAGGAAAGAGCTCATGGCTTCCTTCGGGCATCTCTATCACCTTAGAGATTGGTAGATCCGATGGAATGGTTTGAATGCACCACAAGGTTATCTCAACCAATTTCCTTGTGATCTCTCCCTCTTCCACGGTCGTTAGTCCAGCCCACGTTAGATCAAAACCTAACTCAAGACGTTGCCGAGGCTGATGATGGGCGGGGGAAGCCTAGGAGTGTTAATGGTTCAGTTCGGTTCGCTTTTCCAAAAAAATCAAACCGAATTGATAAGGAAATCTATTAAACTGAACTGAAATCCGATCTGAATTGAAATTGAACCGAATTGAAATCTCGGTTCGATTTGGTTCAATTTCTTGGTTTTTTCTTTTATTTTTGTTTTTTTTTTTTTTTCCTACATGCATCCCTTTCAATAAATTTTTTATTTTTTTAAATCAATTTTTAAAATTATTTTGTTCTTTTTCTTTTTATTCTTTTTTTTCTTTTTTTCTTCATTGGTCGATCACTGACCGGTGATTGGCTAGAGGTGAGGCTGAACTTGTCGGATGTCAGCGAGCTTGAGCTCGCGACGAGTTGGGCGAGGCTCAAGCCTCGTCGACATTTGGTGACCTTGGCTCAAGCCTTGAGCCCAAGCCTTGCCCAAGTGCCGGATTTGGTGGGGCTCAAGCTTGCTGGCATTGGGCGAGCTTGGCCTCGCCGGCCTGTGGCGAGGCTCCGCTAAAGGAGAAAAAAAGAAAAGGAAAAAATAAAAATAAAAAATGATGATTTAAAAAATAAAAGGAAAAATAGAAGAATTTTTTTTTTTTTAAATTCTATCAGTTTGGTAAACCGAACTGGTTAATTTTTTTTTTTTTTTTAATGAGAATCGAACCGAAAGAAAAAAAAAAAAGAAGAACTTTTCGGTTCGATTTTTGACACTACTAGGGAAGCCGCTGGAGCAGCTCAGGCCAAGGCCAGATTATCCACAACAGGCATTGGCATTGCCTCGCCGCCAATGCTTCAGAAGGTGTAGCTTATTTGGAGCCCACTGCATTCAGATGGAGAGCGTGTCGGTGAGAAGGCACCACTGCCGCCACAGAAGTTGTTGAAGAAGAGGAAGGGGAAATGAAGCGAGTGATTGGACATCGTGCGCCGCAGATGATTTGAACTGCGTCTTGGACTAACCTCAACATGCATGCATACCCAAGCATCAATGAGTACGCAGAGACTCGCGATTTGCGAACGTCATATTCAAACGTCTCGATCTCAAGAAGAGTCTATTACTATGTTATATACATATATATATTGACTCTCCATTTCTGGATTCGTAGCCTTTGCAATAACTTCATCAATATTACCTACCAAATTAAAGGCTAGTTCGGGAATATTCAGATTGTGCGATGGACTTTGACTCAAATTCTGTCGGGAGAAATAGTCAAATTCAAATATATTAATTAAATAACATTCAGCTCTAGCGGCCAAAAAACAAAGAAATAGGAAACAAATTGGCTTATTGGACGGTGAAATTCAACTGGGCTAAATCTCAAAGTATACAACTGTGTAGTTGGTCAATGTAAGGTCGGCTAGTGTTGATGCCATTTGCCCTATACGAAGGTCGTTTGGTTTCTGGTGAATGCATGATTGAGTTCATCAATGTCTATTAAATGATGTTGGTATCAGTCTTTTTGCAAAGGAAGAGAATAAAGAACTACATCAGAAAAGTAAAAGCAGATTGATACAGATTTGGGAATCTTGCAAATATTTTGATAATGTGATATTCGCTGTTGGTATATCATATTTTTAATCTGAAGCCTGAACAATTTGGTAGACAATTTAAGTTTCAAAGAACAATGTTAAGTACCAGAGAATGCGAAAGTGTGGCGACTCACACCTAGAGGGTGAGAAAGACCACCAGGATTTTCAGTTGAATAGTCCTTGGAGTTTAACGAATATGTCACTCATCTCATTGGTAATGTCATGCATTCATAGAATATCAATCTACATGATGGTGGAAGAGTAACATTGATGGGAACCATTTCCCTGTGAGTTCTATGAGAGATGAAACTAATCTTCCAAGTTCCAAGTCAGATTACAAACAGCCTTCAGAAAGCACTTGATCTCCTAAGTTGAAATTCTCGTATCATTCTTGCTAATTGCTTTGATTCTCCAAGTGAAATCCACCTAACCATTCTCTCCTCATTCACTGTAACTCTAAGAAAAACACATTCAATCTAAAGAAAGGCATGAAAATTACCTTAAGAAGTTCTGTCGTGCATTATCACTTTACCATGTGTTACTGCTTTCCTCTGAATTCTCTATTATTCTCTCCTCAAGGCTTCCATTGGAATTTGACATCGTCACTTCCCAATTTTGTGACAGTGGTCATGTTGGAGGATACAATATGGGCTTTGGTGGCATTTGCAGTGATCCCAAGCTTCCTTCCAACATTTCAATCACCTTCACAATTGGAGGTCGATCAGATGGACTAGTTTGAATGCACCACAAACTCACAATAATCATCTTCCTCACTAGCACTTCCTCCTCCTCTGACACATTCATCAGCAATTTCAGATCTTTGCTAGGCTCCAAGTTTCCATAAATCCATTCTGGAAAGTACATATCATTGCTGTTGGAAACTATGACGTCAGAATTTTTGAAGCCTAACATTTCAAGAATCAACATGCCAAAACTGTAAACGTCAGACTTGTGAGAGATTCTCCCTAAGTTTCGAAAAACAACTTCTGGTGCAATAAACCCGACCGTTCCCCTCATGCCGAGAGTTGATAGAGCACTATCTTGCCTATGACAGAGTTTAGCAAGGCCAAAATCTGAAATCTTGGGGATAAAATCTTGATCAAGCAAAATGTTCTGAGGTTTTATATCAAAATGCAAGATTCTAGTATTGCAGCCTCGGTGCAGATACTCTAGCCCACGAGCAATGCCAATTGCAATTTGATATAGTATCTTCCATTCCAGGGAACTACTCATATTCAAAACTTTTCTAGAATACATGAACTTATCCAACGAACCATTAGGCATGTACTTGAAAACTAGAGCTCTTTTCTTCCCCTCGTAACAAAAACCTAAGAGACTGATTACATTAATGTGAGAAGTTCTACTGATGCTCACGACTTCATTGATAAATTCTTCTAGGCTACTTTTCGACTCTGTTAGAATTTTCACAGCCACAAGACCAACATCTCTGATCTCCCCCTTATACACTGCACCATAACCTCCTTGACCTAGTTTCTCTGAAAATGAGTCGGTCATTTTTTTTAGATCAATATATTGGTATCTTCTTGGAACAAGAGACCCATGGATTCCCATTAATTTCTCAATATCGGGATCTTTCTCGCTCTTGAAGAGTGGAAACTTCCATGAGAAGACTCTTGTTTTAATCTTGAGGATGAAAATGATGACAATCGCAAATATTGAAGCACCGATGATAGCAAGAACTCCAGCTGTCCTTTTCAAACATTGAAAATTTAAATGTATCAGCGATTCATAGAAGCCAAAGATACAAATTCAGTAATATCAAAGAGATGGTTTACCTAGAGACGATATAAGCCGCCTGCTAAATCCTGGAAAAAGAAATTCTATTATATCCAGGGTTGACTATAATTAGAGGAATCTGATGCAAATTATATCTAAGTTTGGTGAAATCTTTTTCGTGCTTCATTAAAAAACTAATTATGTCTTAACACAAGTATCTAACACTCAGTTGAGTAAAATAAGAGGCAATGGCAACAGAGATGGACAACTGAATGGTTAATTAAATTTCTTGATAATATAAAGACCCAATTGCTGTTGGATTGGTGCTCTTGATAGAAAATCTATTTCCTGTCTGCTTGTTAGTTTTTTGTTTTGCAGCCTGCACGTTTTTCCAGGATTATGGTAACTTATAGAAGGTTTGATCATGGTAGAGCCTTCTCAGCATCGTAGGCCCAAAACCATATTGATCATTTTATGACATAGGAGTAGAGTTTTATTTTTACATTATGAATACATCAAACATGGTTTTTTTTTTTTTTTTCTACTGGCGATAGCTGTACTACTTCAAGCTCCTTTGGCAGAGTCAAGTTATCATGGCAACTGTAATGAAATTAACTTCTGCTCGGACGTGAATACGGGTAGATGAATCTAATGTCATGGTGATCTAGATTCTTAGGAGCTGCCTAGTAATCTTTGGGTATTTGCTGTTTAGGGCTGGATGGGGCGACCACAGAAGCACCACCTGACGACCACCTTGGCCACTGCACATCAATAGTTGCATTTAAGTCTTAAGTATGACAAGGATAGTCTGGCCGATTTTTTTTTGAAAAAGGTTAGTGTCCAGGGTAATTTTTCCAAAACTCAAGGGGGTCTGAGTAATTGCCTAATATCAACGTGATTTGGGATTCCCTTTAACAGTAAGCAACATTATTGTTGGCACCATTCATGGAACAAATGATGGGTTGAAGAACTTCAATTGGCCAATAGCAGGACGATTCAATTATAGATCTCTTCATGCAAACCTGACACTGGTTATGAGCAAGTAAGCTATTGAAGGATGGGGCTAAATGATGCTTCCTCTACATATCCTGCCGCTGCGTGGGGTCTGAAATTGAAAAGCGATATTAGGGGATTAAGTTACATAATGCACTGAATAGCAGATTTATATGCGCAAAGTGAGGCTTTGGTGCATAAACATATACTTGTCCTTCAGATTTTGGATAACATAGAAGGTTGATGATCTGAAGTGCCTTTGTTTTCTCCACAAGAATTAGAGTTTCATAAATTCTGGTAATGACTTGGTTAACTGCGCTATATGCTGGTTGGTTCCCAGCATATTCCAGGAATGGCTTCTCCAGAATGACTAAGTACATAGAGTTCAAAGTGAAGAAGAAATTTACGAGCGTGGGAATGGACAGGCTTCGATATTATTGGTGCTTGGCAGTATTTCATGGAGCATCGGCCATCCAGAATTTTTGATTAGTTAAGGCTTGCTGACTTTTTTTCCATCAACGGATCAAATTGAATCACTGGTAGAATACTCATCTTCGTGATGAAAGTCAAGATAAGGTCCTTTCGCCGTTTGAATGTAAATGGCCAAAGATGGCACCGATGAATGTAAATGGCCAAAGATGGTACCAAAAGTACTAAAAGTTCACTTTGTGATTGTCCCATAGAAAATTGTCAGCTTAGGTAAGAAGCTCTAAGCAAAAGATTAGGAAAATAGTAGCGTTCAATCCCGTCTCAGCTAGCAGAATAACATGCTCTGAGAAAATGGGTATTCATGTCACACGACAAACTCATCATGCCTCTACAAAAGTCGAAGAACAGAAAATGGAAGGTGCAAGGGCTGCCTCGCCTTACAGTACCTCTGAGATGCAATACCGAAAATGTCGCTCTACATGCATTTTGCACAAGAAGCATTTAAACAAGTAGAGAGATAGGTAGAAGAGCAAATAATCCTTCCCTAAAATCATAACAGCTGCGATTCATTCCTCATACAAAGAATGATTCAATGGCTTTCATTTGGACTGAGTGCAAAGTGGTTTGTTTATCAGAAAAGTCATAGTACCAACACCTCTGCTATAGTCATGTTTCCAATACTTTTTATTTTATTTTATTTTATTTTAGTTTATTTTTGGTCTGTATGTTTCACATACTTTATTATTTTTTGGTCATCTATGTTTCACATACTTGAAAGGACGTTATTGGGAGGACTACTGGTGCAATTTTCATTTTAGTCACCATGGAAAGTAACGTTCAGCCAGATATTCGTTGAGCTAACCAGGGGGATTTTTCATTCCCTTGCATTCTGGTTAGCCTACAATTTCCAAAAAAATTAACAATGCCCGCATAAATTATGACAGTCTAAATTAGATTAAGTGATGCGAATAATTGGAAATTAAACTGCAGAAAAGCATACCTTTTGAACCAGGCTGCCCCTGAGGCGGCTGCCCTTGAGGCGGCTGAGGCGGCTGACCTTGAGGTGGCTGTCCCTGAGGTGGCTGCCCTTGAGGTGCAGCAGACGGTGAACATGTCGCGGATACCAATGATCCATTCGCACAATAACAAGCCGTTGTATTCTTTGAGATGTCATAACCGCAGACACCTTTTGAATGAGCACACCTTTTACACGGCGCAGAATCCACCTCTAACCTGACCTCGAATCCTTGCTTCACTGGCTCCTTCAAGTTCACCAAGGCCTGAGCCAACTGGGACAATAGATTCTGATCGACGGGGATCACTACGCTCTCAGAGCAACTTCCTGGCCCTCTAGCCCCAGAAGCCCAATAACCGTATATTGTAGCACGACCACTTCCGGAGCACGTGAACGAGTTGCCAACGCTTGGAACACCCGGACAGCCGTAGATGATTGTGAAGTTGCTGTAGCCATTGACCATGCTGAAGAGTGCAGGGTCGAAAGTGGAGTTAGTGAAGTCAGGGGAGCAGATTCCCGTGGAGAAATCTTCCCGCGCGATATGTAGGACCGCGGAATCGGGGTAGATGCCGAGAACCTTGTATTTGACATTGGATATCGTGATACTGGCAGCGTTATCCTCGCAAGCAAGTTGTAGCGCCGGGTGGCCACAGCTGTTGGGTCGACTCCCGCCCCAAAA
This sequence comes from Eucalyptus erythrocorys, assembly GCA_014182555.1. Taxonomy (NCBI): domain Eukaryota; kingdom Viridiplantae; phylum Streptophyta; class Magnoliopsida; order Myrtales; family Myrtaceae; genus Eucalyptus; species Eucalyptus erythrocorys. The sequence continues at coordinate 35,832,476 of CM024602.1, forward strand.
AGGGAAGCCAACGTCTTGGATATTCCCACAGTTGAACAGGTAGCTGCATTTTGAGTACAAGTCATCATTGCCCTGCGATTGAGTCATATTGATCATCAAGACCAAGAACATGGTGCATAACGGAAGGTGTGTATTCATTCTGGTGGGGACGGATTTCCTGATCAGTTGGATGGACAGGGGTTGTTTTTGTTTCAGCAAACAAATAGCAGGCTCAAGAATTGTCATATAATGGCCTTCTTAGTTGACCAATCAAAGGCGGTGGGACCCACCTTAAAAAAAGACAGAGAGAAAGACTCGGTCAACAAAATAAAAAGAAAAAGAAAAAGAAAAAGAAAAAGAAGACCATCGTGAGATAAAGGAAAATGAGAGTCCATGCCAGAAAGGGGAAAGAAAGGGAGAAAGAAGAAGAAGAAAGGAAGGGAAATAGAGAAAAAGGAAAAGAAAGGAAAGGGGGCTTCCTGAGTGCACGTCACGGGGATTGTGAATTACAGCATTGTGGAGCTGTGGATTTGACGGTAGTCATTTTAAAGCAACGGTTTTGTCGGAGTGAGATTTTAGGATTCACATCCGAGTTTCACGTTATATTTAGATTTGAATAACCACTTTAATGAATGATTTGTAGGCACATAAGTATCGTTTTGTTAATTTAAGTGTTGTTTAGTCGTTTCTCAATCAAGGTAGTATTTAATTGATAATATCATAACATAATCATATGAAATTATCGATCAAATGAATATTATTTTTATAGGTATATAGTAATGTTAAAGCAATATAACTCATCTTTATGTTGTTTGTGTATAATATATTGGAATTAGATATACGAGACTTGTTATGATTTTGTAAATATGCATACTGGATGCTCGATTTGCTAAGATCAGATGCATACTACCCATTGAGTTGTGGTTGCTCATTTCACTTGTTTTTCATGCTTTTAGATTCCTTAATTAGCGGCAAATAGGACGAGAGCGCTATTAGTGGGGAACTTTTGGGGGTTAATTTTTTTTCAATATGGTTTGAGGCCGTGTCTTTCGAGAGGAAAGATAATCATGTCATTACCGCTACTCTTGTTTGACTTAGGATGGGACAAGAAAGATGGGTTGTGAGTGATGAATCACTGAAGTGGAAGATGGGTTTGGAAGATAGAAAATAATTCCGAAAGAGTTGAAAAATAGGAGTCTTTTTTGACTTATTAGGAAGCTAAGCCTAATCAATGACTCTGTGAAAGCCTCCAACATCGGAAACTTCTTAAAGACTAACTACATAACTGAAATTAAACTTAAACTAACAAACAAAGCCATTTCCCATGCTTGTGTCCTGAACCAGCCTCATCTACTCACCACCCAATCCCACCTACCATTCTACATGGCAATGGAGCTTTTGCGCCCCCTATCGAGTACTATAGTATACAAAGAATTGAGATAATTGATGAAAAAAGCTTGGGCCTAATAAGAAGGGATAAATATCACGAAATCCATGATTAGGTCTACAAAAACATTGCAAGTGATCAAAATTATGAGAAAATCTCAACGTTAAAATTATTCCCAACTGAGAAAGAGAATGTGTGTGCAAGGTAGGAATACATGATCAAGATCTATACAAAGTTACTTATTTTTAAGATAATAAGATAATATGACTAAGTCGAAATTATAAAAGTATTAAAGTTTTATTGGTGAAATTATTTGAGCCAACTGGACCACGATAAAATGGGATAATTGTCCAAAAAACTCTAAACCTATTATAGCGCGATCAATTCAGTTTTAAATCTTTCAGTTGCGTCAATTTAGTCTTGCACACCATTTGTCAATTTAGTCATAAAACTTATAATTATGCTAATTTATTCCTAAACCTTTTGAAACTTTGCCACTTCAGCCCTAAATGATAATTGTCTGAAAAGATTATATTGTCAAATTGTTAAAAGGTTTAAATCTAAATTGGCAAATCTTGAAAATGTTTAGGACTAAATTGCCATATCATCCAATGATTTAAATCTTAATTATATTATAGGTTTCAATAGTCAAAGTTCAAGTCTCTAGGTGTTTTAATACACTATCTAGTTCCTATGTGTTTATTAATTAGGTAGTTATCTTATCTTTAATACTCAGTTTATTCCCTATGTATAGTCCCTCTATATAATGAAGAGAATTCTCAAATGGAAGTGCATTGATTTTGAGTATTGCCTATATATGACATTTGTCTTTGTGTGAGCAAATATCTACCCTCGACATCTATATCCCTAGAAGGTGGATTCTTCTTTGGTGGTAAGCCAAGAAGCCATATATACTTAGCTAGTGATTTTCTATAGGCCTTGGTGGTGAACTTCTCCCATCCTGAAGTCTTGTATCCTCAACTAGTGATTTTCTATAGGCCTTAGTGGTGAACTTTGTCAATCATAATCTTGATTTTCTATAGGCCTTAGTATGCCTTGGTTCTAATTGTACTATTCTTTCATTCGCATTTACCTATCGATAACCATCCACACAATTTGAATCTACCCATTATCAATCAAACCAACACTTCCCCCACCCCGCAACCATAATGTTATCGTCTACCTTCGACAGTGAAGTGTGTTTAGAGTATGAAGGTGGTCTCGCCAGACAAGATAGATAGGACTTTGGTGGCAAAGGAAAAAGCTCATGGCTCCCTTCAACTATCTCTATCACCTTAGAGATTGGTGGACGATCCAATCAAATGGTTTGAATGCACCACAAGCTTATCAAAACCAATTTCCTCGTGATCTCTCCCTCTTCCACAGTCGTTATTCCAGGCCACTTTAGATGTTTACCTAACTCAAGACGTTGCCGAGGCTGAGGATGTGCAGGCAGGAGCCGCCGAAGCAGTTCAGGCCAAGGCCAGATTATCCACAGCAGGCATCGGCATTGCCCTCGCTGCCAATGCTTCAGAAAGGGTAGCTTATTTGGAGGCCACTGCATTCAGATGGAGAGCGTGTCGGTGAGAAGGCACCACTGCCGCCACAGGAGTTGTTGAAGAAGAGGAAGAGGAAATGGAGCGAGTGATTGGACATCGTGCAGTCTTGCAGATGATTTGAACTGCTCCTTGGACTAACCTTAATATGCATACTGGCGCATCAACAAGTGCGGATGATGCTAGAGATACAGGGACTCGCGATTCGCGAATGTCACAGTCAAACTTCTCGATCTCAATAAGAGTCTATTACACTGTTATATACATATATGTTGACTCTCCATTTCTAGTTTCATAGTATTTGCAGTTACTTCATCAATGTTACCTACCAAATTTAAGGCTAGTTCGGGAACATTCAGATTGTGCAATGGACTTTGACTCAAATTCTGTCGGGAGAAATAGTCAAATTCAAGTATATTAATTAAATAACATTCAGCTCTAGCGGCCAAAAAACAAAGAAATAGCAAACAAATTGGCTTATTGGGCGGTGGAATTCAATTGGACTCAAAGTATGCAACTCCGCAGTTGCTTAATGTAAGGTCGGCTAGCGTTGATGCTATTTACCATATACGGAAGGTCGTGTGGTTTCTCGTGAATGCATGATTGAGTTCATCAATGTCTGTAAATGATGTCGGTATCAGTCTTTTTACAAAGAGTATAAAGAACTGTATCAGAAAAGTAAAGGCAGATTGGTACAGATTTGGAATGGTGCAAATATTTTGATAATGTGATAATCGCTGTTGGTATACCGTATTCTTAGTCTGAAGCCGGAACAACTTGGTAGACAATTTAAGTTTCGAAGCAATGAACAGTGGTAAGTACCAAAGAACGCAAAAGTGTGGCGAACCGAACCTAGAGGCTAGGTATAAGTGAGAAAGACCACCAGGACTTTCAGTTTAACAGTCCCAGGAGTTTGACGGAAATGTCGCTCATCTCATTGGTAATGTTATACATTCATAGAATATCAATCTACATGATCGTGGAATGAGAGATGAAACAGATCTTCCAATTTCCAAGTCTGATTACAAACAGCCTTCAGAGAGCACTCAATCTCCTAAGTTGAAATTCTCGTATAATTCTTGCTAAGTGCTTTGATTCTCCAAGTGAAATCCACCTAACCATTCTCTCCTCATTCACTGTAACTCTAAGAAAAACACATTCAATCTAAAGAAAGGCGTGAAAATTACCTTTAGTAATTCAGTCGTGCATTACCACTTACCATGTTTACTGCTAGCCTCTAAATTCTCTATTATTCTCTCCTCAAGGCTTCCATTGGAATTTGACATCGTCACTTCCCAATTTTGCGACAGTGGTCATGTTGGAGGATACAATATGGGCTTTGGCGGCATTTGCAGTGATCCCAAGCTTCCTTCCAACATTTCAATCACCTTCACAATTGGAGGTCGATCAGATGGACTAGTTTGAATGCACCACAAACTCACAATAATCATCTTCCTCACTAGCACTTCCTCCTCCTCTGACACATTCATCAACAATTTTAGATCATTGCCGGGCTCCAAGTTTCCATAAATCCATTCTGGAAAGTACATGTCATTGCTGTTGGAAACTATGACGTCAGAATTTCTAAAGCCTAACATTTCAAGAATCAACATGCCATAACTGTAAACATCAGACTTGTGAGAGATTCTCCCCAAGTTTCTAAAAACAACTTCTGGTGCAATAAACCCAACCGTTCCCCTCATGCCGAGAGTTGATACAGCACTATCTTGCCTATGACAAAGTTTAGCAAGGCCAAAATCTGAGATCTTGGGGATAAAATCTTGATCGAGCAAAATGTTTTGAGGTTTTATATCGAAATGCAAGATTCTGGTATTACAGCCTCGGTGTAGATACTCTAGCCCACGAGCAATGCCAATTGCAATTCGATATAGTATCTTCCATTCCAAGGAACTACTCATATTCAAAGCTTCTCTAGAATACATGAACTTATCCAACGAACCATTAGGCATGTACTCGAAAACTAGAGCTCTTTTCTTCCCCTCATAACAAAAACCTAAGAGAGTGATTACATTAACGTGAGAAGTTCTACTGATGCTCACGACTTCATTGATAAATTCTTCTGGGCTACTTTTCGACTCTGTCAGAATTTTCACAGCCACAAGACCAACATCTCTGATCTCCCCTTTATACACTGCACCATAACCTCCTTGACCTAGTTTCTCTGAAAATGAGTTGGTCATTTTCTTTAGATCAATATATTGGTATCTTCTTGGAACAAGAGATCCATGGATTCCCATCAATTTCTCAATATCGGGATCTTTCTCGCTCTTGAAGAGTGGAAACTTCCATGAGAAGACTCCTGTTTTAATCTTGAGGATGAAAATGATGACAATCGCAAATATTGAAGCACTGATGATAGCAAGAACTCCAGCTATCCTTTTCAAACATTGAAAATTTAAATGTATCAGTGATTCATCGAAACCAAAGATACAAATTCAGTGATATCAAAGAGATTGTTTACCTGGAGACGATATAAGCCGCCTGCTAAATCCTGGAAAAAGAAAATCTATTATATCCAGGGTTGACTACAATTATAGGAATCTGATGCAAATTATATCTAAGAAGTTTGGTGAAATCTTTTTAGTGCTTCAGTAAAAAACTAATTACGTCTTAACACAGGTATCTAACACTCAGTTCAGTAAAATAAGAGGCGACGGCAATGGAGATGGACAATTGAATGGTTAATTAAATTTCTTGATAATATAAAGATCCAATTGCTGTGGGATTGGTATTTTTTTTATATGTACTCAGGCGGATCCTCGGTTATCAAAAAAAAAAAAAAAAATTGCTATTGGATTGGTGCTCATGATAGAAAATCTATTTCCTGTCTGCTTGTTAGTTTTTTGTTTTGCAGTTTGCACGTTTTTCCAGGATTATGGTAACTTATAGAAGGTTTGGTCACGGTAGAGCCTTCTCTGCATCGTAGGCCCAAAACCATATTGATCATTTTATAACATAGGAGCAGAGTTTATTTTTTACATTATGAATACATCAAACGTCCTTTTTTTTCTGCTGGCGATAGCTGTACCACTTTAAGCTCCTTTGGCAGAGTCAAGTTATCATGGCAACTGTAATGAAATGAACTTCAGCTCAGACGTGAAGACGTGTAGATGAATCTAATGTGATGGTGATCTACATTCTTAGGAGCTGCCTAGTAATCTTTGGGTATTTGCTCTTTAGGGCTGGATGTGGCGACCACAGAAGCACCACCTGACGACGACCTTGGCCATTGCACATCAATAGTTGCATTTAAGTCTTAAGTATGACAGGGATAGTCTGGCTGATTTTTTTATTTTTTTTTTGAAAAGGTTAGTGTCCAGGGTAATTTCTCCAAAACTAAAGGGTGTCCGAGTAATTGCCTAATATCAACGTGATTTGGGATTCCCTTTAACAGTAAGCAACATCATTGTTGGCACCATTCATGGAACAAATGATGGGTTGAAGAACTTCAATTGGCCAATAGCAGGACGATTCAATTATAGATCTCTTCATGCAAACCTGACACTGGCTATGAGCAAGTAAGCTATTGAAGGATGGGGCTAAATGATGCTTCCTCTACATATCCTGCCGCTGCATGGGGTCCGAAATTGAAAAGGGATATTAGGGATTAAGTTACATAAGGCACTGAATAGCAGATTTATATGCGCAAAGTGAGGCTTTGGTGCATAAGCATATACAAGTCCTTCAGATTTTGGATAACAGTAGAAGGTTGACGATCTGAAGTGCCTTTGTTTTCTCCACAAGAATGAGGGTTTCATAAAGTACTGGCCACTTGAATTCTGGTAATGACTTGCTTAACTGCGCTATATGCTGGGAACCAACCAGCATATTCCAGGAATGGCTTCTCCAGAATGACTTAGTACATAGAGTTCAAAGTGAAGAAGAATTTCCGCATGAGAAATTTACCAGCACGGGAATGGACAGGCTTCGAAATTATTGGTGCTTGGCAGTATTTCGTGGAGCATCGGCCATCCAGAATTTTTGATTAGTTAAGGCTTGCTGACTTTTTTTCCATCAACGGATCAAATTGAATCACTGGTAGAATACTCATCTTCATGATGAAAGTCAAGATAAGGTCCTTTCACCGTTTAAATGTAAATGGCCAAAGATGGTACCGAAATTACTAGAAGTTCACTTTGTGATTGTTCCATAGAAAATTGTCAGCTTAGGTAAGAAGCTCTAAGAAAAAGATTCGGAAATTAGCAGCGTTCAATCCCGTCTCAGTGAGCAGATTAACATGCTCTGGGAAAATGGGTATTCATGTTACACAACAAACTCATCGCGCCTCTACGAAAGTTGAAGAAATATAAAATGAAAGGTGCAAGGGCTGCCTCGCCTTACAGTACCTCTGAGATGCAATACGGAAAATGTTGCTCTACATGCATTTTGCACAAGAAGCATTTAAACAAGTAGAGAGATAGGTAGAAGAGCAAATAATCCTTCCCTAAAATCATAACAGCTCCGATTCATTCCTCATACAAAGAATGATTCAATGGCTTTCATTTGGACCGAGTGCAAAGTGGTTTGTTTATCAGAAATGTCATAGTTCCAACACCTCTGCTATAGTCATGTTTCACCTACTTTTTTGTTTTTTGTCTTTTTTTATCTGTATGTTTCACATGCTTTTTTATTTTTTGGTCATATATGTTTCACATACTTGAAAGGGACGTTATTGGGAGGACTACTGGTGCAATTTATATTTAGTCACCATGGAAAGTAACGTTCAGCCAGATATTCGTTGAGCTAACCAGGGGGATTTTTCATTCCCTTGCATTCTTGTTAGCCTACAATTTCCGAAAAAACTAATAATGCCCGCATAAATTATGACAGAAGACAAGTCTAGATTAGATTAAGTGATGCGAATAATTGGAAATTAAACTGCAGAAAAACGTACCTTTTGAACCAGGCTGCCCTTGAGGCGGCTGACCTTTAGGGGGCCGCCCCTGAGGTGGCTGTCCTTGAGGTGGCTGACGCTGAGGCGGCTGTCCCTCAGGCGGCTGCCCCTGAGGCGGCTGACGCTGAGGCGGCTGTCCCTCAGGCGGCTGCCCCTGAGGCGGCTGACCTTGAGGCCCGCCAGCAGGAGATGGCAAACATATTGCTGATGTCGATGATCCATCCGCACAATAACAAGCCGTTGTATTCTTTGAGATGTCATAACCGCAGACACCTTTCGAATGAGCACACCTTTTACACGCCGCAGAATCCACCTCCAACCTGATCTCGAATCCTTGCTTCCCTGTCACCTCCAGGTCCACCAAGCCACAAGCCAACTGGGACAATAGATTCTGAGAGATGGGGATCACTACGCTCTCAGAGCAACCATTTGGCCCTAGAGCCCCAGGAGCCCCATAACCGTATATTGTACTACTACCAATTGTGCAATAGAACGAGTTGCGAACCCTTGGCAGACCCGGACAGCCGTAGATGATTGTGAAGTTGCTGTAGCCATTGACCATGCTGAAGAGCGCAGGGTCGAAAGTAGAGTTAACGACGTCAGGGTAGCAGATTCCGGCGGAGAAATCTTCCCGCGCGATTCGTAGGACGTCGGAATTGGGGTTGATGCCGAGAACCTTGTATTTGACATTGGATATCGTGATACTGGCACCGGTATCCTCGCAAGCAAGTTGTAGCGCCGGGTGGCCACAGCTGCTGGGTCGGCTCCCGCCCCAAAAAGGGAAGCCGACGTCTTGGATATTCCCACAGTTGAACAGGTAGCTGCATTTTGAGTACAAGTCATCATTGCCCTGCGATTGAGTCATATTGATCATCAAGACCAAGAACATGGTGCATAACGGAAGGTGTGTTCTCATTCTGGTGGCGACGGATTTCCTGATCAGTTGGATGGGCGGGGGTTGTTTTTGTTTCAGCAAACAAATAGCAGGCTCAAGAACTGTCATGCTGCCCTTCTTAGTTGACCAATCAAAGGCGGGACCCACCTTAAAAAAGAGAGAGAGAGAAAGACTCGGTCAACAAAATAAAAAGAAGAAGAAAAAGAAGACCATCGTGAGATGAAGGAAAATAAGAGTCCATGCCAGAAAGGGGAAAGAAAGAGAGAAGAACAAGAAAGGAAGGGAAAAAGAGAAAAAGGAAAAGAAAAGAAAGGGGTATCCGTGAGTGCACGTCACGGGGGATTGTAAATTACGGCATTGTGGAGCCGTGGATTTGACGGTAGTCATTGTTGGAGCGAGATTTTAAGGTTTGTATGTGAATTTCATGTTACATTTAGATTTGAATAACCACTTTGATGAACGATTTGTAGGCACATAAGTATCGTTTTGTTAGCATTTAAGTGTTGTTTGGTCGTTTCTCAATCAAGATAATGTTTAATTGATAATATCATAAAATTACCATATGATATTATTGATCAAATGAATTTTATTTTTATTGGTATATAGTTATGCTAAAGCGATATAACTCGTCTTATCTTGTTTGCATATAATATATTGGAATTGGATAAATGAGTCTTGTTATGATTTTGTAAATATGTATAGTGGGTGTTTGATTTGTTACGATGAGATGCACAGTACTTATTAGGCTGTGGTTGCTCATTCCACTTGTTTTTCATGCTTTCAGATTCCTTAGTTAGCGGTAAATAGGGTGAGAGCGTTATTAGTGGGGAACTTTTGGGAGTTGATTTTTTTTTAATATGGTTTAAGGCCGCATCTTTCGAGAGGAAGGATGATCATGTTATTGCCACTTTTCCTGTATTATTCAAGGTGTGACAAGAAAGATGGGTTCGGAGTGATGAATCACTGAAGTGGAAGATGGGTTTGGAAGATAGAAACTGGTTCGGGAAGAGTTGAAAGATAGGAGTCTTTATTGACTTATTAGGAAGCTAAGCCTAATCAATGACTATGTGAAATGCTCCAACTTCGGAAACTTCTTGAGGACTAGCTACATAACTGGAATTAAACTTAAACTAACAATCAAAGCCATTTTTCATATGCTTGTGTCTTGAACCGGCCTCATCTACTTACCACCCAATCTCACCTAACCAATCTACATGGCAATGGAGCTTTTGTGCCCCCTATCTAGTAATATAGTATACACAGAACTGGGAAAATCGATGAAAAATAGCTTGGGCCTAATCAGAAGGGATAAATATCACTAAATCCATGATCGGATCTACAAAGACATCACAAGTGACAAAGTTGCGAGAAAATCTCAACGTTAAAATTATTCCCAAATGAGAAAGAGAATGTGTGTGCTAGCTAGAAATACATGATCAAGATCTATAAAAAGTTATTTATTTTTAAGATAATAAGATAATATGATTAAGTTGAAATCATAAAAGCATTAAAGTTTTATTGGCGAAATTCTTTGAGCCAATTGGACCACGATAAAATAGGATCATTTTCCAAAAAATTATAAATCTATTATACAGCGACCAATTCAATCCTAAACTTTTCAATTGTGTCAATTTAGTCCTAAATATTTTGATCATTTGTCGATTTAGTCATAAACCTTTCAATTGTGCCAATTTAGTCCTAAACATTTTGAAACTTTGCCGCTTCAGCCCTCAAGGATAATTGTCTGAAAAGATTATATCAGCAAATTGTTAAAAGTTTAAATCCAAATTGGCAAATATTCAAAAGGTCTAAAACTAAATTGCGATATCATCCAAGGACTTAAATCTTAATTGTATTATAGGTTTCAAGAGTCAAAAATTCAAGTCTCTAGGTGTTTTAATACACTATCTAGTTCCTATGTGTTTATTAATAAGGTAGTTCTCTTATCTTCCATACTTAGTTTATTCCCTATTTATAGTCCCTCTATATAATGAAGAGAATTCTCAAATGGAAGCAAGTTGATTTTGAGTATTAAGAATAAATGAGATTTGTTTCTATGTTAACAAATATTTATCCTTGGCATCTATATCCCTAGAAAGTGGATTCTTCCTTGGTGGTGAGCTAAGAAACCATGTATCCCCAGCTAGTGATTTTCTATGAGCCTTGGTAGTGAACTTCTTTCATCCCGAAATCTTGTATCCTCGATTAGTGATTTTCTATAGGCCTTGGTGGTGAACTTTGTCAATTCCGATCTTGATCCTCGATTGGTGGCATGTCTTGTATGCCTTGGTTGTAATTTTTATTATTCTTTCATTTTCATTAGCCTATCTATATCCATTCCACACACTTTGAATCTATTCCCCACCCTGCAACCGTAACACTATCGGCGACCTTCGACAATGAAGTGTGTTTAGAATATGAAGATGGTCTCACCAGACAAGATAGATAGGACTTTGGTGGCATAGGAAAGAGCTCATGGCTTCCTTCAAGCATCTGTATCACTTTAGAGATGGGTGGACGATCCGATGAAATGGTCTGAATGCACCACAAGCTTGTCTAAACCAATTTCCTCGTGATCTCTCCCTCTTCCACAGTCGTTATTCCAGGCCACTTTAGATGTTTACCTAACTCAAGACGTTGCCGAGGCTGAGGATGGGCTGGTGGGAGCCGCTAGAGCAGTTCAGGCCAAGCCCAGAGTATCCCCAGCATGCATCGGCATTGCCCTGGCCGCCACTGCTTCAGAAAGGGTAGCTTATTTGGAGGCCACTGCATTCAGATGGAGAACGAGTCGGTGAGAAGGCACCACTGCCGCCACAGGAGTTGTTGACTATGTAGCACCGACACGGACACGCGACACGCGACACGCGACATGACATGACACGACATGCCGACACGTCATTTCCTAAAAATAGAAAATTTCGACACGTTATATATTAAATAAATTTTTATATATAAATGCATAAAATAATAATAATAATAATAATAATAATAATAATAATAATAATAATAATAATAATAATAATAATAGCCTAAAATTAATTTACACGAAAAATATTAAATAATATAATTCATTATTTTAATTTATTACAATAATACACAAAACTTAGAGGAAAAAAACATTGTTTAAAGAAAAATGCTGAAACGATATTTTTAAATTTATTTATTTATCATATATAGCATTTTTTTATTGCTTCTTTCATAGTAAAAGACTTTTAAAAAAAATAAAACAATTCTAAAAAAACAAAACTGAAAAAAAAAAATTGACCCCTTGGATGTATATTTATAGCAATTTTATTACTTCTTTTGTGTATATTTATATTTTGACCCCTCAAGTATTAGAAATTTTTAAAATTAACCCCGTGCGTGTCGGAATTGCGTGTCGGAATTCTTGACTCACGTGTCGGAGCGTGTCGGAGAAAGTTGACCACATGTCAGATTTTTCGACACTCGTTGACCGCGTGTCGGGACGTGTCGGAGCGTGTCGGACACGTGTCGGAGTGTCGGACACGACATGAAGGCTTCCGGAGAGTGTCCGTGCTACATAGGTTGTTGAAGAAGAGGAAGAGGAAATGGAGTGAGTGATTGGACGTCGTGCAGTCCCGCAGATGATTTGAACCGCGTCTCGGACTAACCTTAATATGCGTACTGGCGCATCAACAACTTCGGATGATGCTAGAGATATGGAGACTTGTGGTTCGCAAATGCCATATTCAAACTTCTTGATCTCAATAAGAGTCTAATATACTGTTATATGTATATATGTTGACTCTTCATTTCTAGGTTAGTAGCCTCTGCAGTAACGTCATCAATGTTACCCACCAAACTAAAGGCTAGTTCCGGCACATTCAGATTGTGCAATGGACTTTGACTCAAATTCTGTCGGTAGAAATAGTCAAATTCAAATATATTAATTAAAACACATTCAGTTCTAGCGGCAAAAAAAACAAAGAAAGGTCGTTTGGGCGGTGGAATTCAACTGGGCTAAATCTCAAAGTATACAATTATGCAGTTGTTCAATTTAAGGTCAGCTGGTGTTGATGCGATTTACCACATATGGAAGGTCATTTGGTATCTGGTGAAGGCATGATTAAGTTCATCAGTATTTGTTAAATGATGTCGGTATCAATCTTCTTACAAAGGAAGAGTATAAAGAACTACATCAGAAAAGTAAAAGCAAATTGGTACAGATTTGATAATTCTTGCAAATATTTTGATAATGTGATAATCGCTGTTGATATTCCATTTACTTAGTCTGAAGCCTGAACAATTTGATAGACAATTTAATTTTCAACAAAATGAACAACGTTAAGTACCTGAAAACGGGGAAATGTGGTGACTCGAACCTAGAGGCTAGCAATAAGTGAGAAAGACCACCAGGATATTCAGTTGAACGGTCCTTGGAGTCTAACAAAAATGTCGCTTATCTCATTGATCATGTTATACATTCATAGAATATCAATCTACAAGATGGTCGAAGAGTAACATTGCTGGGAACTATTTCTGTGTGAGTTCTATGAGAGATGAAACTGATCTTCCAAGTTCCAAGTATGATTACAAATAGCCTTCAGAGAGCATTTGATCTACCAAGTTGAAATCCTCATATCATTCTTGCTAATTGCTACAATTCTCCAAGTAAAATCTGCCAAACAGTTCTCTCAACTTTCATGCAACTCCAAGAGAAACATATTCAAACTAAAGAAATGCTTGACATTTACCTCGAGAAGTTATGTCGTGCATTACCACTTTACCATGTGTTATTACTTTCCTCTATATTCTCTAGTATTCTCTCCTCCTCGTGGCTCCAGTTGGAATTCAACGTTGTGATTTCCCAATGTTGTGATGATGGTCGTGTTGGAGAATACGAGATGGGCTTTGGCGGCATTTGCAGCGATTCAAAGCTTCCTTCCAACATTTCTATCACCTTCACAATTGGAGGTCGATCAGATGGACTAGTTTGAATGCACCACAAACTCACAATAATCATCTTCCTCACAAGCACTTCCTCTTCCTCTGTCACATTCAATGGCAAATTTAGATCTTTGCCGGGCTCTAAGTTCCTATAAATCCATTCCGGAAAATACATTTCACTACTGTTGGAAACTTTGATATCAAAATTTTTAATGCCCACCATCTCAAGAACCAACATTCCATAACTATAAACATCCGACTTGTGAGAGACTCTCCCCAAGTTTCGACAGACAACTTCTGGTGCAATAAATCCAACCGTTCCTCTTATGCCGAGAATTGATACAGCACTCTCTTGCCCAGGACAAAGTTTAGCAAGGCCGAAATCAGAAATCTTAGGGATAAAATCTTGATCAAGCAAGATATTCTGAGGTTTTATATCGAAATGCAAGATTTTGATATTGCAGCCTCGATGTAGATACTCTAGCCCACGAGCAATGCCAATTGCAATTTGATATAGTATCTTCCATTCCAAGGAACTACTCATGTTTAGAGCTTTTCCAGAATACATGAACTTATCCAACGAACCATTAGACATGTACTCGAAAACTAGAGCTCTTTTCTTACCCTCGTAACAAAAACCTAAGAGAGTGATTACATTAACATGAGAAGTTCTACTAATGCTCACCACTTCATTGATAAATTCTTCTGGGCTACTTTTCGATCCTGTCAGAATTTTTACAGCCACAAGACCAACATCTTTAATCTCCCCTTTATACACTGCACCAAAACCTCCTTGACCAAGTTTCTTTGAAAATGAGTTCGTCATTTTCTTCAGATCAATATATCGGTATCTTCTGGGAACAAGAGATACATGGATTTCCATCAATTTCTCAATATCGGGATCTTTCTTGCTCTTGAAGAATGGAACCTTCCATGAGAAGATTCTTGTTTTAATCTTGAGGATGTAAATGATGGCAATCGCAGATATTGAAGCACCAATAATAGCAAGAACTCCAGCTGTCCTTTTCGATTATTAAAAATTAACATATATCAGCGATTCATCAAAGCCAGAGATACAAATTCAGTGATACTAAAAAAATGGTTTACCTGGGGCCAATATAAGCCGCCCGCTGGATCCTGAAAAAGGAAAATCTATTATTTTTTGGGTTGACAACAGTTACAGGAATCTGATGCAAATTATGTCTTAAGAAATTTGGTGAAACTCTTGTAGATTCATTAGTAATGAACTTAAATATCTTCTTTACTGCAACATATGGTCCTTTTAAAGACAAGGGAAATGAAAATTAGAAAAAGAGAAAAAAGAATAATTGGGAAACAGAAAAGAAAAGCTAACTGCGCCAGAGACAGAAAGGGTTTTGGTTCATGCTCGTCCAGGACATCTTAATGTGATTGATTATCATTATTTCGGAGCACGCAATAAGAATCCGAAGCATAAGCATTAGCTCATATAAGTGAATAAATTTTCTTGACGAAACTGTACTTTTGGATCAGTTCGAATTTCAGGTTGCTATTTGAGCTTTAAAATCATGTTGTCAGAAGTTTTTGGGTATCTTGGAATCGTAGGATTTACAATAATCGATTTGAGCTTACGGTTAGGTCGGGGTGATGTTTTTAAGTTTGTTTTACACTGCTAGAAATAAATATAACTATTGTGTTTGGTGCTGGTTTTAGCCCGTCTCCAGCCATCTTTTGTGTTGAGGTAAGTTCGCCGTTTATGTATGTTGAGTTGGCTTCCAAGTACTCCGAACCCAGTTGAAATGGGCATTGAAAGAGTTCAAACGAATCATTTTAAATACAATGCGCAAGTTATCGTAGTTTGACATATATCAATGGTTGTTCTGCTTTGGTTGAGCTTTCTGTCGACGCATCCAAGTCGTTTTGTTACAGAATAAGCTTGATTTAGTCGAGTCTTAATTCATGTAGTTATTTACTTGATTTTAATTGATGTTTCTCACTCAATTAAAAGAAGTTCGAGTTTTTCGGCTCAAGGTAACTTTCGCTGTTTGGTTTCGCAATTTCAAATGAGTAGTTTTTATCTCTTCTATATTTTTTAAACTCATGTCCTGAAGATTTTTATTTTTATTTTGTCACGTATGTCCTGAAGATTATTAGAAATAGATATTTCTAAGTTTAAAAAATAGGTATCGCACAATGATATTTATTAACAAGCAAAAGTGGTGTTTAGAGAATATTTGTTGCATAAAACTGGATTCGACATAATAAAGTATCTTTTGACATAGTTTAGGAGTTGATTATTTGTGGAATAGTTTGAGAAATGTTATATTATATGCAATAATTTAGATGGCAGGAACGCTAAGAGGATATATACATTAATTTGTGAACTTTATTCATGAAATAATTCTGAAATGATTTTGTGACTGATTGGAGGATTTTGTTGATGGTCTTATGCTCTTGTTGCTATGATCTGAACCCATTGAAGGGTTGTGAGCACAAATATTGTTCTCAATACACCCTGTTTTCAGACTCGCCACCAGCTTGTTGAAATCATCCATTATAATAGTTTGAAGATGACAAAATAAACAAAGGCTACTAATATGTGCATTCAATTATGAAGAACAATTTTTAGATGCACAGGCCAATATGCAGATGAGATTTTGAAACAAGATGTCTGATGGGCATGGTAATACACTGCTTCTACAACTGAGAGCAAGATATTGGATGGGAAATGTGTCTAAGGCTGGAAGAACCTTTGTAGAAGGCGAATAAGATGTAGAATGAGGAATCGTTAATGCTTCAATGGACCAATAGAAGGTGAACATCATTTTGAATATGAGGACTTCAATATGCTTAAAGGACCAGGGTAGAAGGTAAGCAAATGATTGAGCGAGAAGAGTGAAAACCCTTTGCAGTAATGGCTCCTACTACGGACAATGTAGATGGTCAACAAACATACGTGCCTTTACAATCTTGGCAAAGAAGACTTAGACTTTTATCACTATGATTTGAATTTAAATTAGTGTCACACCTGTTTATAAGCCCTGTAATCCACAAAAAGCACCCTGGTAATTATCATAGCAGTTTTGTCATTTTTGTGAAGGCGTGTTAGAGTATCAAACACATTGCAGAAGCATATGATAAAATTTATGAAATGGATATGTTATAATTTATGAAATCACATGGTACAATATTTATTACAGGAAATGGATATGTTATCATTTATGAAATCACATAGTACAGTATTTATTAAAAAAGAAAGAGAATAAGTCCACTGGAAACCCTATAACTTATAACAAAAGAAAAGAAGAAAAAAACCCATAGGCAAGGGCCTATTGGCATTCCCCTATGGGGTGCCACTGCCTCATCAACATTGCTAGAAATGACTAGAGAGGATTGTTGGCCCTCCCCTAGATTTGGGCGAGGTTCGCTAACCCTCACCCCAAGGCTGACCAAATTTAGGAGAGGGTTCACCTTCTCCAAGATCTAGGTGAGGGTGTTGGTCATCGCCAAGGCCCCAGTGATCCTTATTGGCTCTTTTTGGCAATGAGACAACGGCCCATAGGCCCTCACCTGCAATTTTTTTTTTTTTTTTTTTTTTTTTTTTGTTTTCCTAAAATATGTTTTAGCCTTTTTTTAAAAATTCTAATTTAAGCAAGATTTGGGTAAAACAGATAGGATTTAAACCAAAACAATGTTGTTTTAGTCTCATGATTAATGCTTTAGTTTTGTTAACATCACATGGGAAAGAGAAAATAATAAATAAAGTCACGTCAATATTTTTCATTAGTCAAATTAAATAGAGATAATCAAAGAACTTGATCGTATTAATTTGACAAAGTTTATGACTTAGTTGTGCTTTCTGAGTGGTATATCTTAATACTTTCATAACAAATTTTAGGACTTCAAGTGCATTTATCACAAAAGAAAAGTGGCGTTCAAAGCACATTTATTGCATAAAGTTAAATCGAGCATTTATTACCCTTTTGGTTATTTGAAATAACATAGTAAAATATCTCTTGAAATAGTTAATGAGTTGACAATTTATGATATAGTTTGAGAAATGCTATATGAAATGCATTATTTGTCATGAAGGGAATTACAAAAGTCATATACATTGATCTGTGAACCTAGTTTATTAAATGAATATAAAATGGTTTTGTGGCAAGTTGGAGAATTATGTGGATGGTTTTTTTCTCTTGCCGCTATGTGTTGAACTCATTGAACAGTTGTGAGTATGCAAACTACTCTCAACACGTCCTGTTTAGGCTTAGCCACTGCCTTGTTAATAACATCTATGATGCTTCGATGATGACAGAACAACCAAATGCTACTAATTTGTGCATTTCATTATGTAGAATAATTTGTAGAAGGTTAGATGAACCTTCGCAGAATGTGAACAGGCTATAGAACGAGGGTTCATTAAAACTTGGATTGACTAGTAGATAGTGAATTTAATTGTAGAACATGAAGCCGTTTATATGCTTGGAAGGACTAGTGCGTAGAAGGTGAACAGACAAAGAAGTGAGAAGTGTGAAAAGTGTGGATGGAACCAAATGTAGCTTGGGGAATATCAAATCAGTTAGTTTTGCGAAAGCATATCAGCGGTTTAGACAGACCTCAGAAGTAAAGAACTCTATCACTGCAAATGCCCTCCTTTGTCCTTAGATTATCGTTTGATCATGCAAAATGCAAGTCTAATGATCGTAGAAGGTAAGACCAACAGCTTATTTGACTCTAACATAGCTTCGAACGAATACTCTGAAGGTTCAAGATCTATTTAAATAGATCAAAGTTGGCCACGAAGAGTGGCGAGAAATAAGAACTCTCATTGTCACTCTGTCGCATCAAATTTCTAGCTTTCACTCGGGCAAAATTGAGTATTATTTTATTGTAATTCTCTATTGATGACTGAATTCCCGTAATCGGGGAAAAGAGTGAGCTGTAGTATTGTGAGAGGTGCTTGTCTTTGGTGAATCATCTGCAAAGCTTTGTGTAGAAGCATTACTCTCTGTAAACTGTAAAATCTTGAAAATAATATAGTGAATTCAGGCTTATTTGTGGCAATCAGAGCTGGGAGAATAAAGTAGGCAAGTGGAAGTTCTAACCGTTAACTCGTTTATATTAATTTTGATTGTCAAGGAGCATTAGGTGTGGCTATAGTCAAATATTGAACACTAGATTGATCAACAAACTTGACCATTTATTTTGTTTATGATATTGTTGATTGAATGAGAACTTCTAATATTTATAAATATTTGTTGAAGCAAGATAACTAATCTTTGATTTTTCTACCTATATTATATACTAAATTCAGATAAATATGTTTTTGACAACGTTTAAAAATGTGCATAACAGATGCTCATTATGCTTAGAAGATACTTACAATACTCACTAAGTGGTGGTTTGCTTTATCTCAATTCTTTTTCAGGTTCTAGAGCCACCAACAAATAGGAGAAGAGCGATATTGGGTGAAGAAATTTAGTATAAGTTCATATAATTGTATATATGTTCGAAATGGTATTTTTTGGGTTTTGTTTGTTAGCCATTGGAGATGTGTATTTTGGTTGACTTTAGAACTATGATCCTATGACCAGTTTACTGATTTAGTAGACATATAGATGAATATATATTTTGATAATAGGTTAATATTAGTTACATGTACGAGTGTACATCTTCCGATAGGCGGATAGCTATGTCATTTCCCACTTGTAGAGTTAGGGTGTCATATTTATTAGTATGATAGTTTAAAATATAATTTTTGGAATCGTATTTATGAAGGTTGTAAGGTTGTGTGTTAATTTTTAATGCGTTAGTCTTTTGTTAAGCACACTCTGGAGTATATTTCAGTTCGGTTACCAATCAAGCCTACCTTGCTTAAAAATTGAGGCTTAAGGACCACTGGCCTCAATGAGCAAGTTATGGGCTGGGCCAAACGTTGCCAGCCCCTAAGAAAGTACTTCACCAAAATTATTAGGGCAAAACACCCAAGTCTAAGCCGGCAAAGGATTCTATTATTTGTTAACCCTTTTCAATCAATAAGCGGTCAACCACCATTTCTAGGTTTCACCAACATGGGTACATGAGCATGTAAAGCATGTTAAACCGGCAAGTGACCTTATAGTTACACAGGCAAGGAGTAAATTAGGCACTTGTTTCAATACTCTCTCACAAATAAACATTAAACATTGGAAAAATTCCAAAAGGGATTCGAAGTGTCCTTATTTTCTCAGATAAGGATCCGAAGTAAACCTTATTTCAAATAAGGACCTGAAGTGACATCATTTTATCAAATAAG
Source organism: Eucalyptus erythrocorys (assembly GCA_014182555.1). Taxonomy (NCBI): domain Eukaryota; kingdom Viridiplantae; phylum Streptophyta; class Magnoliopsida; order Myrtales; family Myrtaceae; genus Eucalyptus; species Eucalyptus erythrocorys. The sequence goes on from CM024602.1 coordinate 35,852,390, forward strand.
GGCCTGAAGTGAATATTGTTTCAAATGAGTTCTCTGAAGTGACTATGTTCATTTCAAATAAGGACCTGACTTTCCAACAATCAAATGTATTTTTGTCATTTTCCATTTCCCCCCTCCCCCTTTTTTGTTCTAGTTCTTCTTCTTCCTCTTTGCTAGTGGTCGGCCAACTACTGGCAATGCCCATAGAGGACTGGGTGAAGGTCGTCCTCGCCAGTGAGGGATGGCCTCGCTTGGGTGAGGCAACCCTCACCTAGGGGCTATCTGCAAGGTTAGCTCTTATCAGCCCCAGGCGAGGTTGACCCTCGCTAGATTGGCTGCTAGTAAGGGTTGGCGAGGATCGTCGCCTACTGGTGAGGGTGGTCAAGCCCTCACCTAGGAAACCTTGCTTGTCACCGACGAGGGCTAGGCAACCTAGCCGGCTACTGGCGAGGGTGGCCAACCCATCGTCTAGGGCAAGTGAGACCTACCCTTGCCAAATCTAGCGAGGTCGGCCTCGCCCACAGTTAGCGAGGTTGCCCAACCCTAGTCGGCCACAGGCAAGGCCACCCTCGTCGGATCTAGCGAGGGTTGCCCTTGCCAAGGGCTAGTGAGGGTCGATCTTGCGGATGGCCCTGGGTGAGGGTTGCCTCGCTTGTGGCCAACGTGGGTAGCCCTCACCGGTGAGGGCAACCCGCCCCCAGCCCTCTATGGGCATCGCCGATGGGCGGCCAACCACCAGCAAAGAGTAAGAAGAAGAACCAAAAATATATCATCATCATCATCATTATTATTCGTGATTTGTATCATGTATAAACATGAAATGAATCGTTGCATCTCCACTCCAGCTCATACCAAATTTTGAAAGACAGCCACTTAGGGCGCGCATGAAATCATTCATGTTCCAGAAATAGTTTTTGGAACAGAAATATATTTTTTTTATTTCTAGTTTTGGACGAGTTTCTAAGCAAAAATAATTGTTTGATAATGACACAAAATTTCTTTCCCTCGGACGGCGGCGATCGGTGGTCGCGGCGGGCGGTGGCAATGGCAGTGGCTGACGGCCAGCGACCGGTGGCGACGAAGGCGACCGGCGACCGACGGCGGTGGCGACAATGAACAATGAAATTTTTTTTTTATTTCTCATTTCTATTCTAGAAATAGAAAAGTAGAAAATTTTTATTTCTGATTTCTAGTCCAAACCTATTTCTGGAACAAGAATCTATTTCATAAATAGAAAAGTGAAATGATTTTACCAAACGGATTTCTATTCCAGAATTATTTCTGGAATAGAAAAACTATTTCTGGAACAGAAATTTTTTTTATCATACGCGCCCTTAGTTTTTCCCAGGCCATTTCCTTGCCACAACTTGTGAGGAGGAAAAATCATAAAGAAAAGTCCTACTAGTCTTCATGCGTGGCCTTTGTTTACCAATATTTCCTTACGGGAAAAACAACTAAAGAAAATTATGTAATAACAAGTTAGTCGGTATGCCACAGGCCATCTTTGACTGGCGAAGAGCGACCCTAGAAGCCTTGAAAAGTCAACATCAAGGGACCGAGAACAGAGAAGAGGAGAGGAGAGTTTTCAACACTAACTGGAGGAGGGAGTAGGTTAACGCGCCGGATTCCTCCATTGTCCGGCGTAAGTAATACTGTGGGATTCGGAGCTCCAACATCACCAGATGATTATTCAGATACCCTTGGATTTGATCTGGTAAAATGAGTATTAGGCGATGATTTGTTCCAATAGTTTGGTTGGGGTGAGCATAGAACAAAGAATTTTTAGGGGACATGGACCATCCCCAACTTCTCAGAACAATAACATACGAATCACTAAAACGAATCGGCTCATCCTAACATCTTCAGTCTAATCAAATAGCAAAACCGATTAGATGTTCCCTGTGATTTTCATGTTCGTTGCGAAAATTCAAATTGGGATCAGCTATACTTATCAAGTCAAGATTGTGCCCACCAGCAGTATTGCATCCCAGCCCAAGCCATCGAGTCAGGACTAAATCATCATATTAGATTTATTCTTATTATTATCACTATTATTATCATACTTCTTAGTGATTTATATAATGCATAAAATGAAATGAATAGGTGCATCTCCACTCCAGCCCACAGCAATTTTCAAACGACGGCTCTTTAGTTTTTCCAAGTGCATATCCTTCCCACAACTTGTGAAAATATTATAAAGAAAAGTCTCACTAATTTTTTTTTTTTTTTTTAATGGCTGGCCTTTGTTGACCAATCTTTACGTATCACTTAAAAAAACGCCTTAGAATGATTCCTAATATCAATAGAGTCGGTAGCCCGCAGGCCTTCTTTAACTACCGAAGAGAGACCCTTGAAGCCTTGAAAAAAGTCAACATCAAGGTACAGAGCAGAGAAGGAAGAGGAGTTTAACAGCGCTAACTGCGAGGTTGGGAGTTCCATGACCATCAGATGATTCTTCAGATACTGTTGGAATTGATATAGCAAAATGAGTATTAGGCAATGATTTTTTTCGAAGAGTTTGGTTGGGTGAGCATAGAGCAAAGGATTTTTAGGACACATGGACCATCCCCAACTTCACAGGAACAACAACATACAAATTACAGAAACGAACTGGCTCATCCTAACGTCTTAAGCCTAATCAAATAGTGAAACCGACTAGATGTTCTCTATGATTTTCGTGTTCTTTGCGATAATTCAGATTGGGATCAGCTATACTTATCAAGTCAAGATTGTGCTCACCGGCAGTATTGGATCCCAGCCCATGCCATCGAGTCAGGAATAAATCATCATATTAGATTTGTTCGAAGTAGAGTATAGGATAATAACTGACATACCTGAGCATGAGGAAGAATAGGACTTATCTCGGCAATAGCACACGAAATTGCCCGAACTTGTGTCCTGCCCGCACTGCCCGCCTGAAGCGAGGCAGCCGGCACATTTAGAGTCCACCGTCCACTTCAGCCCGAAGCCCTCATCAATGGCCGACACTAAAGTCGTGCTGGACGGGGTCGACTCTATCTCCTGGATGGCCGACTGGTTCGCAGCCAGCACCACGCTCGTGTTGCACTCTACAAAGTAAATCATACTGGCATTGATGCTGCTAGAAATCGTGATATAGCTAGCATTCTTTGTCGAGAATAAACCGGTGACAGTGGTTCGATTGATGGTGCAGGTAAACTGGCTGTTCACGAATGTTGACGCTATCGTACTCGGGATTGCCTCACACCCATAGTACAGAGTCAGGTTGGTGGCCACGGTGTCCGTGGTGTAACTGAAAGGGCTGGTGATTTCCTGGGTGGTATTGATCAAATAGGTTGGGCAGACAGTATCCCAGTAATCATTTCGGGCAACAGTCATCTGTGAGGTGCCATCGACCCGAAGGACCCGATAGTCCTGGTTTGATATGCTGATCAGAAGACTCGTGTTGTCCTGACAACTCAGCTCGAACTCGGGCAGGCCGCAGTAGGAGGCACGGTTCAACCCCAGAAGGGGTAACTGACGTTTTGCAAGTCGCCGCATTGGATGGTGGAGCTGCAGTTCAAGTAGTTCGCATCGTCTGCACCATGCGTCATCGGAGCTTGGATCAGGATCAGGGTGGTTGCGATCAGGAAGCAAAGGGAAAGATGCCAAAAGGGATGGCGATGGGGATGCATCATCTTTTGGAGTAACTTTTTTGGGGTGAGATGGAGGGGGAAGGAGAGAAAAGTGGGGTTAGGGATGGCTAAGGGAAAGGGGGATGAGGAAGATGAAATGACACGGTTTTAATGCTTGAATAGTCATAGATGAGGATCCCAAATGTGACCCCAAAATTCAAAAAAGAAGAAGAAGAAAGGTAGGCTCCACTTGTTTCTAAGTCTGCTTTCGTGTCGTGCCTGTCTAAGCATGTCCAACATGTCAGACACACTCAGACACGGTTGGACACGTGGTTAATGCCTGTTGGATTTTCCGACACGTAGTCAACACACGTTTTGACATGCATGTCCGGAAGATAGACGGTGAAAGCGAGGGCAAGGGAGTAGAGACGAGTTGCCAGCGACGGCGAGCCCGCGACGAGGCGGCAAGCGACAGCGAGAGGCGAGGGAGCAAAGACGAGCCGCGAGCGATGGCAAACCCGCGATGAGGCTGCGAGCGACGGCGAGAGGCGAGGGGAGGGAGCAGAGACGAGCTGCGAGCAACAGCGAGCCCACGACGAGGCTGCGAGCGACGGCGACCCCACGATGGCGAGACGGCGACCCCACGATGGCGAGAGACGGCGAGAGACAGAAGAGGAGAGGAAGGCAGTCGTGCGGCGAGGAGGAGGAAAAGGAGGGTTGCTTAGGGTTTGATAAGAAAACTAAAAAAAAAAAAAAAAATGAAAAAGGAGATCGATGCGTTTTAATTTTGGGGAAGGGAAGTGACAGCTAGCTGTCACTGTCAGTGGTAGGGGAGGGAAATAAAAGTGGGGTTGGGGGAAATGGACGAGGGAAAGGTGGGGGAGGGAAATAGAAGTGGGGTGGGAGGAAATGAACGAGGAGAGGGAAAGTAGGGAATGGGGATGTGGGAAATTTTTTTAAAATGGAAAAATATATAAATGGCATTAAAAAATAATTTTGAAAAATAAAAATACTGAATTTTAAATAATGATCAATCTTGGTCATTGTAGAAAATTATGGATTTATTTAAATAAATCGATTCTAGTTTCTTATTAATTATTCGTTTCATCAAAAAATTTTGTTAAAATTAAAAACATGTTTCACATTAATTATGAATATATCTTTCGAATTTCAAATGAATTGATTTGTTAATATTATTAGTGTAAATTTATTATAGGCTCTTTTTTAATTAATTAATTATTTATGAATTTGAATCAAATTAATTAAAAATAAAAATATTAATTTAATATACAACGTGTTGCGCGTGTTGGAATTCTCTAATTTTTAGAAATGACGTGTCGACGTGTCATGTAATGTTGGACACTCATGTCGTGTCGTGTGTCAATGCTATATAGTCTATATGTCATAAAGATTCTTAGGAACTTTTAAAGGTTGATTTGTCACGAAAATAAAATTAAATATTATTTTGTAAAAAAATATATAATTAAATGATTAAAATTATCAAATTAGTGCAATTAATTTATTCCATTCAATTTAATTGAATTGACTGTTCTAGACGTATAATGTGGTTTTTTTCTTTGTTTCAATTTTCTTGATTTTTACACATGCTCTCGTTGGTATTGTCCATCTTTTCTTCATCTAAGCTCAACCACAACTGTGATTAACATCATTGTTCACCCGCCAACCAAGCATCCAAAGCAATGTCATGCCATCTCCGATCCCTTCTCAACCGTCAACAACCAGTTTCACCTCCGGCCAAATTTCTCATGTGGATTGAGAAAACCACAAAGGCACACATTTTGGAGAGAACAGTTACCGCTTGATGACCAAGTGGTTTGACGAATCAGTTAAGACCGAAGGCATAAAATTTTGGGGGAAACAATTATCATTTGGAGACCAAATTGTCTAATGAATTAGTTGAGACTAAAGGCACACACTATTGGAGGGAAGAATTACTGAGTCATCTAATGAGTCAATTGAGTTTTTAGTCGATCCTACTCCACTCCTACTTTAACTTTCACTCTTAGATTTTTGCCCTGCCTCATCGTAAGGTGTGAAAGTCAAAACTCATACTTGAAACTAATTTATCCCCACCCCAACCCCGATGAGTCAATTGACATTTTTTTTTTTGTCGGTCCTACTCTACTCCTACTTTAACTTTCACTTTCAGACTTTTGCCCTGCCTCCTTATAACGCGTGGGAGTCGAAACCCACATTTGAAACTAATTTATCTTCACCCTAACCCTTCTAAGAATGTGGAGATTTGAATTTCTCATCTTCCCCTTCCATGTTGGAAGGGTGGTTAATGGGGTAAACCCTAGTGGTTGAGTCAATTGAGATTAGAGATATGCATTTTTGAAACGAGTAGTTATTGCCTGAATGAATTCAATTAAAAAAAGATGAAAAAGCTTAGAACTCAATTTACAAAATTGAAAAGTTTAAGAGTGAATTGCTAAAAGCACAATAGGTTTATGATTTTTTAGATAATGTTCTCAATCTCTTTGTTTTTGTGAAAGCAGAACCGATGCGATTATAGTCTAAGGGGTCTCATGACTTATGGCAATTAGTAACATGTTCAATGCTATCTCGGGAGGCAAATTAACAAGAGCCGAGAAAGTGGGAGATTTTGTTATACACTGAATTCATCACGCCTCTGCAATAGAGCTAAAATATAGAACAGAAGGTACGGAGGCTGCCTCTCCTACAGATACGTTGTAGATGTGTTTCCAAATGCGCTCTCCATCGCGAGAAGCATCTAAAGGAATAAACGTATTAAGTATAAGAGAAATTTGACCGACATGATATCATGAAATTTCACCTCAATCCTCTTGTAGAGAATGATTCAATGGCTTTTATCTGGACTCAGCGCAAAATGGTTGGTTTATCAGAAAAGTCATAGTATCACCTATGTCGCTTAAGGTAGTTTAAGGGAACATTGTTGGAAGGACTACAGGTGCAATATTTACTTTAATCAACATGGAAAGTGATGGTTACAGTGATAATGGTGGAGCGAACCATGGGGTATTTCCGTTTCCTTTTATGCTTGTCAGCCTTTGAGTTCATTTTGAGAAAAAGAAGGATGGCGACGCAAACCATACGAAGAATAATCTAAATTAGTATGAATAAGTGATTAGAATACAGGAATTATGACTTTTTCCGCCAACCATTTCACAACGTAATATGTTCATTATAATATTTGCGAAAGGAGCAGATGTGGAAAAATATTAGCCTCAAATCCTAGCAGAAATCTTCCCGTCCAAGTTACAGGACCAGTATCCAGAGAGATGCCAAAAACGTGGTACTGGACATTGCATGCCGTGATTTTGTCAGCTTTCTTCTCAGCAGGTGAGTCGTGGCGTGGAATAGCCCGGACGGCTCCGCAGCAGAAAAGATTGCTGCAGGCTGAGGTCAAGTCCTCATTGCCTAGAGACCGAGGGATGAACTTGATCGTCAAAACCAAGAGCATGGCACATGGGAGAAGAAGACGAGAATTCATTCTGCTAAATAAACCAGCTCCTGACCAGTTGGATGGAGCACGGAAGACTGGAAAATGGGAGCTCTGTTGATTCTAAGACACTTACATCCTAAGATCGTCAATGGCATAACTAGACCGTAAACTGTGACTGTGACCCGCACAATAGTGCGGTCAACTTGAGGACTTATTAATAAAGCACTCAGCAAAGAAGAAAAGGTGCTACATTGAGTCTAAAACGTGAAACGAGGTTGGCAGAAATAATCAAATTCGAAGATAACTTAAGTTCTAAATGTCCAAATAACGAAGGAAAAAAGGGAAAAAAAAAGAGAGCGCGGAAGCCCAAACTAACTAGTTAAGATGCTGCTTGGTCTAAATTAACCTGTTGAAAGATTGGAGCGTTGTGATTTATCCCGTCCCTTTAACTCGGGCTTATGGCTTGCGAAAAATGTTGAAGTTGTGACAAAATTTATACAAATTAGATCTCCAGGTACGTTACTTGCTGGTTCGGTGATTTGGTTAGACTTGGAGAATGTTTTCCACCTTCTACCTGATCTTTTTTATCGATAAGTGATGAATTAAGCACGAATTCCCCAAGTATCAGTGAGACTAAGCTCACAGGTAAGTACTTAAAAAAAAAAAAAAAAAAAAATAACATTTGGTGAGGTGTGGAATGAGCAAACAAATTGGCTGTCGGGTAGAGGATTACAACTGCGCTAAATCTCATAGTACATAACCATACAATTGTTAATTTTCAGGTTAGCTTGGGTAAACACCATTTATCATATTTGGAAAGGTGCTTGGCTTGTGTCGAAGATGTTATTAAGATGTAATCAATTATTGAGTGCCTCATGGGAGCTTGTTAATTAGTTAACTGAAGAAATATTACATTTCCATTGTGCTTAATGTCCATGTAATCAGCCTTTTAAAAATTGAAACTTTGCATGTAAAATAACAAGGTTTACAGAATAAGTTAACAAGACTCTATTCAAATTCATCAATTTGAGTTAAGGTCAAGTATCACCGTATCAGTCTTGTATATTTGCAGAAACCAGCGAATAGATGTATTATCAAGTAGCTTTGTTGAGACAAGTAACCGAATAGACAAGTCAATTACCTAAGCAGTGTTGTTTTTGTCATACCGTATACTCTACGGAATCTGCTATGAAAAGTCACGTAGTAATAGCAATGGTAAAATCCTTTCGTCACCATTATGTTCTAGTTCCTCAATTGGACAAGCACACCAAAAGTGAGTAAAATACCTCTTTGATCGCATATAAAACGAAATTTCTTAATGAAAACAAAGGCACTGTGAAAATAATCTCTCTACTTAGGATGATTTGAGATGAGCGACTGCAGGGTCCGCGGCGGTGGAGGTGAGAGCCAGGGCTCCAGAGCGGGATTCCGGCGGGCGGGGGTGGACTGCGTCGCGAGTGCCACGGCCTCCCGGAGAGTTGCCATTGTCTCCATCTGTGACGCAATGTGATGAAGGGAGGTCGTGCTGCTCGTGCAGGGCGATGGAATCTGGAGGAGGATTTGCTTCGTGGATTCTGGGATTCATTTGGGGAATCTGGAGCGAAAGAATGAGGCCGGAAAAGGGAATATTTTGTTGTCGGGACGGCTTTGATCGCCATCTGCTGTCTGAATCTTACTGGGCCGGCCTTCCTTCCTAAGGAAATATCCCTTAAACGTGGCAGGTTCTCGCGACTTTGTTTCTTTTTTTCTTTTCTTTTCTTTTTTTTTTTTTTATGGAAAGAAAAATTGAAAAAAAAAGAAAAAAAATTAAAAAAATTAAAAGATAAAGAGTCCATGCTCTTCCTAAAGATTAACATGATTACTTTTGTAACACCTCTATACCCCCTTGAGGTCGCTACGGTCATCCCATAAATCATTTGAATTCAACTTTGAGCTGTAAACCCTTAGGCTCCCTTTATATATATATAAACGGTCCCAGCGCGTTCAACATGCGGAAGCGAAATCATTTCTCTTCAAATCTCCCTACCAATCAGCTAGAGAAGGGCAATGCACACACTACACAATCAAAGGATAATAAAACCGGACCTTTTTATTTATATAACTATGAGATGGATCCCTTCGGGGTAGGTACATACTAACAAAAAGCCAACTCATATTGACGTGGCTTAAACATCAAAAGAAAGAGTAAACTCCACTACCCCTCAAAAGAAAACCCTAAAAAAAACTGGCTTAGTCCATCTCTTGGTCCTGGTTTGTCAAAAAATGTCAGTCCTCTGCTCCCAGCTCCTCTCTCGGGCCTACCTCCTCCTCCACCAGTCCGCCGGGCGGTGGTGGTGGCAGCATACCTCTCATCACTCCGTCTCGCTGCACGAAAACAGAGAGATAAACTCCTGAAACACGGGGCCGTCCTCAAGCCCTACCTCAAACCGTACCAGCACTCGGACTCGGAAAAGATCAACCCAGCGACGATCGGGCTATCTATCTCGCGTGATCCTCACCTCTACATCGAAGGGATACCGTAGAAGGCACCGGAGAAACTGGAGCAAGCGGCATATCTAGTCTCGAAAGTGTTTTCCCCAAAAAGGGGTGAGTATATCGACTCGGCAAAGATATAATCTCTATGACTACTCATACAACACACAAACAAAATCGGACAAATCACATCATCACACAACAAGATCGGACATAATATAACATCGACAAAGATCAACGGATACAGCCATGCATATGGCGACCATTCACCATAGACACTCAATCATTCATGCACTCTTTGTCCGGACTCATGCTCATACCTCATATATACATCCTCAGCACTCGAGCATACATCTCATCATATGCACATACATATATCATCCAATGCCATGCATGCATTTCACCATATACACATATACCATGCAATGTCCATGCATGCATTTCACCATATACACATATGCCATGCAATGTCCATGCATATCGAATTATCACCAAAACATCACATTTTCCATTTTCACATTATAAATTTACTTTTAATGCATTCCCGGCACACACCATCCTAGCTTCCGGCCCCCCCACATTCCGAGCATCTCGCACCCCAACTGGCATCACGAGGAATTCATGGCACACACCATCTGTGCTTTCGGCATTTACACTCCTTGGCCGGGCATCTTGCACCCCAACTGGCATCACGAGGAATTCACGGCACACACCATCCGTGCTTCCGGCATCCCCTACGCTCCGGGCATCTCAACTCCGAGGCCATCCAGTTTACGCACACGGGGCTACTTTGGGCATCCGGCATTTTCACTCCACAGGCCGGGCATCCCGATAACTCTGGGGCATCATCGGCTCATACTATCCGATGGCCTTCTCACATGCATGATTCATGGCATACAACATAATACTCATCATTCATAAAATCATGCAATGCCAACATTCTCATTCATATGGCATGGAACTCACATGAAACACTTCATTCAACCAATTTCCATCCCTTCCTCATAAGTACATAAAATTCAGCACACACAATTCCAAAGAAACGTCTAAATTAAATGTCAAATAATTTCCAAAAAATTATAAAACTCGCCCACATAACAGTCAAGACAAAATGACACATGTTTCATGAAGAAAGTATATTCTGGATGTCAATATACAAAAGATATTGCTCAGCCATGTCAACGCAGCAAATCCCAAACAAAACAGTTTGCGCAATCACAAAAGAAATCTAAATTGACCATACAATTGGCCACTAAAAATACTGAAATTTCACCACATCACCATAGAGACATTAAGGCACAACTTTCATTAAGGAACTTTGTTCAAAAAATTTCCACATAAAAAGATATAAACTCAGCAAGACAGATTAGAGTTTAGGATTTCCCAGTTTGCACAGCTCTCGAATTTCATGAAATTAAATACTCAAACGTCACTCAAAAATTATGAAATTTGAGTATGTCATAGCCAAGATCCTACAGAACATTTCTCATGAAGACATAATCATCATATTCGTCCTACATAATTTTCTATAAAAATCACAAGCTCCTGTCTCAATTACTGAACCGTACAGGATCAATAGGACTTCCCAGTTTACACTGCTCTCGAATTTCATTAATTTAAATATCCAAATCTCATTCAAAAATTACGAAATTTCAGTATGTCATATCCAAGAGTCTAAAGAACATTTCTCATGAAGACAAAATCATCAAATTCATCCTACATAATTTACTATAAAAATCACTAGCTTCTGATTCAATTCCCGAACCGTACAAAATCAACTATCAACGAAATCTCCTCAATTGAGCAACTTAACCTCCTTATTTTTCTCTGATTTTTGGATATGTTATAGTTTAGCATGTTTTCTACAACTTTTCTTTAGAGGTCGAAGCAAGATTCTCAAGAAAAAGTCACTTTATAACCCATACAATCCACTGGCGTTCCACAGAAACATTCCAGAATTCATGTCCGTAAGAAATCAAGCATTTCCCTAGGTTATACCGGTTATATTTGCCTCAAATTTTAGTATGATGTTCATTAGGATGTTCTCAACATTTCATATGAAGGGGTCAAAGAAAAATATCCAACAGAAAACCACATGCAACAACCCACAAACAACAAAGGTCGACATGCAACCCGATTTTCACCCGGTTCCTTAGAAAATTGATTTCACCCCTCAAACCTTGATCATTTTACTTCAATTTTGGATATGTTGTAGTTCCAGACATTCGCTACAACTTTCGTTCAGAACTCAAAGCCAAATTCTTACTCTAAGTTCATCCAAAAATTCAAACAAGATTCGGGTACATGCAAGTTCATTCGGTCAGAATCACAACCACAGCAAGAACGGCCTCAAGACTTCAATTTTCATCCAACAAACCCAAAATTTCGACTAGAAATCAACACGACAACAAGACCACAGCATGCATGAGCAATCGAGAGATCAATCTTGCCTTAAGATTGAGCAGAAAATGCGAAGAAAACGGCAGTAATCCTTCGACTAGCTCACGGTCGGCGCTCGGTTTCTCCTCCTTCTTCCTTTCTTTTTGTGTTTCTCACTTTCTCTCTCTCACTTAGCCGTCGAAGAACCTCACAAAACTGGCCATCTCTCTTTTATATGTGTTTCACTAATTATAATTAGGAGAAATGATTAAATTGCATGCATTTGGATACTTGACAAGATAAATGGACACATGGTCCCTCTCATCTCACTCTCTCGGCCACCTTGGCTTATTCAACAAGCTTGGCCGACCCTCCTTGGGCTTGGCCGGTCCATCTTGGGCTTGGCTTGGCCCAAGTCTTCAAGCAAAGTTCCTAATTTAAATCCTCTAATTAATTAAATTTTAGTTAAGTAAAATCATAAGCTTAAATAATCTATAAGCTTAAGTCTAGCTTGCATTTAAATTTCAACTTCGTACCTCACATAAACATAACCTTTTCCTTCGAGGTAAATGCCTCACAACCTTCGGCCACATCACAAGACTACAATGTCGGTCAAGGGTTAGTTCGATTGTAGCTCAATAATCCTCATGTCTCACGATTTTATCAATTTATTCTCTAATACACATCATAGTTATAAGTGAACATACAAAACTATAATCCATCGAATGTCCAGCCCTTGGCTCAATTGTGACTTATGAAATCACTGACTAAAATCCATCAGCGTCTCTATTGATCGGCCACAGTCATCACCTCCTTGAAGATTGTCGAAATTCTTGGATGCCACAATTACTCTACGCTTTTATTTAAAACAAAATCCACTTCAAACTCTTATTTAAGAAAATGAAGACTTTTCGAGCCCTTATTTAAAATAAGGGTTAATACATTGAAAAACCCTAAACTGGTACACTTGTGACAAATTAACCCCAAACTATTTTTTGACCACCAAAAACCCTAAACTACTATACCTTTGACAAATTTACCCCAAACTGGTACACTTGTGACAAATTTATCCTCTCGTTAGTTTTCGTTAAATTTTATTATCAAATTATTAAGTTAAATGACACGTGACAATTGATTAGTATACCAATTTGGGATTTTACAATCTGTTTGTCAGAGTTTACAATTTTTATGGTTTTTTTGTGGTATTTATCCAATTTAGCGAAGGGTATATTTGTCACAAATTTATCAGTTTGGGGTTTTTTGCGGTCGAATAAATTAGTTTAGGGTAAATTTGTCATAAATGTACCAATTTAGGGTTTTTTTTATGATCGAGTCAAGGTAAATTTGTCACGGTGTACCGGTTTGGGGTTTTTATGGTCAAAAAAATAGTTTGGGGTAAATTTGTCACAAGTGTACCAGGTTTGGGGTTTTCAGGGTATTAACCCTTAAAATAATATCTATTTCCCTTACTTGAGAAAATAATAATGATTCAAGCTTGTATTTGAAAATTTTCTTTTATTTCAAACTTAAAACGATTTTTTTGAGATCTAAATGTCAAAGAAGAAACATTTGATTAGTTTATTACTAGACATAGATTTGTGAATGAATATTCTATCTAAATGAAGCTTGTAAGGCAAAACAAATTAATTTTAAAAGGTTTAAGATTGAATAGGAAATATATAAATAAGTTTATGGCTGTTTTGATAACTTTTTCAATTATCAAACTAGCTCAAATCCTAACTAAGTAATTTCCTAACACACTAAGAATATCAAAGCTGGGACCGACAGCATTGGACATGATATGTTTAGAGAAAAAAAAGAGAGTAAGCTATATAATTCGTGAATAATGAGCTGAAATTCTTTTAATCTAAAATCAATTGAATGACATATTAGATTTAGATTATAATAATGTATATCGACATAGATGGACTCCGTTTGTTCTGACCAAAGAGATATAAGGACATCGTCTTTAAAATACAATCATCCCAAGTTAACACGAATTCTCTACCGAAATCAAGACTAAGGATCTAAGTTTTGAGGGGGATACATCCGAAAGTGAGCCCGTAGCGAAATTCTTGTGTAGTCGCCTTACTTTTAGCACATAAATAAAATTCATTAGATCCGACGGTGTAGATGGACTGGAATCGCAAGGAAGACAGCGCCAACATATTTCCCTCCTGAAAAAATTGGATGTCGCGCCTGAGCCGTCCGATCTACACGAAAGCGGCTGAGCACGAAAGGTCTGGTGGACAGCCCTAGCCCTATATAAAGGACAACGAAGATGAGTCGAGGAGACACGGAATTGAAATCGTCGGCCGAAGCCGAAGCTCCTCCTCCTCCTCCGCCGCAGAGCCGACGCGAGCTTGCGATACGGGATCGGCGGTTACATGCCGTCGTGATTTCTCGCTGTTTCTTCTTCTTCTTCTTTTCGATCTGCATCTCCTGGAAAAAAAAGGGAAAAAAATTTGGTCTTTTTGAGGTTTTATTGGCACACGTACTGAGGCTCTGAGACAATGAAATGTCGGTTGGAAGCCTAATCTGGATGTGCGAAATCGAAAGAATGGTCGGGATCCGCTTTGCAGCTTCGACGTCACTCCCATGTCTTAGCTGCCAGTAATGCCCGCACACTTTTTCCTTTATTCCCCTTGTTATTCCATTCCTTTTCGAAATGAAAATGTACTTTTCATAACATCATAATACGAGTATCCTCAAATCTTCCCCGATTAGTCGATCTCTAGAATCAGCAGGCGAATGAAGACAACCAGGATTTTCAGTTGAACGGTCCTTATAGTTTAACAAAAATGTCGCTCATCTCATTGGTCATGTCATACATTCATAGAATATCAATCTACAAGATGGTGGAAGAGTAACATCGCTGGGAACTATTTCTGTGCGAGTTCTATGAGAGATGAAACTGATCTTCCAAGTTCCAAGTGTGATTACAAATAGCTTTCAGAGAGCATTTGATCTAATAAGTTGAAATTCTCATATCATTCTTACTAATTTATATAATTCTCCATGTAAAATCTGCCAAACAGTCCTTTCAACTTTCATGTAACTCCATGAGAAACATATTCAAATTAAAGAAAGACCCGACAATTACCTCGAGAAGTTTTGTCACGCATTACCACTTTACCATGTGTTATTGCTTTCCTCTATATTCTCTACTATTCTCTCCACCTCGTGGCTCAATTAGAATTCGATGTTGTCATTTCCCATTGTTGTGATGATGGTTGTGTTGGAGAATAAGAGATGGGCTTTGGCGGCATTTGTAGTGATTCAAAGCTTCCTTCCAACATTTCTATCACCTTCACAATTGGAGGTCGCTCAGATGGACTGGTTTGAATGCACCACAAACTTACAATAATCATCTTCCTTGCAAGCACTTCCTCTTCCTTTGTCACATTCAATGGCAATTTTAGATCTTTGCCGGGCTCTAAGTTCCTATAAATCCATTCTGGAAAATACATTTCACTGCTGTTGGAAACTTTGATGTCAAAATTTCTGATGCCTACCATCTCAAGAACCAACATTCCATAACTATAAACATCCGACTTGTGAGAGACTCTCCCCAAATTTCGACAGACAAATTCTGGTGCGATAAATCCAATCATTCCTCTCATGCCAAGAATTGATACAGCACTCTCTTGCCTAAGACAAAGTTTAGCAAGGCCAAAATCAGAAATCTTGGGGATAAAATCTTGATCAAGCAAGATGTTCGAGGTTTTATATCAAAATGTAAGATTTTGGTATTGCAGCCGCGTGTAGATATTCTAACCCACGAGCAATGCCAATTGCAATTTGATATAGTATCTGCCATTCAAGGAACTACTCATATTTAAAGCTTTTCCAGGAATACATGAACTTATCCAATGAACCATTAGG
The DNA here is from genome assembly GCA_014182555.1 of Eucalyptus erythrocorys. NCBI lineage: Eukaryota > Viridiplantae > Streptophyta > Magnoliopsida > Myrtales > Myrtaceae > Eucalyptus > Eucalyptus erythrocorys. Next base: position 35,868,146 of record CM024602.1, read on the forward strand.
CATGTACTCGAAAACTAGAGCTCTTTTCTTCCCCTCGTAACAAAAGCCTAAGAGAGTGATTACATTAACATGAGAAGTTCTACTAATGCTCACAACTTCATTGATAAATTCTTCTCCCCTGGGCTACTTTTTGATTCTCAGAATTTTCGGGCCACAAAACCAACATCACTAATCTCCCCTTTATACACGCACCAAAACCTCCTTGACCAAGTTTCTCTAAAAATGAGTTGGTCATTTTCTTTAGATCAATATATCGGTATCTTGGAACAAGAGATCCATGGATTCCCATTAATTTCTCAATACCGGGATCTTTCTCGCTCTTGAAGAGTGGAGCCTTCCATGAGAAGATTCCTGTTTTAATCTTGAGGATGAAAATGACGGCAATCATAGATATTGAAGCACCGATAATAGCAAGAACTCCAGCTGTCCATTTCAATCATTAAAAATTAAAATGTATCAGCGATTCATTGAAGCCAAAGATACAAATGCAGTAATATCAAAGAGATGATTTACCTGGGGACGATGTAAACCACTTGCTAGATGCTGAAAAAGGAAAATCTATTATTTCCAGGGGTTGACTATAGTCGGAGGAATCTGATGCAAATTGTGTTTAAGAAATTTGGTGAACATCTTGTAGATTCATTAGTACATAACTTAAATATCTTGTTTACTGCAACATATGGTCATTTTAAAGACAAGGGAGACCGTGCAAGCTGCATTTGTGAAGCTCAACAAACTAACTTCCTTCAGCCTCTTTGTAATAGTTGCGGCTGGTTTAATAGGGAAATGAAAATTAGAGAAAAGAGAAAAGAATAATTGGGAAACAAATGAGAAAAGCAGTGCGCCAGAGACAGAAAGGGCTTCGGTTCATGCTTGTAATGTGATTGATTATTGCTACTTCGGAGCACCCGATAAGAATCTGAAGTGTAAGCATTAGCTCATCTAAGTGAATAAATTCCTTGACCAGACTGTACTTTCGGATCGGTTCGAATTTTAGGTTGCTAGGTTGAATTTAAGGGTTGTTGAGCTTTAAAATCATGTTGTCAAAATTCTTTGGGTGTCTTAGAATTGTAAGATTTACAGTAGTCGATTTGAGCTTATAGCCTATTTTTATTTGTTTTACATTGCCGAAAATAAATACGACTATTGTGTTGGTTGCTGATTTTAGCCTGGCTCCAGCCATCTCTTGTCTCCATCTACCCATACAAAGGGATATTTATTCTAAACCTGGTAATAATAATAGTGAGGACAAATAATACTTTAACGACAATTTGTCGTCCCGCATCAAAGTATCAAACATCTACTGCTAGTTCTTTATCTTTCACCAATCAAATTCCCCAACACAACCATCAGAATAGTACTTGGACAACTTGACCAGTCACACAAAAGCAAATGTCTTACCTTTTCTAGGTGTCGCTTTATCTTGGTTCTCTACTACTTTATCTTGGTTCCCTGCTACTTCTTTACCAATCAAATTCCCCAACACATCCATCAGAATGGTACTTGGACAACTTGACCAGTCACACAAAGAAAATGTCTTACCTATTCTAGGTGTCGCTTTATCTTGGTTCCCTGCAGCATTAAATAGAGAACTGTCAATCGCCGCATGATTCTCTTAACAACGTAAGAAAAACTGCAACACACCAGGATAAAAACATTTAATAAGCAGATATTTCCTCCAGATCCCAGCATTTCGAATTAATGAAAGGACCCCTAGGTCATACTATAACTTAGTCCAAGGGAGTGGATAACGATATTCAGAACAAAGACTTCATACAAAAACCGGTAACGAAGAACATCCCAGTCCATCCATCAGAGTAGTACTTTAAATGCGCTAAGCTAATGTTGTAGGGACCACTAAAGCAGAATAAGTGGTATTGTACTCATGCTTGCACTTCTCAGAGCCAGTGCTCCAACGCTAATCTAAATCTGTGTTTTTTCCATGTTAATCATGCACTTGCATTAACCCGTCACCATTTATAATTAAAAGGTAGCAACTGAAGCTGCTTGTTTGGAATTAGAGAAGTGGCAAGAAAAACATCTCTGAAGCGGGCAGGAGGTTTTGATGATTTGGGGGACGACCACAAAGATGGGTTCTGTATACCCGAAGAGTTAAAAATTTTGCAGAACCATATCATAAATATTTTTCAGCCATTGAAGATCTCTGTCGGTGTGATGAATATCCACATTTGCACAATCATGTTCAAGACATGATTAGTCTTTTCCATATAGGAAATCATCTGAAAACTATTTATGGAGCCTAATCTATTTCGGAGTAACTTCCTCTCCCCTTAGGTTGGATTGAATGCCACATCCTTTTTCCATCTACCCATGGGCTTTATCTGTTCTTAGCTTGAGCTTTCTAAAAATGCTTCTCTGTTATGGATGTTGTGAGGTTGTCTGTTAATTTTTAATAAGTTAAATGTTTTTTTTTGTAGTCGCTAAGGTGCGTGTTTCATTTTGGTTACCAACCACCCATCCTAGCATAAGATTGATGCTTAGGGCCCATTGGCTTTATTTAATTGCCCAAAAAAAAAAAAAAATAGTATGTTTGGATGCTAGCACGAGAGAGAGAGAGAGAGAGAGAGAGAGAGAGAGAGAGAGAGAGAAGTCGGGACCGGCAGGTTTTCTTTGATTGCGATTTTCTTTAATTGCTAAAAGACGTCTCTTGAAGTCCTTGCAACGTCAAGATCGAGGGACAGGCGCAGCGAAATGCGCCAGATTCCTCCATTAACCGACATAGGTAAATACTGCGAGGTTAGGTGATCTTAAATCATTAAATTAGTTCTTTGGATACAGTAGGATTTGATCTGGGAAAATGAGTATCACTAATAATTTCGAATGGTAATATTTTAGTTGGCTTCTCAGAGAGCAAAGAATTACTTGGAGACACTAACTTCATAGGCACAACAACATACTAATCACGAAACAAATTGGCTCATTGTAGCATCTTAAGCCTAATCAAATATCGAAAGCGATTAGATGTTATCTATGATTTTCATGCTCTTCACGACAATTCTAGTTGTAATCAGCTATACTTTTTTTTTTTTTTTTTTCGGTCAGATATCAGCTATACTTATCGAGTCAAGGTTGTGCCCCAAAGAGTATTCAATCCCGGCTGAGCCATCAGTCATGAAGAAATCATGCGGAAGAGTATAGGATAAACTTACATACCGAGCATGCGGAAGAGTAGGACTTTTAGGATGGTGTTAAGAAGGATACGGCCTCGAAAGCAAGACTGCCATGTAGAGGTTGCCATTCTTTTCCCCGAATTTCTTAGCCAAGGTTAAGAGGGTACGCTGCTAACGCGAGACTGCGACCGGCAGATGCCCTTTTAATTTCACCAAACTTTCTGAGTTAGAAATCGAGCCGCACGTCTCATGTGCATGTCTGTGTGCTTGCCATTTTACTTAAAAAGCAAAGTAATTTATTTACTTTTCACTCAAAAGTCTTTTTATTGGCCCATGGCAATGTAGGATAAAATTTCCAAAACCCCGATTTATATGCGATGGCGGAAGATGACATCCAGTTTATTCCTACTCCCAAGGCGAGAACTTTTCGGATGGTGGGGCCGGTTGGATCGGCACCCGGGGAGTTCATAAAGGACAAGCTCGGCCACCTCCTTTCATTGATAAGAATAATTGTTCGCCTGAAGTCATACAAGGCATTGCACATTTTGGTGCCCAAGAACACTTACCTTCATGTTCGGTAGGTTTGAGCTAACCCCGACCACGGAAGAATATAGCATCATCACCGTAATGCCCCTTGGGAAAGAGCTGGTCGGACCTTCAACAGGCACCCTCCCTTGGCGCTGACTAGCGCGTTTTTTAGAAATCGAGTTCTATGTTATGACACAAATTCTCGATGATAACAACAATACCCGCCCTTTAGAATTCTTGAACGAATGTTTTCAAAATTAGTCTATGTCTAAAAGAAGCGAGATTTTCCTCCCGGCATTTTTTCGGGCTCATCGTTTTCCCCCACCAAAGAAACGCCATAAGTCCTAGAATGGTTTGTATCGTTAATCAAATCTTGGGAGGAGCCAATTATGTCAACATGATTTTAGCTGAGACTTTCCTATCTTTAAATCATTTTAAAGACAACACGAAAAAAATCATGCAAGCCTCTCCCGAGAAATTTCGCAAGTCTGGTTCTTTTCTCACTTGAGCGAATACCGGGGCATCATGCGATCGTCTAAACAAACACTTGAGCATCCATTACAAAAATTCATGGCTTTAGGATCTTGCATTCCTAATCAAACCAGTTTACATTGGGTCGATTTCTGGAGAGATCCAGCTCCCGAGACATTCCAATGGTGTGCTGGTTGGTTCCATGAAAAGAGGGCTCGCTTTGCCTACAGACGCACCCACCCAATTCCCTTGCTTGGCTGGACTCGCGCCGTTCCTATTACCCATTTCGAGTAGCACGACAATTCGGAGCCCTACGGAGATCCCACCACGTTCCGGATGGAGAGTCCCTTCGGTCTTCTTCGATGCAACGATAGCTATGCATACGACATCTCCACTTGCGAAGAAATCTCGGGATAAATGCCATCGCAAAAGGATTGTGGTACCACGAAGGACTCGAAGGAGAAGAAAAAGCTCACCACGCCTCTGCGGCCTACATCCATCATTATCACATCTTGAAAAGGCACAGGCCTTTGGTCCCTCGGTCCATCAAAGAGAATGGCCTACTCGAACCAGCAGACCTTATACGAATGATACAAGAAGTAGGCCGGTCAAGCTCGAGAGGCAGGTCAAGGAAGCGAGCAACTCATCACAAGACCCCCCGTCGCATATAGCGGTCGTGTCTCCTTAGTTTTTGAAACGTTGTCCCATTGTCTAGGGACTTTTCTTTAAGTATCTAGTATTTGGTTTTGTCATTTCAATTCCTAGACGTCGAGTCTAAAAAGCCCTCTTTTAATAAATGAAAGTAGATAGATCGTTGCCATGGGTCAATCTTTGCTTACTCTATGCTTATTCATTGTCTTCACAAAGGGTAATCATGAATCGTCAACCGTCGCCACCCGCGATTGGCCCCTTATGATAGGGTCCGATCAAGAGGAAGTGCGAAATCGCCTTGCCCGCATTGAAGATGGCGTAGGACAAATGTCCATTGCCCTTCAACGGCTCTCGAGACAGATGAAGTCCACTCAAGATAAACCCAACTCAGTGATTAGCACCATCATAACCCCGCAAATGTACTAAGAACTAGCCAATACTATGAACAATTCGAAAGGATCATGAAAAAGTTAGGCCAGCTACGGGGCAAAATCCCGTCGACTTATCTTACTACTTCAACCGAAATCCTGAAAAATTCAAAGTGCACGTGCGAAGGGTATGCGATGCCCCCGCCAGGAACCTACCTACAGCCCTGCCAGTCCGAAAGATGATTCAATCATACCGGTCGAGCCTATCCGACCCCGCTTTGCGATGGTACATCATCGAAAGATTAATCCTCTCAAAACTGAAGGAACTAATCCATGTCTTTTACCAAGAATATGACATTGGCCACATAGCCACATACCCACCACAAAGAACTAACGACCCCGGAGCGGAGAGGCCACTAATTGTTGAGACAGGAAAGAAAGCGTAGCAATGAAGCCTTGCATAATAAATGGACGGTTGAACGACATCCGACTCCGAAAAGTTCCCCACTAGGAAAGGCAAGGAACCTTGTATGAAATCATAGGTTGAACCTCGTTCGAGGCGGGGCATGACAAGCAACTCCCCAAGCTTACTCCAAGAGCCCGAGTCCAAGAATACCAACCCCTATCAACCTGGAAAGTGACTCGGACAACGAAACCTCAATATCTCTCACTTCCCTTAACAAAGCGAGAGATAGCCAAACATAGAGCCTTACTCAAAAGAGCCGGACCGGGGACCAAGAAAAAGAAAGCCTAGCCGGATTAATACATCGTCCGACAACGAGCTACGGTACGGGAACTCCGAGCATTCCCGGGAATACAACTCGGATGGCAGCCATCCCTTGAAGTATAATCCGAAGACTTCCCGTCCCTAGAGTACCATCCCAAGGACTTTCGGCGCTACTTCAACGGCGAGCGAAGGTTCGTCCTATAGTCAGTTTCTTGCTCTCATCCGAAGAAGAAGACCCGTCGAAGGGAGAAGAATATGTCTTTATCCGCTATGATCCCGACGAGTAACTAGACCCACCACCCCGACCATGAGGGTAGCTTAAACATCTCATCCGGTAATTTTGGATCTGAGGAAAGCAATGGAGTAATCTCAGTAGAATCCAACATCCCTGAAGAAGAAGAAGAGTTCGACACTCCAATGGGTATGCAATGGGAAAACCAATGGCCTAATCAAGACCTATCAGGACCGTCTCACTCCTGTAGAATCCTAACCCCCATAGAGATGTGGATACCTAACCTCCACAAGTATAATGGCACGACTTGCCCTGTGGCTCACTTACAGTATCTCTATGAAGAATTGAGTCGCTATTATGGCCCGGTACTCACAACTCGGGCATTTCAAGAAACCCTTACCGGGTCTGCATTACGGTGTTCTTCACAGCAAATGTTCATCTCATAAAGGATTGGAACGAGCTGACTTCCACATTTCTGCATCAATACCAAAGCCGATCGGGACCGAGCCGCCGTATAGGGACTCGGCCCACTTCGAGAGAGGCCGATGGAGGATTTCCGAACATATCTTGAGAGATGGACGGCTCCCATAATGCAAAACCACCCGAGCTGGTTGAGGAGGAATTGATAAAACAATTTATAGAAGCTTTGCCCTGCGACTGTCGCTGCTGGTTGCGCGGGTTGCACTTCCGTAGCTTCAGCGAAGTGGTCATTGCATGCGAGTACTTCGAGTCTGCTGAAGACGAGGAATCCAAGGATGCTTAGCTCCAAGACTGGCGCTACCAAAGCATTCCCTTACATGGGAGTTCTCATGGGTTTTACTTGTTTTTATGTCATGTTTCTTATTATGTCTAGTGTACTAGCGTTATATTTTCCTTTCAAGAACTCTAATGTATAAGTTTCGGTACTTCGTTTTGAAAAACATGAGGAAGTATCCCAAACCTAGCGATGTTATCCAACCATGAAAAAAAACTTCATCCAAGGAGAATAGATTTTGAGGGCTGGGGTTCCTCATGCTTTTTCTCCCAAAAATTCATTTCATCGCCAAAACCTCTCGAAATAAGATGCTAAACCTAAGCATGTTTGTCCCTCTAACTTTAGGTTTCAGAATATCATTCCCTTTGATTTAATATGATAAAAAGCATATGAAATTATCACGTCATGTGAATGTGTCAAAAGCGAGGACATTGTTCCAAGAAAATGGAGGCAAAATGAAAAGATCATCTGTTTCAAAAAGGGGTAAGTCTTATCCCCTAGCATGACATTGAAAATTACAAACTCTCCCTTCTATTGACGAGGATACGAGGATGAAGAATAATAGGTACAGGCATAGAGTTGAAATCAAAGCATCCATGACGTGCCTCACTCCCCTAAGCGAAAGGACTACCCCGTCACGCGACACGGTCGGTGCCACAGCCTTCGGGACAGCCCAGAGCATGAGGAAGAAATTCCCTCTCCTCCTCTAAAGTGACTACTGCCTACGGAGAAAATCCAAAAATAAGGCGATTCCGTGACCCCACACATTGGACAATGACTTTGAAGTCCGGAAACTTTACTCTGGGCATTTCCTTCCAAAGAATAGTCACCACCGAATTGAGGTTTGTCCATCTCAAATTCCACGAGAAGCTTAAGATACATGACTTTTGCTCAATAATGCTATAGCCAAAGACGAAGGAGAAATTCCACGAAGGAAGGCGTTAAAACGACCAGCAATCATGGTCACAAATAAGGAAGGCCAACGGAGGAAACACCGAATCATGCCAAGATAAATAGGCCATCCTCAACATTCAAGCATCCTCAAGAGCTAGCACAGGACAAGCTGCGGGGAAGGGTAATCTAGTATCGTTCCCAATACCCCTACTATCTGAACCCGTTTTTGACATGTTTTCCTATTTGACAGAAACTTCACAACTCAAGGACCAAACTCAAAGGTTAGATTTGATAAATCGGTGCTAGCCAAGCTAGGTGCAAAATGACTTGCATCAAATACACTTGACTTTGTGTAAAGGAATGTGTCATCCACAAGTGGATAATCGACCTGACAAAATGGGAAGCACGAGACTTCATGTCCCCTCGTCCACCCGATCATCTGTAAAACCGGTGAAGAGTAATGTTGTATCACTTCCAATTGTCCGATTTCCAAAAGAGATTCGTGACTAACATACTTTCTCTTTACCTTTAGGACCACCTAACCATCTAAGATACGAAAATAGATCGCTGAAAGTCTTGTTAGACTTTGATAAACTTTCAAGTAGATTGACATCCCAAGTATCACTAAAGCAAATAACAGAGATCCTTCAGAACCCCAAGTTGCTTACAATCTAGGCCCTATTGTTTGAGCCGCTTCCCAGCTTCTCTTCTAGAAAAGGCAAGAGCAGAAATTCCCGGTCAGATCCCCAATCCCCGGCTGATCATGCATGTATCATATCCCTAACCAATAAGAACGTTTTTGACACTTTTGATCAGTAATAACCCTTTGTAAATAACCTCTTTTGATGTTCAAATTTCAGCACATTTGTGAATACTATTTCACCAAGTAAACTCTCTTGAAGTTGTTTCTTGAGTAAAAAGCCATTCATTTATTTTTTGGAAAACATAAACTCTTTCACATCATATCTTTGCATGCCTTCTTTCATGTGAATTGTGCATGATGATTTCGTCTGTCTAAATCTTTGATTCTATCAAAGGATTATTAGAATAGGCGGCCAAGTAAAGAACACAAGATTAATTGAGCATGCTGGATGAGGCGCGTCGAATGATGACGGGCAAGCCATATCCCATATACAGTCCCTCCATCTATACACTTGTAAGATGAGTGCAGAAAATTCCATGACTACAAGGTAAAGAGTTCTCGCGAATGGTACGATAACCAAAACAGTGGAGGCATTCCTCACCCACCTTGAGCCCCATACACTGGCCAAATTTCCATCCTACCCCTTTGTCAAAGAACCACCCCCACACAGGGCAAGCCAAAGGCAAGTCGGCATCACGAGGTGAGAAAGAGATAGAAACTCTCTTGCTTGCACTTGCATCAATCTTTGAGTGTCTTTATTTGCATATGAACACTCGCATTAATTTAAGTGCCCTAGAGTCATGAAGAGCAATTCTTTCTTTATGCACTTGTATCCATTGCACAACTCAATTGGTCTGTAAAATCACCCCCGCAAGGAGGCAAAAACGAGGCCGCCACTCAAACGGCAAAATCGGAAGAGCCGGCAAAAGATGAAGACTCAACAAGTCTACGGTGAAGGCATGCACTTGAACTCGTCAAGACCAGTTCCCAAGCAACAAAGACAAAACTACCGGGCATAAAAAGGCGATGTACCTCGGTAAAAATGCAGGTCAATGGCCATGAAATAAAAAATTTTGAAAAGAGAATTGGGGGCATAAAACGTGTGCTCAGTAAAAGCAAGGCCGATGCCCCAAAGAAAAATGCAGTCATTTGTATCCCCAAGAGAAGTTGCCATCGAGATCCATGGAACCTTCACCAGACTGTAAGAGGAAAGATCGGGTGACAAATGCCAAGATGATCACCAGCCGGTTTGTCACAAGAGTCAAGCCTAGGCGGTGTCCTATTGTAAAAGTCTCTTCAAAACTAGGGGCACTTCAATTAACGTAGGTTTCATATGTTTATAAGCACCGCTCGAAAAATGCGAGCAAGATTATCCTATCTCTTTTCGGGGATCCTCGACTTGCAAACACCCTGAGATAACCATGCAACATCCTCCTACAAAGCCTTGACCTTATTGGTCCCCTTTGAAAAGCCATTATCCGAGCCTTCATCACAACTCCAAAAAAAGACCTCTCACATTGGTGAAGCCGTATCATTTGCGAGAATGCTCGGACTTCGCCGACATGATGATAGTGAGACAATTTGTCCTTATAAATCCCGCATCAATGGGTCGAGATAAAGCATTCCCTTTCCATGAGAGTAGTAGAAAGTCCTTCTAAGTTGAAAGTCCCTCATCTCGGCATGCTCAAGACATCTACATTCTGAAACAAAAGCTGTGTCTTTCAAAATCTTCCCAGTCAGTCGCCAGGCTGTCGCGACCTTTTTTCGAAGCGCCGTGGATAGTACGAGCGCCTAAAGGGGTTAATGGCTCGCTGGGAGTTTGTCCAGCTGACTCTACAAGTCAGCTAATTCACGACTTTAAAATGTTTGGTTTGTAAATTGATTTTGGCTGAGTGTGCTAGTCAATTTGGGGTAGGTTGATTAGAAGCAGCTTAAAAAATGTCGGGAGAAGCACTTTGCTCTGCGCAACCGGAGGAGTGAGGATCGGGGACTTGATTACACTGATTCAAATCCCTAATAAAACTTCAGTTACTGTCTTCATTTAGAAGCTGGAGTTTTTGGATGTTTGGGGATTTTCAAGCCTACTTTGAAAAAATCACATTTTTGGTATTATATATTTTGGACATAAAAGGGATTTTTTGGA